>CM077174.1:35063900-35563900 GCA_039654105.1 Coreius guichenoti
CCCACCACCCGCGTAACAATCCCCAGCCGAATTACCTACTGTTTTTTGACAAATACCAAGGTCGTGTGGTAATTTAATTGCCATCCGAATCCACATCTCTGAGTTTAAGAATATATCACTTCAAAATGCACCGTTTATATCCTTTTTGACCACTGCGGATGCATTTTAAAGATCTTGACTTTTATTACTGAAATGCTGGCAAGTATTTACAAGAGCAATATATTTCATCACCGCTCAAAAAATAAAAAGAAGAAAAGCACGTAAACATTTGAAATGGGCCGTTATTACGGCAGCAATTATATATGTTAAAATAACCAAGCAGCATTATGTTTACCTTATGTAAATAAGAGGCTGTATTAACTTATTTCCGCTCATTTCCATGTGGAATAAAATGACATCCTTTATTTTGAGATAAAATACAAGACAGAAAACCATTTTAACTATAATGCGCGACTATATATCTTCCTATTTTTAAACAGATTTAAATAATTAAATAATAATTAGGATATTATTTTCCTATTATTAAATTAAATATGCATTTATTCTTATTATACCAAGCATATGACATTTTATTTACAGCATACAATCATGTTATTGACCACGTGAACAGCGCGTTCCCAGGTGCGCAGGATCACAAAACTCGCTCCTCCACTGTGAATAAATCACCATCCGAATGCACGAGTTTTATCACTGAGGTGGCATGCACATTTATTTTTACGGACTTCCACGTGAGAAACAATTACCGTCTGAATAGGGCTTTTGGGAGAAAAAGAAGAAACGACATTTGGAAAAACTTTCATTACATAGAAGTGGAAAAGAAAATGGAATGTGTTGTGGATAAAGATGGGGAGAAATGCGGCCACAAAAATCACAGGAAAAAACACCACGAACCTTAAGAGACATCTCAATGTTTTTATTTATTTTATTTAAATTTATGTGTGTGTACTTCTAACAAGTTTGGTTGGTAAAATAAATATGTTGTAAATTCAAATCAGACCGTCTTCTGTGTCTGGAATGGATGTATTCTTGAGTCTATAAGGTAACAATAATATAATAAGATAACCTTGTTTGAAATGGGTTTGGCTAAAAGAGGATTTTGGTTTCGTCTATACTACTATATTGACTGCGTTAAATAGAATTGCATTACTAAAGAGAGACTAAAATACAATTTTCATTGACTAAAACTAGACTAAAATGTCATCAGTTTTCGTCGACTAAAACTAGACGAAAATAGTCATGGATAATTCTGACTAAAATAAGACTAAAATGCTCAGACTTTTAGTCGACTGAAATTTGACTAGACTAAAAAGAGTATGAACGTGACTAAAACTAATAAAAACTAAAATGACAGCTTGACACAAAGACTAGACTAAAACTAAAATTAAAACAGGCCGCCAAAAACAACACTAGATGTGAAAGCCCCTAGGATTCAGAAAGAGTTTCTCCCGAAAAATGTGAGTTGGAGGTTTAGCTCTCCCTAATTTCTTATATTATTATTGGGCGGCACAAGTTCAAAAGACAGTCTATTGGATGCACTCATCAGGTACTACTGATTGGTGTGAAACAGAATCTAAATCCTGCACAGCAACCTCTTAACAAGCCGTAGTAACATCTAGCCTACCTATTAAAATAGCACAATATACATTGAATCCGGTTGTTCATTATACTCTTAAAATATGGACTCATCTACGCCAGCATTTGAAGTTAAAACAAGCACTTCTGTTCCAGAGCCCAATATGTAATAATCATGCAGTCCTCCCTGTCAAACTAGACTCTGCATTTAAACAATGGTATTGCGCAGTTTGGTGATCTTTATGCTAGTTTTAATGATTTGCGTTTCAAATTCAATCTTAATCAAGCTGACCTTTTTCGTTATTTTCAGATATGTCATTTTGTGAATGCCCAAAGTCCATTATTTCCATATAAGTTTCCTGCAGACTCTCTGTTTGAAGCTCCCCTCCATCTACAAGGTTTTATTTCAAGAATATATACAATTCTCATTTCTTTAAAAAAAAGTGTATGAACAGACAAGATTAAAAGTGGATGGGAGAAAGAGATTGAAACAGTATTTTCAGAGGAATTTTGGAGCAGTGCCCTACACAGAGTGAATGGTAGTACCTCTTGTGCCCGATTGAGTTTAATAGTGTGCACCTAAGCAGAACACGGATTGCTTCTTTTAATCCTACTTTTGATAAGACCCGTCACACTGGAGAAGCAGATCTGAATCACGTTTTGGACGTGCCCCACACAATATTTATTGGTCAACCATATTTGATACACTAGTATGTGAAGTAAAACTGAAGCCATGTGCTGAATTTGCTATATTTGGTGCTCCATGAATAGAGTCTGACTCAAAGACAACTAAACATTATTGCCTTTGGATCCGTATTGGCTTGCAGACGGGTTCTATTACATTGGAAATCTAAAAACCCACCTAAAGCATCACTTTGGCTTCAGGATTTGATGTTATACCTACACTTGGAAAAGATTAAATATTCAATTAGAGGTTCTCATAAATTCTCATATGTCTGGCAACCCTTATTATCATATTTCTCAGCCATAAATGTACTTCCTGGGGAGTAAGGAGATTAACATTGATACTGTAACTTTTTTTTTTCTATCCTCTCTGTATGGTAGTCTTGTGGTGTTCGATGCTTAGGTACCTTTACATGTGTAAATATGTAGGGTTTATGTAGTTTATTGTTGTATCATTGTTACACCTTTGATTGTGGTGTCCAACTATTTTTCTCTCGCTTTTATTGTATTTATTTATTAACATTGTCATTATTTAACTATTGCACAATTGCATCTATTATTATTATCTATTTTAACTATCTTTTGTACTATTACTGTTTAATTAACATCATCTAAGGCAGTTTGTTCTGGGTTGGTTGAGAGAAAAAAAAAAAAAAAAAAAAAAAAAAAAAAACCAATCTCTGTACAAACAATAGCATCTGTCTTTGGAATAAAAAATAGAGGAAAAAAAATGCTTCGATACCAAAAACCAATACCACGCATCGTGTGTTCAGTGTTTGTGTCCAGACAAAGAAACACTGACAGAGAGTATAATGGGGATAAAATAGAAGGCTGTCTATGAAGTAAACGTATCTAATTAGCGGAATATTAAACAAAATATAGTAAACTTTTTGAACCACTGACCCAATCCTTAGCATTGAGCCCTGCTGGAGCAGCTCTAAATAGTGCTAAAAAAGTGCTGTGCAATTAAACAATATATTACATTTTAGCAGGCTTAAAAAGGCACAATATGTAAGATTTTTGTATTAAAATATCCAAAAACCACTAGAACAATGTTATATATTTGCGACTTGTGTACCTCATTGATCCCAAATGTTTCCAAGAATGTTTAAATACAGAGAAATAAGCAATTTTAACCAGGACACGGGTCGTGTCCGTGCGTCACCTATCAATGACATCATACTGCGTTACCCTCGATTTATTTTGTAGAAACCATGGAAAAAAAACGCTTTAATATATTATGTGTTTTATTAGACAGGTGAGCAACTGTTTGGATACATTCATGGACAGAAAACTCATCATTGTTATATAGCTCAACACAGTTAGTCTTATTGTTTAAATCTGGTTTTCTTGATTTACCGCGAGTACCATGTTTTACCATGCTTAATATCGATCTACCTTACTGCAGTGTGAAACAAGTGTCTTATAGTAGCCGCCAAGTGAACGCACAGAGTAGCATTATAACATAACTTTCAACACACTCAAATGTATGTAATACGCTGCGTTACCCCACATATACGAGCGGAAGAAGCGGACGTCTGCGGCATAATTAAAGCTCCGCGAAATCAAGGCATCATCAAGCTACGCCTTTGTTTTGAATAAGCGACCTCTAGCTGCGAAAATTACATATTGTGGCTTTAAGCATGAAAATAACTGAAGGTAATATATATTTGCAAAACAAATTAAGCCAACTAATATGAAGAGTGAAAATACAGGTATCGGTATCAGCAAGTACCAAAAATTAAAGCATCGGTATCGGACTCGTTCTGGAAAAAGTGGTATCGGTGCATCCCTAATCAATTTGTTAATCATTTGAATTATTCATTCGTTATGTGGTAATATTGAGAATTATGAAACCTGTGATGTTTTGTTCAATTTAATAATTTGGTGTAGGGCATTAGCATATTCTAACCTCATATACTGCTGTCAAGTCTCTGAAGAAAGTCTTGGCTCCATTAAGCAGAGTTTCATTGTCGGGACACACCACCATGTATCCAATGTCCCTCTGGGAGCTGTACGGGTCCAGCAGAAGCTTCTCCCAGTATGGCAGAGCGAAAGGAGACAGCACCACAAAGTCATACTCGTAACCCACCAGTAAGGTGGGGATGGGGAGGGGCTCTGGAGATTCATCCGTACCTGAGAGAAAAAGAGTTGTGTTAATGCACCTATATAATTTATAAACTATGCAGAGGATGGTGTCTGTTGAGCTAGGCCTACCGTACGATCCCCTGCCAGCCATCTTGTGGAACTGCTGCCAGGTGAGGGGGCCCTGGACCCCCCAAGAGCGCACAGACCTCTTCTTCTGAATGGTGTCCTGCAGGACAGGCTGAAGTGACAGCAGCATCCTCAGCACATCCTGGGAGAACAGCATGCTCATATCGAAAGCTGCAAGGACACACAGAGAGAAAAAACGGATTTAATTCTAAACACATTTAGTTTGAGAAAACTGTTTTATAGGTTACTGGTAGAATTTGCTAGAGGTCTGCATGGAGATTAAAGCCACCATGAAATGACAATTTACACTTAAATCCCACCCCTTTCCTACATTCAACCCTAAGCTCACATTCAGATCTGTCTCCATCCAATCAACAACTGATGAATAGAAATAAGTCCCATCCTACATTTGTTCCTTTTTTGATAATCTGTTTCACTCGTATGTATGTCACAATACGGAAGAAAATATCTGTCACTACTTCCGTATCATCGCAACAATCAAATCAAAAGTGTTTCTTGAATACATTACTTAAATACATGTTCATAAACTTATTGTAAATTACTACATGTTATTTCAAAGATAATATAGCAACAGCTCCCCTTAGAAACAAATGAATGAATACATACAAAATAAAATAAATAAAACATTTTAATTAACAGAAACAGTACTGATATTAAATCAAAAACAACAGTTATTGAGGGGGGAAAATAAATATTTGTATTATATTCTAATAGCATGCAAGAAATAAGTCTTTAAGCATTTTAAATGTATATTAGAGGTTATTTGAATATTTTAATAATAATGTATTATTTTAAATTAGTGCTGTCAATCGATTAAATAGTAAATTTATCACATTTTTTTCTGTAATTAATCACGATTAAAAACATCTGAGTTTTTAATATTTTTATTGTAATAATTTCAGTTACTCTCCAAATTAATGTAGAAACAACTTAAAGACAGTATATTGTAAATATTTGTTTAATTGCATCTTTTTATGAATGAAGGCCAGTATCACTGATACTAATAGAGCTACTGATGTCTCTATGAAATTGGTTTTTTTTTTTTTAAACATTAATGATAGACATTCTTATTAGAGAATAGAATAGACATCATTCTACACATTACAGTGTAATTATAGTAATTATAATTATAGTAAAAGCTATATCAATGTCAACATTTGTTAGGCTTTAAAAAATAACTTTTAATTTAAGTTAACTTAAAACAATCTTCACATAAACCCATTAAAAATGCCATATTTACCCGTGTCCTTCCTGTCTAACAGGTAGGAAATATACAGAAATTTAATTTAGTTATCAAACAGTCTGCACTGCATAAATTATAAATTAAATATAGATGAATCCTTATTAAAGCTACAATTTTGTCTGTTACCTTTGTTCTTTGATTAACATTAATGACAGACATCACAGCGACTGGTTTATTAGGCTGCTGTCACTTTAAGATCTGCTGCTGCCGAACATGACGTGGATCTGACGCACTCCTCATTTTCTCACAACTTTTAAGTTCATTTAAGACGTTATTTAACTCATTTAAGACTGATCTTATGAGAATACTCGACAAAACTGGCATTTTGGCATAATTGTGTGCGCTATTGTTTGTTCAAGTGCGAAAGAGAACTCGATTCGCGCGTTCTCTTTTGTCTTGTCATGCTTGAATGTTTTAAAAGCATTTGCATAAATAAGAGAGTGATCATATAAATATAACGCTAGCCAAAGGATGGCAGAAAAAAACGAATGCTGTGTTAAATATTTTAACATGTTAAACTGAAAAAAATTAATCACATGCATTAACGCGTTAATTTTAACAGGACTAATTGAAATACTTTTCAGTCATTTCGAGGCCTCCTAGTGAGCCCCAGTCCCCTGGTTGAGAACCACAGCTCTAAAACTTGCACTGAAGGAGTAGTGTAAAAATAAGAAGAATCAACAACATCACAAAAGGAAGTCTCACCATTGCGTTTGGCCCAGTGGTGTAAAGAGGAGCTTTTGACCAGCGTTTCATCGACTTTTCCTCCAGACATGTTGTCCATGAACTGTCTGCCGTGCTCCAGAGCCAAGTAGCAGTCACTGTAATAGTCCCTCTCCTCCAGGCGCATGGGCGGCTTGAGACTGGTGCTGAGAAGCTCGGGCCTGATGATGGGGGAGAAAGGGTTAGTGCACAGGTCCTGCAGCAGAAGGACGAGATCATCCGGGACCTGCTCTTTAAGGACCGCCCCTCTCTGAAGTGAGGTTGCGCGTACAGCCTCAAAGTGCTTCTCTGTCTCCCGTCCGGCATCTGAACCCCGTCCCATGATGTCCAGCTCATCCTCCAGAAAGAGGCCGGCCCCGTTGCCATAACGACGGTTCATGACAGCACTAAAACCGCAGGAGCAGGGGTCCATGCTTGAGTACTGCGAGTCCATGTTGGGATCGCTGATGTAGACGCCCACATCCGCCCCTGTGATGTTCATGTTGCAGACGCAGATGCAACAGCTGTCAAAGTTGCAGTCCTTGAAGAGGTTCATGACTGACTCAGAGAGGATAAGTGTGACGTATAAGCTGTGTGCTTCCGGGATCGAGGGCACTGTGGCTGGCTCAACCGAATTTAAAGGTCTGCAGGTGGAGGGCGTAGATGCAGGAGAATAGAGGTCGGAGTTCTCGTATTTCAGCGAGCCCTGGACGCTAGCGGGGCCTCTGGGGGTGCGTGGGGTCCGGGGTGTCCGAGGCGTTGGGGCGGAGATTCGAGGAGTGGCAGGGGAAGGCAAAATGCCAGCGCCACTGTTGCTGGGTGGGGCGCTGTTGGACATAAAGTTGTTGTATGTCTGAGGGGTGCAGCTCTGGTCCTGTTCAACTGCACTTCCCACACTAGGGATGTTACTGTCGAAGAAGAGGAGAACCAATTGTCACATGTAGTGGTCAAAATATCAAAGCTAGTGATATGTTGAAGAAAAATGGCACAAGCATACATTTCAAGCAAAATGTGTGACAAAAAGAAGTTTGTTTAACCCTTAGTCGCTACTCGAGATCTTTTTGACCCCAAATGCTGAAATAAAATAAAAATTCCCTTTATCTAAATGGCATGAGACTTGATGTCATGGTTGACACTTGCTAGCTCTACAAACAAAAAAATTAATTGGAATGATATCTGGTTGTATGTTAGCGTCCCCCCAACACTGCACAAATGTAAAGTAAAAACATTAATAAAGTGAGTGATTATATTTGTTTACATTTGTTTAAAAAGAATTACATTATGATGTTACAAAATCACATTTTACTGTCTGGGTTCTCTGGACCATACATTAAAAACGAATAGCGCATAAGGGTTTAAACTATAAACAATAGATGTATTGCCCAAAATGAAGAGAAAAAAGTATTTGGCCTAATGGCCCATTTCTCTTTGAGGTTGACGGAAAATTTTTGTTCACCTCCTGAGTTAATTCAATTCAGGGAGACATGATCCAATTCCGAAAGTCACAACATGCTCTGCTTTGACCGGCCAATAGAAACAAGTAGGTATAATAAAGTGCTAAGATTATTTATCAAATAAATGTAAAAAAAAAAAAAAAAAAAAAAAAAAAAAAAAAAAAAAAAAAAATTATATATATATATATATATATATATATATATATATAGTAAAAATGGCAATATTTTGAAATAGTAATAGAATTGAAAATAACTCTTATATTTCAATATATTTTAAAGTGTAATTTATTCTTGTGATCAAAGCTGAATTTTCTGCATCATTACTCCAGTCTTCAGTGTCACATGATCCTTCAGAAATTATTCTAATATGATGATTTGTTGCTCAAGAAACATTTCTCAATGTTGAAAACAGCTGTTCTGCTCAACATTTTTGTGGAAACCTGATTCTTTGATGAACACAAAGTTCAAGAGAACAGCAATTATTTGAAATAAAAATCTTTTGTAACATTATAAATGTCTTTGTCCCTTTTGATCAATTTAATGCATCCTTGCGAACTAAAAGTATCCATTCCTTAAAATATTTCTACTGACCCCAAAGCATTGGTAGTGTATATCTGCTCTACACCACAAATAGAAGGAAATTAGGCCAGTAAATACAGAGGTCATGGCCTAGGCTATGTTCAGACTGCCAGCATTTTTTTAGCATATCCAGATGGGTTTTAAAAGTATGGTCAGGAACACATTTGGAGGTGGTTTGAAATGCGATTCAAATCAGATTTTTACAGATGCGTCTCAGTCTGGCTGCTCAAATCGGATTTCAAATTTCCCTTTGCATCACTCATCACATACCACAACAACAATCAAAACTGGTGACGGAAATGCCAGCAGTATTCAAACGGTATGCCCAAAGATTTTGGCCGTGACCACAGCACAGAACATCAGAACACTCAGCAATGGAGGAGACTGGTATAGTGTTGTGCGACGGAGGAGTTCTGCACCGCTACTTATTTGGAGAATGAGATGATGCACCTCCATTTTCCCTGCATCTGTTTTGAAAGCCTCGTCACATACGATGGTACGCCTACGTGGTTACCAAAGCAACCCATGCAGATAGGCTGGTTATGTCTGGACACATAAATCATATCTGAACACTTGCAATTAATAGTGCAGAAAGTCTACCTAAAAAGATTTGCCTGCAGTCTGAACATAGCCATAAATGTTGGTTTATCTGCATCTGGATCAATCCACCAATTTGGCAAACACTACAGGGATGTTTAAGAAAGAAACAAAATCAGTGAATTAACGACTCCCTCCATCCCTTACAGTTTAAGTAAAACTACACTACTCTGTTGGGAATGGTCTTTATAAATCCACCATAATCACCTTAGAAACACTTGGCAAGTTATTGCTCTAGATAACAAAGAGAAGTTAGTTTTGAGAAAAGCACTCAGATATGGTAGAAAAACATCTTGCATTAAAACAGATGCAGGTACACATTCTCTAAAAGTTGAGTGTGCTTGGCATCAACGCTGTGGACACATTCCTCAATTAAGGCTGCACTGTCATTAATATTGAATGGCTATTTTGGGCTGGCAGCTGCATGGACTACAAACAGCAGAGAAGAGTGTGTTCTGTGCTTGTTAAAAACCTGACCCACTTACTTCAACCACCACCTGCTACACATACAAGAATCCCCCTGCTAAATAAGGTAAATCAATCTATTTAAAAGCCTTTTAGGCTTCCATACATGGCAACAAGCTGATGATAGCTTGAATTACTCAATGTCTCAAAGTTTTGTTTGCTACAAAATAAACATGTAGGGCCCTATGATTTCTGCGACGCGGAGAACGTGGACGGAATCACCAGTTTAAAAAAAAACAGAATTTACTGTATAACGTGGAATTTCACGGAATTTGTCAAATCTTGGATGAATAAATAAAAAGCAGGTCAGTACACAAATCAAATAGCGATATAGACTATTGTCTGTGAATAGTAAACCGCAAAAAGACTATTTAAATATGAACCCTATATGTTCCGCGTGTCCTTGTGTGAATGAATGGTGCAGACGCACAGATTTATTTCCCACACACACACACACACACACACTGAAGCACGCGTGATGCTCGCAGTGTTTTCAGCCTCTGCCGCCTCACTATATGAGGACATGAATGCATGAACTTAATCTCCAGAGCCGCTCTGAGAGTCACTACATGACCATTTTACCGTTTCATTTGAGAAAAACTATTGTCATACACACAGAAACTCAAAAAGGTCTTCATGGCAACCCGTCAAAATAAAAGTCCGGTTTAACGAATTGTGACAGAAATATATTACTGTTGTACAGTAGAATTTAGCAACGTCTCAATGTAATAATAATACTAACACTAATAATAATAATAATAATAATAATAATAATAATTATTATTATAAATTATTATTAAAACTTAATTTTTTGTGCAGCACTTTGTTTGTCAATTTTTTTTTTTTTATTTCATATGATTAAAATATAAATTAAACGAATGTTTTATTCCTTCATTTGATTGCCAAAATTTTTTAAATAAACAGAATTTCTGAAATAAAAAAAAACCTTTCTTAGAAATGAAATTTTATTTTTAAAATTAATAAAATTGTTGTTTTTATGAATTCAATTAGACATGCTTTTTGATTATTAATTTAAATTAAACCATTAAAATGGAATCCAGAAAACAGAAAAAAAATATATAAAACAGATTTCATAGGGCCCTAAACATGTAATTTTTGTTAAACTTTTATTAAAAAGTTGTTGAATTGTATACGTTTCATTATTTCAATTAATTAGACATGCTTTATGATTACTCAAATTTATTTAAACATTAAAATGGAGTCCAAAAAAATGAAAATTTAAAAAAAAGGAATCCATAAAAATGAAAACGGAAAAGACGGAATTTGGGAAAAAATAAAACAGATTTCATAGGGCCCTAAACATGCAAAGAATGTGAAACATAAAAATCTGATTGAGATGAAGAAAATCCCTCATTTCTTGGCTGGTGTACCTGTCCTTGTTGAGGAAGGTCATGGCTGCCATCGGCTGCAGCATCTCCAGTTTGCCGACTGTCCAGCTGGGCCGGTAAATGCACTCTTCTGGAAGCTTGATGGGAAGCAGACACTGGCTGGGCAGCGTCTTCAGAGGTGCGTAAAGGGAGCAGCCGATTAGCGCTTGGCAGGACTCCGTCTTAAACACGTAGGAGAAGTCCTGAAAATATGACAAAGAAACAAGTTTTGCATCACAAAATGCCTCTTTATGAGAATATTCCTGGGAAGTCACAGCCTCAAGTTCTACCTTAATCTCTGAGGGTCTGGGGCTACAGAAACCCTCCTCCACCTCCATCTTGAAGTTCCCGCCGATGGCCCCATCTAGAAGAGACAGGCCAGCTGCTGACTCCGTATTGCCCATGTTTATAGGAGAGTAGCCCTGCTCCAGTGACGGAGGGGTTGGGAACATCTGGTGCAGGTCTGCAGAGCCTAGATCAATAAACACACACAATGAAGGAACAGAATTTTGGCACTATAAATAGAAAATAGTTAACAGATGCTTGCCATTAACAGTCTCAGTCTGTGAAGACGTATTTATGTTTGAGAAAACATGAAGCTATTGGATTCTGTAGCTCTACACAAGCCATGAAATAAGCAGGAGCCCAATGACATTTCTAGGGATGTATTAAAAATCTGGATAACAACCTATACTATTTTCTAATAAACAAAAATTAAACACCAAAAACTGAAATCATTTTATTTAAATGATACAAGCAGTGTTATTTTGGCATTATAGTATTTATATATTATAGTGTTCACTTTACTGGGTTTAAATTTTCTTATTTCAGTTTTTGTAATAGTAATTTTAGTACTTTGACTACAGCATAAAAAAGTAAATTAGAATAGTTGCCTGGATTTTTTTGTCTAATATTCACATTTTTTTTTAAGCTTTATTTCAATTAAAGGAAATTATTGATTTTAATATCAGCCGATAACCAATATGGTACCAATATATGAGGGATATCAGAATTCTCTATATGGATAATATGAACTTATATTAACACATTCTAAATCAAACTGCTCACACACTTCCAGTAACAACAATTATTAGATCAAATTTATTAGTAATGATGTAGATTCAGCAGGGGTTATGATGTGGAGCACATACAAGGCAGGGGGTCTGGCACTGCAGGTTTTGGTTCTTTCCCACCAAATTTTTCCTCTGCTCCACCAGCAGCTCTCCTGGATCCAGGCTGTTTGGAGTAAGACAAAGACAGGCTCACTTTAACTGCTCCACTGTTCCCCTAGTTCAGCAAATAAAGAACTTTATGACCCCCTAAGCATTTTTCTAATGAGGCAGGAGATCCAGGAACAAAGAGGGAAACTTACTACTGACCTCTCTGTAATTTGGCACAGATATGCATATCACCATATCCAAAAGATTCATTACTGTTGGGGCTTCACAAACTGTGATTCATACCAAAAAGTGATAAACAGTGTAAATCAACTCTCTTTTTAAGTTAGAATAACAAGGCCTTTTTACACAGTTGTGTTCAGGCAGTGGTTATCTGGCGAGTTTATAACAGTACTAACCGTCAGGTCATCCTCATCAGAGTTAAAGAGGTTGTCCAGGTCATTAATGGACACAACCAGATCGGTCTCATGGATCAAGCTGGTGGTAGGAAGTGGTTTACTGCCACCTGACCCCTGGGCATCTGTGTGCAAACAAGGTGTGTTCAAGATCAGAAACATTTCCAGAAACACTTGTAATTGTATTTTGCTAAGGAAATAACTCACCATCAGAAGATAAACTGCCATCATCCCTCTAGAAAGTAAAATAAATGAATAAATAAATAAGACTGTTCATTTTGAGAAACACAAAACACACATTTTTTTCCTAAGAGAATCACTGTCTGACCTTGTTTCTCTTCCCGGTCTCCCTCTCGGGTCCAGGCTTTTTGTCTTTATCAGAGAACATAAACTCCTCGTCTCCTTCCACAAAAGCGTACGGGTCAGATTCTCGCTCTTGGTTTTCATTGCACACAGCTGCAGAAAGATACTGGTTTTTCTTATGTTCGTACATCTTCACCAGCTCTTCCGACACCTTCAGAGGCCTTTTGGAGGAGGACATACGCCTGCAAGAAAACACCCCACAATACATTACACCTCTAGTCACACCAACAGTACTTTTTCCATCAATTTACTATCAGCATCATAACTGGATTTACCATGATAGATAGCTTAATTACTTAAAATGGCATTAGTAAGGCTAGAAAAACTTGTCAACGTAATCAGTTAAGTTGATTTGCATCGAATGCGTTGACGTGTTGCACTGTTTACATTCATCACAAATCCTGTCATGTTTCCCACAAAACAAAACTCAAACGTACTCTCTGAACTCAGTTACACAGCATTTAAAGTCCTTGTTGCTTGTTTAAAGTATCTGATGGATAAATTCACATGTCGATTGGACTGTCAATTGTGATTAAACTTCCCGGTGTTATGGAAATCGCCATTTTTGATACTGTTGCTGAATGCGGTTGTGACTTCAGCTGTTCGAGAAAATGTTTTAATAAAACGTTGGAAGATTAATCACAGAAGTTATGGTTATTATTTATTGGTAGTTTAACGAAAGGATTAATCAACTGGTCAGAAAATAAAAATAAAAAAAATCTGATTAATCGATCATCAAAATAATTTTTAGTTACAGCCCTATTTTAAAGAAATTAATACTTTCAAAATGAATGTTAAATAAATCAAGTGACAAAGACATTCAAAATGTTGCAAAAGATTTCCATTTCAAATGGCTATGGCCAGTCATAGCCACCAAATCAAAACATCAGATGTGGAGCAAAAACCTGAAGGTAAACTCTTTAGAGACTGCCATCAACTAGTAAAACATGTTTTCACCAATTACCTGATGTTATTGACAACCACTGAAGCAAAAGAGCCAAAGTAATATTCTTTGTGGAAGCATACCTTGCCTTTTACATTCCATAATTAAGATGTTAAAAGGCTGACCTATTCTCAGGCAAGTTAAAAAAAGCTTCATTTTTCAAAAAGGCAAGGCCATGTTTTTTAAAAAAAAAAGTATGATTTTCTTGAGAATCCATTCTGCCGGCCAAACAAAAACTGTTAATAATCAGGTCTACTAAACAAAAATTACGCAGTTTATGTTTTTTTATTACATTTCCAAAGCAGAAAATGTGCTCTTGGTATTTAGTGTAATTATAGCATAATTACCACAATATCACTATTTAGTGTAGAAGGCTAGACAACTCACTCTGTAACTGAGACAACACCGTCCTGGCCTCCGGCCCGGTTACCATCCTCAAAGAGTGTGACCACAGGAAGCTGAGGTGTGTGGAAATCTGCATTCTTCCCTCCAGGAACCCTAAAGTACCTCCAGGGGTTATGCGACGTGTCCTCGTTGGGATTTATGGCGGAGCCCATGTATACGGTGGCTTCTAGGGACTCTGGGTATGGAGGTGGGCAGGGTAAGGGCAATGGGTCAAGTGGAGAATCATCTGGGGGTTTCTGGGGCACCAGGCAGGGCTCAGAGGAAGGATAGAAGTGTTGGTGCAAGGGCGAAGAGGAACTCTTTAGGCCGTCATTTGTGTCCTCTCCGCGCTCACAAGGGTGCGGGCTGAGCCGCGGGGGCTGAGGGGAGCCGGCCATCTCGTCAGCTGAGCTGTGCAGCATTGGGGTTTTGCTGGAGGTGACGTCGGCATGGTGGAGGCTGGGGTAGCGGCTGTCCTCGTGGCCCTGCAGACACAGCCTGTGAACACCCTCTCCCTGCTCCAAGTTGGGCTGTTCTTCACATAAAGAGCTGCGGTGGTGGAAGGGCGTCTGGGGCCTCTTCTGCTGCTTGTCCCCCTTCTCTAGCTTCTCCGCCATCTTGTGTTTGGTAGAGGGCTGAGGAGGTTGGCCAGCAGATGGAGGAAGCCCTGGGGTGCTACATGCCCGCTGTTTCTGGTTCTTAAGCCTGGAGTGAAAAGCGAAAGATCTAAATATAATCAGTCATTCACAAATTTTACCTAATTACATGTAATTTCTTGCAAATGTGCAGCTTTTGAGCATACCTTGAGCAACTGCACTGTGACCTTTGAGACGACTCTACAAAGTCCCAAACAGTAGCTTTGTCCGTTTCTTCCTCGCAAGCTCCGTTAGACATGGTTGAAAACTTTCTCCTGCAAAAATAAACCATACCAAATACCTTAAGTTGCTTTGTTTACATTCAATAATAGTAATTTCCCATTGCCAGGTTATTTGCTCTGGCTGAGTAGCAAAGCTGTCGTTTTTATTTTCATACTTGTTCTGGGCTCGGTTAACATTGCACTCCTGCCAGACTCGCTCCACCATTTGGCTGGCTAGGCGGCGGGGGATCTTGCCTCCGTGATGACTGCTGCTGTCCACACTAAAGGCGCCTGACATAGCTGAGAGTTTCACCCACTTCTGGGCAGGCTGAGAGACTGAAATGGAAAAAAACAAAAAAAAAAACAAAAAAAAAAACTTACTAAAAACATTACATAACTAATGGCTTTGAAAGCAACTGAGAACGCAAGTGCTTTTGATTGTCCCTGGTCTTATCCATATCTCATCATCGATTTTAATAAAAAATAAACAAATAATAGTAAAATAGTGTGTGCAGTGCTGCTTGAGAGTTCGTGAACCCCTTGCAGAATCTGTGAAAATGTGAATAATTTTAACAAAATAAGAGGGATCATTCAAAATGCATTAAGAGCCGCAAGGTCAATTGTACTTAATTTGTCTTCCGGGAAACATGCAAGTATCTTCTGTTGCTTCTGAAGGGCAGAACTAAATTAAAAAAAATTATATTTAAACAAAAGAAAAATGTGGACATCTTCATCCTGTTCAAAAGTTTTCACCCCCCAGCTCTTAATGCACCATGTTTCCTTCTGGAGCATCAGTGAATGTTTGAACCTTTTTTTTAATAGTTGTGTTTGAGTCCCTCAATTGTCCTCAGTGTGAAAAGACGGATCTCAAAATCATACAGTCACTGCTGGAGAGGGTTCAAATATGCAAAAGATGCTGGAAAACTGAAGGATTTTCGGGACCTTGAGGGTTTTTCTGAAGAATGTTGGGCAGTTTAACTGCTCAGGACAAACAAAGGACTCAAGAACAACCATCACAAAACAAAATAACTTTTTATTTCTCAACTGTTTATGTTAATTTAAGATATAACCGTCTATGTTTACAAGGATACTGGCCAAGACGGGCACTTTGACAATTTTGTGCAAATTAGAAGTGAAAGAGAACTCAAAATCAGGTTTCTTTGCACGCTGTCTAAAGCTTTCCGGACATGCGCTTTGGATGTGCACACATAAAACTTCTCACACAGCGAGTAGAATTAAGTTCTCCTTCATGTCTTCTTGCGCTTGAATATTTAAATTCGCAAGGCTTAAAAACACATGCAAAGGATAAACTTTCGTAAAGTAGTGGTACCTGCTTGAGCCTCCTCAGGTGAAGTGGGAGGAGTCAGAGTGACCGAAGAGATGCCAGTATCTCCATGGACCACCTGACTGTGTTGACCTCCTGAGTAAGAGCCCAAAGAGGTGGAAGAGTTTACCGTGGCCACGACCGGAATGTCCGACTGGGCCACCAGCACCAGATTGGCTGGGTACACCATCCTGACCCCAGCTGCACCACATAAATTATTACTCGCACTACAGATCATTTGATATGACCGTGAACTCACAATATTGTACAGCTGAAAGTTCTTTCTTACCAACAACAACTTCAACAGCAGCCAAGGAATCATCCTCCCAGTCGAGGTCATCCATCTTGTCGTCAGTGACCTCCTTGGTGTTGGGGCCTATGGGATAGAATTGCTTCCATTCTTCGATTAACTTCTGGGTCGGTGGGTCTGAGAGCTTGAAGGACTGGCCCGTCAGAGTCCCACTCAAACCATACGGAGAGAGGATCACTGGGGTAAAACAGGCATGGAATATTGTGTCAATGTAAATGCAAGAGTGACACTTCCTCATAAAGTTCACTTTGTGGTAACATGAGAACAATGCTTAAGGCCACGAAGTAAGCCATAAAATGAAAGACAAAAGCTCTGCCAATATTTCAGACTGACAAGTTAACACTAGATCTGAAACAGGACGATAAAACACAGAGGCATTTTCTTTCTGAAGCATCATGAAACACGTTTTTTTTGGGATGTTAACAGATATTTCTCGTAATTATTCATGAAACCACAAAAAAAAGCTTAAAAGTTATTGAAGTGCATTCACGTTGCTGATGCAAAGTACAAATTCAAAAAGATTGGCATTTATTTGTGCATTTCATTTCTAGACATACGTTACCATTCAAAAGTTTGGGGTTGGTAGGATTTTTTTAATGCTTGTGAAAGACGCCTCTTATGCTCATCAAGGCATAATCATTAACTAATCAAATATATAGTAAAAACTAATATTGTGAAATATTCTTACAACTTAAAATAATGTTTTTTCACTTGAATACATTTTAAAATGTATTCCTGTGATGTCAAAGTGTCACATAATCCTTCAGAAATCATTCTATTATTCAGATTTGCTGCTCAAGAAACATTTCTTATTATTATTTTAGTGGAAATCATGATAAATGTTTTACAGGATTTTTTGATGGAAAAGAAAGTTTAAAAGAACAGGATTTATTTGACATTATTTTTAACATTAAAAATGTATTTACTGTCACTTTTGATCAATTTAATGCATGCTTGCCGAATAAAATACACACTTTTTTTGTGTATATTTTTTACAAAACAATAAAATAATATTTGTGAATGTGAAACGCAGTGTGCATATTTGGTAACTCCATTAAAGCAAAATGAAAGTAACTAGAGCACAAACAGTGGTTGCATTATCTCCACTCCTCCTCCTACAACTTCTGCAGCTTTCCACACCATTCAAAACTGTGTGGTGAGATCTGATAGACACTGAAACGGAGAGTTTCATGACAAACCAAACAAGCCAAGTGAAAACTTGGCATGTCCCAACATGGGTATGAGTAATAAAAATAAAATGCAAAAAGAGTCCATATATGTTTCTAATAGGCTAACTAAGCATAATTGTGAAAAGCAAGAAAGATACTCATTGCAGTCATAAAAAAAAAAAAAAACGCAATAGCTATATTATCAGTCAATTTCCTTGAAGATAAGCATTACTTGCGAGGATGTTTGGCCCCAGTATACAAGACAATAAAATATGAAGGGATAATAAGAATGAGTGCACTTGGCATTCAACATCATTGCTTTTGCAGAATCATCTAACAAGAGTCTAACATAAGCATTACATTGCCCTCTGGGAGATGGTTAATGAACTAACACATGCCAGACAACTGAGCACAAGCCCTGTGAACAAGCTCTGCCAAAGTCAATCTTCAGCCATTACAGTTAGAACAACTGGAATAAAACTAAATGAAATCAATCAATCTGTGACTGTTAGCCACTTATAATGCAGCACAAACAAGCTTTAGATAAAGATGTTTGTCATCGGCAATCTTAAGGAACAAGAAAAGGGGTCTTGCTTTAAATAAAAGTTTCACTTTAAATATAAGCTTGTGGAAGCTTATGAACTCGCAATTGTGAGGAAAAAAAAAAAAAAAATCAGCAATGTGAGATAAAAAGACGCAATTACATTTTCTGTTTTTTTTTTTTTATTGTTTGTCTCACAATTCTGATATTATTTCTCGCAATTCCGAGTTTATAACTTGCAATTATAAACCCAAGTTTATTACTTTTTCTCACAATTGCGAGTTTGTCTCACAATTCTGACTTTATTTCTAGAAATACAGTTTATATCTCACATTTATTACTTTTTTTCTGGGTTTAGATGTAAACCCAGAATTGTGAGTTATAAACAAGTCAGAATTGCAAGTTTATATCTTGTAATTCTGAGAAAAAAAGTCAGAATTGTGAATTAAGTCTTACTTTTTATTTTATTTTTTTACTCCATGGTGGAAACAAGCGTTTTTGGCAGCATGCTATCAACAGATCAGAGCTTAATTCATATTTAACCTGGAATTCTCCTTTAAAACAAATAACAGTATTTCCAAAGGTGAATTAAGGACTGACGTGGATTGGATATAGGAGAACAGGTTGAGGAGAAACATCTTGTTCAGGGTAAAACATACTGTTCCAAGCGGTAATGCAAGTCACAAGCTTGTGAACTCAGCACCCTGGAGGGAATGGTGGTGATGTAACAAAGCTGAAAGCAGGAGAAGTACTGAATCTGGAAAACACCTCATCAGGGCCACAGTGGGGCTACACTGAGATAATGACTACCACAAGAGAAGCAGCGTCTCAGAGGTGTTAACATGATGTAGGCCTTCCATTACTGCGCCCTTGAGCAGAGAAGAAAACGTTTTTGCCACCAGTTTGACTGCTGAGGCAACGACAAACCACAAAAAAGACAACAGAACAAAGGGGAGGGTTTGTCATCTTTTCAGTTTCAAAACTAAAGCGTAAAATTCCCTCTCAAGTCTACTGTCATTGTGTGCTTCACGGTGAGCGCAAAACTTTCCACTTTGTATATCAATATAACTGTGACTTCTTGTTTTTTCATAGACACATAAGTCTCCTCCACATTACAGCTTATTCTGGCCAAGATTCAGGGAAGGGCCATGGATCGAGTTGTTTTTTCCTACTTAAATCTGAAATCGGATTCAATACAAGGGCCATGGATATAAACCAACCACTAGCTTTTTTTCCTACTTAAATCTCAAAAGTTAAAAGGAAACCCCGCACACTATCGATACTAATAAACAATTTTTTAATAATCGTTGCTAATAAACAAGTTGATATCTTTTGCAATTATCGATAGTGTGCAGGATTTCCTTAAACTTTTGAGATTTTTGGACTTTATCCCCTTTTACTACGCACCTATCTATTACCAACAGGTGTGCGATGGTAATTGTCAATTTCCTACTTAAATCTGAAATCAGATTCTGTACAACCACAAAATATAGGAACACTAAGGTTAATAAATTTAGGGTCAGTAAGATTTTTTTTAATGCTGTTGAAAGAAGTCTCTTATGCTCAGCAAGGTTGCCTTTATTTGATCAAAAATAAAGCTAATAAAATACATAGGTTCTGAAATATTATTACAATTTAAAATAACTTCTATTTCCATTTTATTTTTAAAAAAATATATTTTTATTGTATTTATACTCCAGTCTTCAGTGTCACATGATCCTTCAGAAATCATTCTAATATGCTGATTTGCTGCTCAAGAAACATTTCTTATTATTACTTTAGTGGAAATCATGATACATGTTTTTTCAGGATTTTTTTTGATGAAAAGTTCAAAAGAACAGGATTTATTTAACAGAAATCTATGTAACAAATGTATTTACTGTCACTTTTCATCAATTTAATGCATCCTTGCCAAATAAACGTTTGAATTGTGTAGTGTAATAGTGTAAATTGACTATTTTTGCAACATATTTACAAAACAATGAAATAATATTTGTGAATGTGAAATGCAGTGTGCATATTTCATTCTAATCATTCTAATATTCTGATTTGCTGCTCAAGAAACATTTCTTAATATTATCAATATTGAAAACAGTTGTGCTACTTAATATTTTTGTGGAAACCATGATACATTTTAAGGATTCTTTGATGAGCAGAAAGTTAAAAAGAACAGCATTTGAAATCTTAGAAATCCTTTGAAACATTATTAATGTCCTTACTGTCACTTCTTCAATTTAATGCTTACTTGAATAAGTATTAATTTCTTTAAAAAAAAAAATATATATATCTTACAGACCCCATATATTTAAATATTGTATATATTATTATTGTAATATTTCTGCCTGAGTCCGTCGGATTCCTTTCCAGCGGCTGTGCAGGTGAAGAGTGAAGACTACAACTCCCATGATTCTACACTCATTCATTGCATCATCAAGCTATGCCTTTGTTTTGAATAAGCGACCTCTAGCGGCGAAACTTACATACTGTGCCTTTAATATTATATTGTACAGCATGAAAAAATTATATTCATTTTGAGATTTGCATTTAACAAATTATTAGTGTTATTAAACAAGTTTAATTGAGTGTTAGATCACGGCAAAGATAACCTAAAGGTAAAAACAGGAAATGAGCTTAACCAACTTGATAGCAATATATCATGCATCCTTATTTTTGTGTGCAATATCCATTATACAGCCTGTGCATATCCTGAGGTTGAGACTAGGGATGCTAACGATTAATCGACGATCGATTAATTGTCGATAATAATTTAAACGATAATCGAATTATCGAATGTCGATTAAGCAATGTCATGCGCGTGCGTGCTGCACAATGCAAAACGTAAAGCAGACAGACACAAGGCAAAATGAAGCGAGTGCGCCGGAGTTCTGTTTGGGACCATTTTACAGCTAGAGTTATACATTCATGACTAAGTTTGCATGTGCATTCGCAGCCTTTTGTTTTGTGCAAATGTAAGTTGTAATATTGTGTTTATTTTTTGTAAGCATATGATTTATCTCATAAAGGATGCATTTGGTTAAGAATTCACACAGTATAAAGCGCGCCGGTGATCAGCTTCAGCGCATGCAGCTCAAACAGCAATGCACGACTAATAATAACTATAATTGGGACTGTCATATTAGATAACATTATAAAGAGAACAATATTGTAATAAAACGTTGTGAATTCATTGGGCTTAGTTGCTGTGTCTCAGCGTGTTTGCTCCAGGAAGAGCGCGTCCACAACAGGAGTTACACATTCTGACTATCTGAGGCGGCGTTGGTGACACGTTGTATTAGTTGTTATATTTGATTATTGAATAATTCATTTAATTAAATGATCAATCACATCAACTAGCCCTTTATTTAGACTAAAAACCCTAACTGATCGTTAAAGTAAAGGCAATTCTGAGATTTGTTTCTAAACACATTATAAATGTTAGAAATGTGTTGCTGAAACACGTTACAAAGACTGTGAACTGTGTAGTACTGAATTGTGGAGTTAGACTGTTAAACAGTTTTTCACCATTGCTGTGTTCAGGATTTTTGGGGAGGGGCGAAAACGGTGGCTCGATGATGCACTGGAGCCGCTGAGCCTGGCCCCTCCCCTAACAGCATAATAACTAGAGCACATTCACATCAGTTCACCCGCTCAATCGCGAGTGACTGTCATTACCGTTTGTTACTACAGCCTACCGTTTGCTAGCTAGTTATGCCTTCGTCACGTAAATGCATATTACCTGGTTGCGATAACTTACAAAACAGCTTACAAAACAAAAACGATGATATCAAGAAGAGGTGGATTCATTTTGTGAAGAGCCACCTTGATGGAGAGCTGACTTTTGTTTTGCATGTTCTGCAGACAGGGTGACCATCCTCGATTAAGTTTCCCTCAGGACTTTTGTAAAAGCCAAAATATGACCACACCTCAGATTTGGTCCTTTTAGAAGGCTGAAAAATCTCGAAAGTGCTGTCACTGCCTTCCGCCATTTCTTCTCGTTCAAAAAACAACGTTGCGCGCTGCGCCTGCGTCAGACTGATTCTGGCTGGACAGGATTTACCGCAAGTTTTCAAAATCACGATAATCAAACACGGTTTTAATGATAATTACATTTTAAACGATAATACTAACCGTCAGTACATATTATCGTGAAACCGGTAATCGTCCCATCCCTAATGTAATGTACTGCAGATTTTGTCTGGGCCTACTGATCAGTAATGCTCCTCCTACCTTGAACCGAGCTGCTGCTCTGCTGGGCCAATGTCAGGTGCTCCTCACTCAACAGGTACACAGGCTGGTGCTGGTTAATCTCCACACTGGTGCACACGTTACTGTCTCCATGTACGAAGAACGTGAAGGAGCAGGACAGGTGTTCACTGCAGAGAGAGAGGAACAAATGGAGGATTACTCGAGGACTCTGGAGTCACAGGATGGGAGAAAGTAGCACGCTTCCTGGAGGTCTCTGGGAATGGTGTGTTGACAGCTGAGGTCTTTACAGTGTGTTTACAGGCGCTGCAGTTAGTGACTGAACCTTGACCAGGAGTACTATGAAAAGAGTTAGGAAATACTAGAACATTAGATACGTGCGTATAATATTACAAGTTCAGAAAGTCACCTATTAACTTCAACTTTGAAGTTTTATAAAAAGGTTTGATTAAATGCTTGAACACAATGAATGCATCACACTCTGACTTGCTTTGTAGCACACATGCTTAAAGTTAACAACTTAACACCTGTGAGTGTGTGTGACCTGCAGGGTAGAGTAAACAGCTGTTACGGTGTAACCAAACATGCAGATGATGAGTGATCACACTCACGCATTCAGGAAACATCAACTGAACTCACTTTTTTTTACAGAAGCCTTATTTTGTTTCCTTAGTTATTTTCTCCATATGAATTTAAAAAAAAATTATTGATTAATCATGACATTAAAAATTTCATTTGAAGCAAAAAAACTAAAATGAGGGAATGAACTGTGCAATGCTGAAGAAAAGCAAATAATCAAAATTTAAAATTTAATTAATAAGTATTACAAATGTATATAGAAGTTTATTTGCAATTGCATAATATACAGCAACTTCTCTGATTTCTCCTCTTTTTCTAATTGCCTTGAAATCACACTGACTTGTGGCTTTTTCAGAAGCTTTAAAGTCAGCATGAAACGAAAATTCACCATATCTAGTTTCTAAAAAGTTATTGATCTTAAAGAGTGGTGCAGGTATGATGTCAGATCCCGGAAGACTAATTCGCTGCTGGCTCCTTCGAGATTTTCCTATGGGTTTTTAAAAATTGTAATTTATGAGTAAAATAAAGTCTGTAGTAAACATAACTTGACAATACTTTGACATTTTGTTCTACAACAAATTACACACGCATTCCGAAAACAAATTTTGAAGCAGTTATGTTTATTTTAGAAAACATATGTTTCTTATAAGTACGTTTGGGGTGTGTGAGTGTGTGTAATTTACGTTGTAGGACAAAACAAGCATATATAAGGCTTTTAAAGTTTTTCTTTGATAACATTTCTAAAACCAAGTTTAAGTCTCATTTAAAAAAATCTTATGAAAAATCTTTTCATAAGAGTTAACTGAAAAGTAAAGACTCCTAACAAAGTTCAAGACATCACTCACACTCCAACATATGCTTAGGCAATAAAGGACTCTGGCAAGAGGGGCATAAAGGAGAACCTTCACCCATTAACAAAAACATATGTGTTAGTCTGGAGTGGTCTATTTGACACAGAGTGTAGATAATAATATAGTCCCAGCGACTTTCAAAATGGGCACAACGTTTTCCACCAACCACGGGATTGACTTTGTAAAGTTTATTTCAATTACACTGATCCCAATCGGCTTGCCAAGTGTTTATAATAGGTTTGAGTTCTGAAGGTGGATTTGGGAATTTTTGGAGCTCTAATAGGGCTGCATGATTAACGAAATTAAACTGCACACGATTTGGAAAAAAAATTCCAGGAAATCCCTATGGGCATCATACTATCTGTAGCTGAATAAACAGAAGATTGAAATGCTTTGATTGATTAAACATGACTAATAAACACACGACTACGACAATATATGGAAAAGTTCTTCAAGCCTTTGAGTATTTTCATGATAATAAACGTATATTTATACTTCAATGTAGGGCTGTATGACTGACAAAAATCATAACTGTCGATTATTCCCTTGAAATTGTAATTGCGATTATTAATTATGATTATCACAATTTACATTGAATGATGTTTTGAATAGCTTTATACCATGATTGTTTGTAGCAACTGCATGCTATATTTTTATATGAAAATAAGCTGAAAACACTCTTCCTGAAAAACATTTATTGCTTTTCTATAGCATTAAGCCTCAAATGTCCACTATAGATTAGTTTGATTTTTTTTTTTAATTAAAAAAAAGTAAAAAAAAAACAAAATGCATGGTATTATAACGTTATACTAAAACTAAAATTAGAAATTCGATGAATTGTGCAGCCCTACTTCACTGCTAATCGACACAGCCTTTATGACTGTATAGAATACTACGAAATAATATGTTGTGTGCCTTATTCTGTGTAAGAAGCCACATCATCTGATGCTCAACTGGCGTTATGAAGTGAGTTTGGAGTAAAAACATGTCCAACAAAAGACAACATTTAATAACAAGAGGTTCATAAATGCTTCTCATGTTTGGAAAGATGTTTGACACGCGCCTGCGTGTTGCTTTTTCAAATGCACGTTATAAGCGAATCAAACTCGCAGTGCTTTCAGATGGAGCAGCATTTACTACTGATCACAGAGCCGTGATTCACTGACAAGCTGCGCATAAAAAAAATAAAAATATAATAATAATTATAATAATAATAATAATTATTATTATTATTATTATTATTATTATTATAAATATATATATATATATATATGCAGCCTTTTAGAGATTTCCTAATCGCACAAAGCCAAATCGGTTTAAGTGTGATTTCGGGTTAACTGCGATTAATCGTGTAGCCCTGAGCTCTAATGATCCACAACAGGTCTGAATTTTAACAATAACAAACCTTTCAATACAAAATCTATTTTATTTCTGTTGCACTGTATTTATACTACAGACACTAACGATCTCTTTGAAGGCATTTACAATTTGATTTTCTAGAACTTTACAGCCCTCTTTGCATGCCTGAACAGTGTAGTCCATTCTCATTCAGAAATACCAACACAGAGAACCAGAACTTCCTGCCTTTAATCCAACAGTGCATGTGCTCACTGGAGTGATGGAGTGACGGCCCCTGGTAACACCACGGAGTACAGCGCCAGCATCACTTTGTGCAGTGCCAGGCACGAATGACAGAGAAAGAAAGGGAAAGAGAGAGAAATGGGAAAGTCTGCATTCCTTATATGTCTGTTAAGCACTCTTAGGAGTGACATGGATTCCCCACACAGACAGGTGGCACTTCAAAGCACGTACAGCCCTATAAACTACCGCTCAAAAGCTTGGTGTCAGTAAGATTTTTTGGCAAAGAAATTAATACTTATATTCAGTAATGAATTGATGCATTAAACTGATCAAAAGTGACAAACATTTATAACATTACAAAATATTTCTATTTCAAATAAATGCTGTTCTTTTTAACTTTCTATTCATTAAAGAATCCTGAACATTGATAATAATAATAAATGTTTCTTGAGCAGAAAATCAGCGTATTGGAATGATTTCTGAAGGATCATGTGACACTGAAGACTGGAGTAGTGATGCTCAAAATTCAGCTTTGATCACAGGAATAAATTACATTTGAAAATACATAAAACAGAATACAGTTATTTTAAATTGCAATTGTTTTTTGCTTTTACTGTATTTTTAATGAAATAAATGCAGCTTTGAGACTTTAACAAAAAGGGACTTTAAAAAACAGTAACACTTTACAATAAGGTCTCATTTGTTAACATTATTTAATGTATTAACTAACAATAAGCAATACATTTATTACTGTATTTATTAATCTTTGTTAACATTAGTTATAAAAAAATATGGTTGTTCATTGTTAGTTCGCAGTGCATTAATGTTAACAAATACAACTTGATTTTAAGAATGTATTAGTAAATGTTAAAATTAAGATTAATAAAGGCTGTAGAAGAACTGCCATCTTGTTAAATAAAGTAGTTAACTAATGAAACCTTATTGTAAAGGGTTACCAAAAAACATTTAAAGAAAAAAAAAATTTACCAACCACAAACTTTTGAATGGAGTGTATATTCAGTACCAGCATTCAAGCTCCCTTGTTCATGGAAACAACAAAGCACCAGACATGCTTAGCCATGAGTATCAATGCTTATTAGGAAGAAGTCTGGATGTTTCGCATATTTTTAAGTTCAAGCAGAGCTGAACATGTGAAAGTGAAATGGTGGTTCCTGTTGACCTACCTAGTGTGAAACCGCGAAGTCAGTGTTTTGTGAGAAGAGTAAGCTCTTCATTAAAACGTAGACAGAGGAAGCAGCTACACTTTCCAGCTCTTGCATCCTCAACTGAGACAGAGTGCACTGAACATACACCCACAGCAGGAAGCCATATCCTCCCACCCACAGACATACCACAACACCTCAGCCCTGAGGGAGCCAATGACATCTATGCAAATGAGACAAATAATTAGATGGACCGCATCTTTTGCCCCTCCCTATATTATCCAAATATTTCACTTAAGACAGGAGCTTTGTTGGAATGACGACACGCTCTCACGCAAACAGAGTATCCCAGGAGGAAACGACAGTATTGCTAGCTTCCAGAGCAGGGGCTCTTCTCCACACATGGATGCCAACAGTCTGATGTCACTCATCTGCTGTGACAAACAATGAGGATCATGCTGTTAAAAGCCGCAGCTTACGGCATGCATCCGCATCGCTGGGCATGAAAACACGGCAGGTTATCGCCGTAACATAAACAAGTTGCACAGCTACTGTTTCAATCAGCGGTTTGCACAACGTGTCTTTTACCTTTTGTTGATGGGCTTCTCATCCTTCTCGTAGGGTTTGACGAACCACTTGCCGATACGAATGAAGGATCTGTTCATGAGGCAGCGTTCCAGTAGGTTATGGATGGCTTTGAAGAGCAGCGTTCGGCACTCGTAGGTCAGGCCACTCTCCCATGAACCGTCTTCATTACCTGTGCAACACAGAGACAGGACACATCAGTACTCTATAGAGTGGTGCAGGTATGACATCAATTTGTAGGCCAAAACGTGGAAGAGAGTTAGCATTTTAGCACTTCCGTTTCCATCGTCCTGAAGTCAATGGGTTTTTTTTTGGGGTTAAATGGCTGAAATAAGGTCTGTGGTGAACACAAGCTCAAGACACATTTTCACGTTTTATTCTACAACATAAAATCAGTATTACCCCACTCGTGATTTTTTGAAGCTGTTGCGTGTCTTGAAAAAGGCGGTTGCTAACAAGAGGCTAAATGGGACTACAAAGGCTCTCAAGGAGATTAAACGTCATCACGCCGAACAGGTAGACTCAGTCCGCTTTTACAGCCTCGTTATGCTTATAATTGTGCTCTAATAAACTTTTCTAACTCAAACGTTCTGGGAAAATGTTGAGATAAAAACTGAAAGTTGTCAGAAGCTTAGTGATGGTAACGTTAAAGTCATGTGACCATGGTGTAGTTCGTTTACAAGCCTGCCTTTAGCTTTTTACTTCTGGCGACTACATTTATGCTACAAAATTATTAAAAGTTGTGTTCATCTGTGATAATTATCTTGATGGACAAAATGTGCAAGTATCATAAACTTTTGTTGATCACGGAGCTTGTTTTTTGCGATAATCCAAAAGCCTATGGGAAAATCCTATTGGGTTTTTCTCAAGGGAACCAGTGTGATGCTAACTGACGGTTGGCCTACAAAGTGATGTCATACCGTCGCCATTACAGGATTGTTCTTGCATTGAAAATAAACCAAAATAAATCTATATCCCGCCAAAGATTTATTTAATCATTTATTTACTGGTACTGCTTTAAAACGCGTGAGTGTTTGTGCAAGCGCCCCATGAAGAGCGTCAAAAGTTTCTATTTGCATGTTTTTGCAGCGTTACACTTTGCAGCCAATCACAGTCATATCTGTTGTGCGCATGAAAGTAAAAACACGATGTCAATAAGAGATTCATTGCACAGCGTAGACAGCTTTATTGATTATATAAAGGGAGTTATCGCAAGAGAGCATCTTCGTGTACCTCGCAAAGTCTTAAATGCAAAATAATAGACCTGTCACTTTTTCTATGTAATGTGTCATGTTACTTTGTTGTTCATTTTATTACTTACATCTCAAATAGTTTACTCAGTGACTTTTTACATATAAATTTACAGATTTTTAAATATAAAATAGTTCTAAGCACTTTGTTTTATGATATGTCCTGTCAGTGATTGTTTTTTATTTTATGAATAAATAGGATATGTTAATATTACAAACTGTTTTTTTTTTTTTGCATCTATATTGGAGTTTATTTATTGTCAGTACTGGGCTTGCAGTTCACATGTGTTGGTACTTTGTAGTGTGTGTGCATGGATGGCCGTGTTCGTCCTCCACAACCGAAGACCATTCATGACCCATGAAAAACCCTGTATTATATCCACATGCACATGCTCAACTGCTGCTAGCCCAATTAAGTGCCTTAAAGCCACAGTATGTAATTTTTCGCCGCCAGAGGTCGCTTATTCAAAACAAGGCGTAGCTTGATGAAGCCTGTATTTTGCAGAGCTTTTATTATGCCACAGACAAACGCTTCCGCTTCTCCCGGTCACGTATATGTGGGGTAGCGCAGCGCTGTTTTATCATATTAGATACATTTGAGTGTGTTGAAGGTTATGTTATAATCCTACTCTGTGTGTTCACTCGGCGGCTGCTATGAGACACTTGTTCACACTGCAGTAAGCTAGATCGATATTAGGCATGGTAAAACATGGTACTCGCTGTAAATCAAGAAAACCAGATTTAAACAATAAGACTAACTGTGTTGAGCTATATAACAATGATTAGTTTTTTTTGTCGATGAATGTATCCAGACAGTTGCTCACCTGTTTAATAAAACACATCATATATTAAAGCGTCTTTAGTGTTTCCATGGTTTCTACAAAATAAAACTGGAAATCAAGGGTAACGCGGGTATGATGTCATTGATAGGCGACGCACAGACACAGTCCGTGTCCTGGTTAAAATTGCTTATTTCTCTGGATTTAAACATTCTTGGAAACATTTGGGATAATGTAAGTACACAAGTCAACAAAATATATAACGCTGTTCTAGTGGTTTTTGGATATTTTCATCCAAAAATCTTACATATTGTGCCTTTAACATCACTTTTTTAAAATACAAAATATTGATCAAGCTATTATGGTAATAAAAGTGGATCAGAAACACATTTTATACTTTAGACTTGAGTTGCACCTTAAAAAAAAAAGAATTGAGCCAAGCCAGCCAATCTAAATAAGCCTCATTAACTTTAGTAACCATAGTTTCCTCTTCCATATATGAAGTAGTGTCTTATTTGTTATGCAGATAAGTTTCGCTGCAGACATACTAAAATCCTTCAATACTTTGTTTCTATTTTGACAATTGAAAAGGCAGCAGTTAGCAAACCTCAACTGCAATAACCGGTCTATGACTAATGTCTGGAAACACCTCCAGTCTAACCACTGATTTTACCATAAGAAATTCAGTATCAAGCTCCTGACAAGCGAAATGTCTTCTTTCACACACACACATTTCTTATTCTGTATGCACATACGTTACAGTTCGGAAGATGCCTGTCAGTTTAACAAAGGAAGCAGACGTACATGATAGGTCATGGTGGACGAGCTCTGCAAAGTTGGGGTCGTCTCCCCACCAAAAGATCCAGAGCTCTCGCCGGCCCGGGGTCTGGTGCCTCCGCCACACGCTCAGTACGTCTGCCTTCAGGCAGCGACTGAAGCTGCACAGGATGGGGTCCTCCTCCGTCACCGGGAAGAGGATGGGGGACGAGGTGGGGCCCTGCCATACAAAACACTTCCATTTAATCCCGGTGAGGTCAGCCTGAAGGCAAAAGAGAGAGGGAGAATGTGTTAGAAAAATCCATCATGTGGGACGGCTTAGCAGCAACCAGTGATAAAGCGTCAACTCCGCTGGGGTTAATAGACATGCATATGCAAAAAAAACAGCCAAACTGGCAATCTAAGTGTCTGATTGTGCAACTTTGATAAATGTAGACATGTAAGAAGAGTTTCTCTGTGACTAATGCAAGATGACGACATCTAGCCATGCCCATAAAGCATCATGAATCAACATAAAGGCCTATTCGAAATTCACTGTAGTAGTAAGCTAAAAAAAAAACACAAAAAAAAAAAAAAACTTTTTGACTTTGAACTAACAGGCCAATTTGATAAGTGAAAACTTTTCTCATATGCATCATTTGCTCATGAGTCATTTACATTTCATGTCCATTGATGATGAACAGTTTATATGACAAAAATCATATTTTATCCATTAAGGGAAAGCATATTACAATCTTATATATTGTCATGCACCCCATTTCATTTTGCTTGAAATTGCATTGATGTTACTTAAATTCCAATTTTTGCAGTGTAAATTTTTAAGTGAGTTGATCTCACAGAAATATAAATATTAATAAATGTTATAAAAAATATCAAAATGGTGTTTAAAGATGAAAGTCGGCATGAAACGTAAATTGTGATCATCTTTTCATCTCTACGGTGATGTAAATCTGAGTGAAACAGCTTCTAGTACAAGAAAAAAAAAAAATGTAGGACAGGACTTTGAACTGACTGGATCTATGGATAATTGTTGTTTGCTAATTGCTGTGATATCATGTAAGTGACAGGTTGCTGGGAGGGAGGGATTGTCCCGCCCTTGACAAAAACACATGATGTGTGCAGAGATAAATCATTTATAATAAACAATGCAAAGCATAAAACATAAGAATTGTCCATTTCAATTTCATGGTGACTTTAAGCTTAGCAACTAGCAGATGTGTCACACTGATGAAATACATAAACTGAAACCAATAGTAATTTTATTGAGAAAGCATATTGGATGTGAAATGTAGACGCATTTATAGTATAAGACCCAAACAAAGATGAGCTGTCATTTCAAATCTACATAATCTGCAGTCAAATCACACAAATTCAACAGTCTGACCTGGATTAGTGTAATGTAAACAGATTATCCAATAAATCCATATATATATATATATGAGCTTTTGATACAAGGAGGAAGTGAAATAGGGCCTGACAGACAGGAAACTTGTCATGAATACTTGTCTCAGTGTTTACAGATCACTCTACAACCACAAATTGAGGAAACTAAGTAGGTGTATATAAGAAAATTGTCTTATATTACACATAGAAAGTGCAACAAACTATACCAGTACTTAGACTTGCTTGTAACAGAGATACAAACAAACAAAGCTAACATGGTTTTTATAACCTGTCCTTTCCTGACAAAGTTCACACGTACTGTCTAAATATCAGGAAGACGTGAAACATTACCTCAACTTTTTTTAACTGATAGACAGCACCATTCTTGCCTAGTGTATTAATCACAGTACATCAAGACATTTTTATATTACAAAATGCTAAATTGTTAAGTTTATATATGTAAATGTGCTCTAATGTGCATATATTTCCAGGACAAAACACCTAAACATTGAATAAAGCCAATTTTGCTGACATATTGGATCTCTCTTTTTATCACTGAAAATACTGTCACTAGCTAGAAAAAAAAAATGAAACCAGTTGAATGACATAAATAAACCTCTCTTACTAGATGTGCACAAATAAAAAATGTGAAAATGAATACTTTTTACAGTTTAAAACTATTGACGCAATCATGATTAAAAACATTTGACAGAATAAAAGTCCTTAATCTATAAAGATTTTCTCTTTTTATGTTGCAAAGGTTTTTACAGAAGTCTCTTTTATCACCCCATAAATCAGAAAATACTGCCAACAGCCAGAAAAAATATTAACAATGTTTTTAGAAATAAAATGATATATAAACCAGGTGAATGACAAACAAACCCCTCTTACTAGACGTGCACAAATAAAAATTCACATGTCAAAATGAATACTTTTTTTAAATCCTAAAATGATTGATGTAATCATGATTAAAAACATTTGACAGAATAAAATCTATAAAGATTTTCTATATAAATATTCTCTTTTTATGTTGCAAAGGTTTTTTTTTTTACAGAAGTCTCTTATCACTCCATAAATCAGAAAATACTGTCAACAGCCAGAAAAAATATTAACAATGTTTTTAGGAATGAAATGATATATAAACCAGGTGAATGATTCATAAATCGCTATGTAAATACCTTTATAATATAGATAGGAATAAAACTGGTAAGTTTGGTGTGCAACTATGTACTGAAGTGGCCATTTCGGACACACTTGAGAAAACAATATGTATTGTAATTGAAATCTACACGTGTATATAAAGATAAAACCTAATAAAAAAACGCAATGTGTATTTTTGTTTACTTTACACTAGGCAAAAAGAAGAGATGCCATGGAAGCAAAATAGTCCAAAATCTCAAAATTTGCCACTGGTTTTGCATTGTTTATGTTGTTCAACACTCTCCGTAAAGCTGTTGTAACTTCATAACAACAACTTTGCAGCTTGTTCCAGCCAGTTAGGTGAGCAAGTGTTTACCAACGTTAGCAAACACGACCTAAATAACATAACAAAGCCGTAACTAACACGTTCACACAACACAACCCTGAATGTCTAATATATATTTATAACGCGGCAGCAGTAGCGGTTTAGTTCGTATTAAGATCAACAGGCCTCAATTTGATTGACTGGCCGGCTAAAAATGGCTTCTGGCCCTCAGTCAGTTGATCTCTTACCAGACAGAATAGATTGGAGTGGCAGTCCTCCAGGCTCGCCCCGTTGGGTACAAAACAAGAACTCATCATCAAAGCGCTGTCCGGCGAGCCATCCTCTCTTTCAGATCCCAGGAACAGATAATGCGATGGCTTTTGGACCGGGTCTCCGTCTCTCGGACACAATCAGCAGGACGGGTTCGCGTCCAGCGAGCTAATTAGCTTAGCTCTGCTATTACTCCGCTAGAGGTTACTCACTTACCAGAAAAAAATTGCGCTAAAAACTTCCTGCGCGTATTTACCATGATCCGCGGTGGGATATTGTTCTCCCCCGAGATTTGTTACATCAAATAATATGTAATTACAGAAGTCCGAGGGGGTAGGGAGGCGAATTCAGCCCTCCCCCTTTAGCTTAGCATAGCATCAGGCTAGCTGGGGTTAGCCTGGCTAAGCGAGGCAGCAACAAACAGTTCAAGCCAGAAGAGTTCAGCTTTAAATGTCTCTAAAAAACCACTCTTTCCTTCCCAAGTCTTCGCCGGACTGCCGTCAACGGCTATTCACGGAGAAGCCGATGATGGAAGTAAAACGTTCTGGTTTAAAAAGTACAGTTAAAAAAGGCTGTGCTGTGCTCAGCTGTGTCTCACTGGTTTGTTTGAATACATTGGTCGCATCCTTTAATGGCGGCCACAGGGACACAACTCTACTACACTCTCCAGTCTACTCTACTCTCGGCTCCGATTGGCAGCGCTGCGACTCAATAGAGGAAAGAGTCGAACCTGGATTCCATAAAGCTCCAAAAAGGAGTCGACTCACCGACAGCGCTGTCAACTCCTTTTAGGGCTTTTAGAATCTTTTAGATGCCCCTCTCTCTAAACTTTTCCGCTGACCCCATAGCACTTCCTCGTGGCTCCTGGGTCGAAAGAATCTTTACAGTAATATTTCATGTGTGAAGTTGCAGTATTTCTACAATAAAAAGTACATTAACAGTAAAAATATATATATTTTTGGCCCCCTTCCACCCAAAGCTAATATTATTTTATTTATCATAATCATGATATTACCATATAGATCACAATCTACAATGATATTTGAATTATATATACAATCATTATAGCTAGCCTGACAACATTATTGATTCGATTTTGGATAAGATTAAATATAAAGTAATGTTCCTTAATGGGAAACATGTTTTATTAAATCTTTTTGTTTGTTTAAAACAAATAATTTCTATTAACTTGTATTTTTATAAATGAGAAATAATTGTTTAATTAAATCTATATCTATATGATTGGATAAAGCAAATAATTTCTAATACATATTATTTCTTAAATGAGAATTTTTGTTTTGATTAAATCTATATCTTTTTGTTCAGATCAAAAAAAGAATTTAAATGAATTGACTTTCTTGTACTTTTCAACAAGAAAAATATACTTTGTGCCAGGTTTTATAAAATAGTTTTCATAGACATAGAAAATATTGTTTGGGGCAAGTTATTTATTTTTCATTGGCTCAAGTTATAAAATATATACAAGTTATTTTCATATATGTTTTTCTGCTTTGTCCAGTGAATAAGGGATAACAGTTTTTAAAATGTGTAATATGTCATATACTCCATGTGTCTGAATGACAATAATAACTCATGGAAAATCTAACCAGGTATGTGCACAAATTAAACAAAGTGGAAATGAAATTTTTGTCACTAATTTAATTTCCCCGCATGTCAAAAGTAATACTTTTTATGTTAAAATTAAGTCTTATATAATAGATCACAATGAAAAATAATTTGTTAAAGAGCATTTGACAGAATAAAACCCTTCAAATCTTTTTATGCTCTATTTCATTGTGTTTACAGCATGTTGTATACACAAGAAGCAGACTATATCTGATTCATAGTCAGTCTGGTCTCACTTGTTATACCAGCTTGTCGTTTACCTCAACATATTTTATTGGTGAACCATGTTCATTTTGAGCTTGGAAACTAATTATGTGAATCATTAATGAGAGAAGCTGGGCAGGGACATATGATGACACTGACATCAAAATAATAACAACTATGGCTGAATATATGGATGAATGTGCATGAAGTATTATGGCATCTGGATGAAAATGGCTTGGCTTTGGTGAATATGGCTTGCTACATCAAGTCATCACTATTGCTTTATCTCATATGAGTGCTGGCAAGCAATGAACCAGCAATTTTAATCTTATGACTTCTTAAATAAAAAGTTTGATGAATACATGTATATATAATATACATTATAACATGAGTCTTGCTCAAACGTTTACACGTTTTTACAATGTGAATAATTTTAACAAAATAAGAGGGATAATACATACAAAATGCATGTTATTTTTTTATTTAGTGCTGTCCTGAATAAGATATTTTACATAAATATGTTTACATCACAAGACAAAAAAAAAAAAAAAGCTGAATTTATAAAAATGAACCCGTTCAAAAGTTTACACACCCTTGATTCTTCATACTGTGTGTCGTTCCCTGGATGATCCACGGCTGTTTTTTTGTTTTGTGATGGTTGTTCTTGAGTCTCTTGTTTGTCCTGAGCAGTTAAACTGCCCAACGTTCTTCAGAAAAATCCTCCAGGCCCTGCAAATTCTTCAGTTTTCCAGCATCTTTTGCATATTTGAACCCTCTCCAGCAGTGACTGTATGATTATGAGATCCATCTTTTCACACTGAGGACAATTGAGGGACTCAAACACAACTATTAAAAAAGGTTCAAACATTCACTGATGCTCCAGAAGGAAACATGATGCATTAAGAGCCGGGGGGTGAAAACTTTTTGAATTTGAAGATCAAGGTAAATTGTACTTAATTTGTCTTCTGGGAAACATGTAAGTATCTTCTGTTGCTTCTGAAGGGCAGAACTAAATGAAAAAGTTCAAAAGTTTTCACCCCCAGCTCTTAATGCATCATGTTTCCTTCTGGAGCATCAGTGAATGTTTGAACCTTTTTTAATAGTTGTGTTTGAGTCCCTCAATTGTCCTCAGTGTGAAAAGACGGATCTCAAAATCATACAGTCACTGCTGGAGAGGGTTCAAATATGCAAAAGATGCTGGAAAACTGAAGGATTTGCAGGACCTGAAGGATTTTTCTGAAGAATGTTGGGCAGTTCAACTGCTCAGGACAAACAAGAGACTCATGAACAACCATCACAAAACAAAAAAACAGCCGTGGATCATCCAGGGAACGACACACAGTATGAAGAATCGATGTAAACCTTTGAATGGCATCGTTTTTTATAAATTCAGCTATTTTTTTTTTTGTCTTGGACTATATGTAAACATCTTTAATGTAAAATATCTTGTTCAAGACAAAAATTTAAAAAAATAACATGCATTTTGTATGATCCCTCTTATTTTGTTAAAATTATTCACATTTTCACAGATTCTGCAAGGGCTGTGTAAACTTTTGAGCAAGACTGTATACATGTCAGTTAGACATTTATGCTATTCCTGGAAAATTGGGGCTTCACATCATGTCAGCTGGACGAGACTGTCTGCTAAAGCAGAGCCAGTAAAAGAGTGAATTGTTGTTTCAGACACAAATTTGTCATTGTTGTTATTTAATGACATCATGCTTCACGCAAATCTGAAATAAAATCAGATGTTTTGATTTACTTATTCAAAAGAATGAAAAATGTTTTAATACTATTTAAATTCATTAGCTTTGACTGGCAGTTGACAAGTTTTTATTAATATTAACATTATAATTAATTATATTATTAAATCACTTAACCTTGAGCTTTACACATAACGATAAGTGCTGACATTTTGCTTAAATGTGAAACATCATGAAAGTGTTTTATTCTTTTATAGAGTGCATTATCACACCCATTATGGGTTCATTAAGTTGACCCATCCCCTGCTGTGTATTTGATATGCATGCTAAGGGAGCTCTTTTGTGTTTAAATAGCAAGACATTGAATCCCTCTTTCATCATATCAGTGGGATTTTTGTTTGTTTGTTTGAGAAGCGCGCCATCTAGTGTACAATGAGATGCAAACTACGTAATTTTTATACACATTTTTAAAACACATTATTTACGCCCACATATGGATATATAATCACATATGCTTAGAGACATTTTTATAAATATTATAAGAGTAAACATTTGTATTGCTATGTTTACTTTCATCTGTAATCCATATTATATTTTATTCTAGTTTTTTTCCTTCATTGTTATTATTTCATTATTTCATTTATGTATTTTTATTGTATAGTGTTATTAATGCTTTGGCAATGTAAAGATTTCTTTCACCATGCCAATAAAGCTGTTTGAATCTGAAGAAGAAAAAAGAGAGAGAGAGAGAGAGAGAGAGAGACAGAGAGAGAGAGAGAGAGAGAGAGAGAGAGAGACAGAGAGAGAGAGAGAGAGAGAGAGAGAGAGAGAGAGAGAGAGAGAGAGAGAGAGAGACAGAGAGAGAGAGAGAGAGAGAGAGAGAGAGAGAGAGAGAGAGAGACAGAGAGAGAGAGAGAGAGAGAGAGAGAGAGACAGAGAGAGAGAGACAGAGAGAGCGCGTCTGACCAATTCATATCCTTGCAGTAAAAAATCCAAACCATCAAAATTGAAAACTTAAAGGGACAGTTCACCCAAAACTGTTAATTCTGTCATCATTTACTCACACACTCAAGTTGTTCCAAACCTGTATGAGTTTCTGTCTGCTGCTGAACACAAAAGAAGATATTTTAAAGAATGTTGGTAAATCAAATAGATGATGGTCCCCACTGACTTCTATAGTATTTTTTTTTTTCCTACTGGAAGTCAATGGGGTCCATCAACTGTTTAGTTCCCCACATTCTTCAAAATATCTTCTTTTGTGTTCAGCAGAAGAAAGAAATTCATACAGGTTTGGAACAACTTGAGGATGAGTAAATGATGACAGAATTATCATTTTTGGGTGAACTACCCCTTTAAGTTTAATTTATGAACATTTAAGTTAAATTTTAGCCTTAAATAAATGTACATTTTAGGTCAAATCAAAGAGGTGCCAAACTGACCACCAGCAGCAGTGATAATAAAAACGAGTGACGAAAAACGAGTGGAAATTCTGCGCATGCGTCCCTGCTGCCAACTTTAACAATACTGATAGTAGGCCTATTTTCTCCATATAAGATGGTCAGTCTACAACAGAGGACGACATAGCAGACATACTCGACAGAAGCCCGTATGGGAGAACTGTTACCATATCACTAATGGCATTTTAATCCATGACATGTGAATCCATGACATGTTTAATCCTGCTATATGAATTATAGCAGATTATTGTATGCTGTTTATGGGTTTAAGTGGATTAACGATCGTTAATCGCTTGTTGTTTTGGCCAAGCAATGGTTTATACACCAACATTCAATTTTTTTTCTTTCATTTTCCCTCATGAATTGTTTTGACCAATAGTAGCTGTGTTTACATTTTTATTTTAGCTGAAACGCGTAATGTGCTGTTTAATGGCGGTTCCCATGCATGGCTTTGTAGAAAACTATAGAAAATTATTTTCGAAAATAAACCTAAATTGGAGAAAAACGTGTTGGTCATTGCGTTATAATGCTTCATGTTGTTTAAAAAAGTGGACAGACTGCTCATAAATCTAAAATAATTCAAATAAAGAGGAAAGGCACACCATTCTCAAAAATATGACTGATCAATGTACTCTTCTTCACTGATACAGTGTTATAAATAATATTTAGTGTCTATAGCAATTGCGCATGCGTCTTTGCTTTGGCTAGCGCTCAGCACCAAGGACAGCGGCGGCCGAAGACACGCGCAGGCCAGAGGATGATGTGTGAGGGTCGATGTGACGTCAAAGCAAGCGAATCACAGGAACACACAAGCTCACAGTGTAACTCAGTGTTGTAGTCAGTGGATAATGTGACTCATAGCACTGTACTAAAAAACAACAACGGCTGAAATATCTGATCCTACGTCATTTATTATATGTGATTTAATATATGTACACTGTAAAATAATTTTTCTTCCTATAACCAAAATATCAGTTTACAAGTCTTTCATATGTAGCAACATGCAGAGTACCCTAAAATTAACTGAAATGTATCTTTGATTTCCTTTCCATGGTGCCCACACAGCAACATATACAGACTCATCAAACATTAGCTAAAAAGACACGCTGGATGAAAAATAATATTTTTTAGAAGACAAACTGGTAAATGTAGACTCCATAAACGTTTTTTTCAATAGTTTTTTAGGTAAACAAACCCTAATTCTTTCTAAAGTGTGTTTGTGTTCGGATTGGTTTGTTGTTTTTTCAGTATTGATTATAGCGGAATGAAATTACTGGTGCAATAAATAAGTCGTGCAATACATAAATAGTCCCTCTTGATTTCTTTCACAGGTAAATTTGAATAATCTCATACAAAATACAGTTATCTTTCATGACTAGATAACATATGATTGGATCACTAAATTATCCACTTAAATATGATAAAAATAATTGAAAGATTAAAGATAACTGCAATTGCATAGTACCTTAAAATCAGTCTTCAGTCATGTGCAACTAAAATAAAAAATACAATTTCATCCCTATCAACTACAGTCACAACAGTCAAAATGATAAATGGTATGATTAAGAAAACATAAATCCCAAAACCAAGCAGTGTTTTCATCAGTAGTTATGATTTTTTACAATAAACACTTTCGTGACCCCTGCAATTTACAATTCTAAAAGATATTTCTTAGAGATGGTTGCACTATATATTCAAACGATAACATATATCAATTCCAGAAAAAATATATATAGTGGCCCAAAAAGTATTTTGACATTTTTAGATACACAAAATGTATGAATTTCATTGTATTAGAATATTAACTATTTTCTTGACAGTTATGAAATGAAATTAAAATTAAAAAAAAAATTTTGAATAAAAAAAAAAGCAACATATTGAGCAAAAAACTGAGAAAATCATGTTTTTGTCAAAGACTACATCTGGATCAGATTCAGAACAATGATCAAAACACAGATGAAGTAGATTGAGTCCATCCACCCCTAATGCTTGCACAGTCCTGTAGCTTGTCCTGGGTCGACATTTCACTCGGTAACATTAGGCTGTTTTGATTTATATGCTGTTTATTGTTGATGATCGCATTATTTTTCATATGCATATGATTACATATGAGGGGTTGCCAGGTCTGTGCAACAAAAGTAGCCCAAATGGCCAGCCAAAGTAGCCCAAAACGTTCCAATGCGATTTTCTCCATTGGGCTGCCAAATTCTTCACTGAATTTGTACGTCTGGGGGGTGTTTTGGGGGTGTTGGAAGACCGAAATCGTATGTACGTGGGTGGAAATCAACCTGCATATTTTTTTTTACCCGCGCCAACAACTTAAAAGTAGCCCAATTCCATGGGAAAACTTCGGACTTGGCAACACTCGCTTGTTTCTGCTTCTTCTTTGTCTGTGTTTTGATCTGGAGAAACTGTACTCGTTCAGGAGATGCGCAATAGCGCCCCCTACCTTATAACAGCGATAACACGGAAAGTCGTAAAAACTCGTCAAGTGTTTTCTCATAAAAGATGAGATAACTTGTCAATAGCGGGAAAAGGGTTAATAATAAATGCCACTTGGTTTGATATTTTGTTATATAACGCAAAGACATTCATACATTTTTAAGTGTGGCTAAAGTGCCAAAATATTTTGGTGCCACTGCATTTCACACAAGCCTTTGCAATGTTAGTTGTGCAAAAACAGTTGTAGTGATTCCAACTGTAGTGTCATTTTCTCATAGATCCTGCAATCATGAGCATCTGTAATGTCCCTACTTATCTCCTTATGGCATGTCAATGGCACATGCAAACATTTTAGAAACAAATGCTGTGCTGTCAGCATTGTTCCAGTGCTGTGTGAGTGCTGGGTGACTCGAGCATCCATTTCAGATGGATTACAGCATATCATCCTGGCTTTCCCTGGCTGGAGTCCTTCTGCGCCGGAACCGCATGCTGGAGAAGAGGGACGAGGCAGTGAGGGCGACGCGGCTCAGGCCTACGTTTAGACAGTGTACTTCTGATGTCACTGGCACCTCAGCGAAGAGAGCCCTGTCACGGGACACCCGCATGACGCTGTCGCTGTTCTCAATGTCTTTCACTATATTCAAGATCTCCTGTCTCTCTGTTTGTCGGGTCATCCCACGGATATTGAGTATGGCAGAGACGTGCTTCCTCCTGCAAAATACAAGAAATATTTATTCACTCATTAAGTCGGCTTGAGAGAGCCATGCTATTTAAACTTAGAGTCAGAAATTTTTGTGTCAGAAGAATAACTATAACTCCTTCTACAGCTTTAAAGCTAGAACCACCAAACTCAGCTCAGACCTTCAGACTGTTCCAGCTTGCGTTGCTATCTCTTTTCTAACTGATCCGTCTTACAGTTTTCCTAAAAATGACGATTAAAACTCGGAAAAATCCCATAGACTTACATTGACAGAATGTTCAAATGAGCCAAGACTGTTCAAACTCCAACTGTCAAAATTCAAATTTAAACTGCCAGAAGCCCTAGCAATGCGGTTATAAGTACTAGCAACCACATAACAACACCCTAGCAACCACCCTGAGTACCCTAGCAACCACCCCAAATCTATCTATCTATCTATCTATCTATCTATCTAGTGACAGACTCTATTGCCTTCAAAACCGTCAAACTTTAAAACTACTTTAAACTTCAAACTACTTCAAACTGAAAACCTTCAAACTTCAAGATTTTAAAACTTCTTCAAACTTTCTGGTCCGGCTTTCTCAAGCCAACTTACAGTCTCAACTAACTTTTTTATCAAGTTATTGATGTAGCAATAAATATACATAATAGCAATGAAACATTTAGAATGGCTAAGCTACTTAAAAAAACAGCAACAGTGTGTTTACGGTGAGTGATCAGCACTGAAACTGTTCTGGAAAAGACTTTAATTTTAAGTGAATTTCTCTTTACATTCTTTGTTTGTCTTAAAAGATGGGGGCAGTATTATTATTATTTTTTTTGAAAGAAATTAATACTTTTATTCAACTGAAAACGACAATCAAGTGACAGTAAAGACATTTAAAATGTTACAAAAATGCCATTATTTTGACCTTTCTATTAATCAAAGAATCCTGAAAAAATGTATCATGGTTTCCACAAAAACTGTTCTCAACATTGATAATAATTATAAATATTTCTTAAGCCCAAAATCTGCATATTAGAAACATTTCTGAAGGATTGTGTGACATTGAAGACTGGAGTAATGATGCTGAATCACAGGAATAAATTACAGGAAACATCACTGAGGATGTGTCCAGGTGCATCATATGATGATGTATGCTAAAATTATTTTATTAATGTATCAGTGATGAGAGAAAAATAATAATTTAAAAAGAGGGGAAAAGAGAGGAATAGAATATAAATATAGCTGCAAGCAACAATTAAGGAGCCAAGCACAAAGAAGGCATGACAAGTCATGACTGCATGGCTGGGACCAACTGCAAAAATGAGCAATTAAAAACATATTAAGATGATTTTAGGCAAAATGCCTGAAAAAACAAATACAATCACTAGTAAAGTGATTTAATGGTTTATCACTTTCGACCAATAGGTGGCGCTGTTACGAAACTGATGTGGTGTGGTCAGAGTGAGGTGACAATGGCACATGCAAAGTTTGGTGTCAATGTGCCAAAGCATTGCAGAGATACAGCCTCAGAGTCGTTTTGGCATCATGCCATCAACTTTGTTGCAGTGTTATACGAAAACAGTTTCGTCTATCGACACAAAATCCATAACTTTTTGTCGGCACGGTCTGAAGATGATACTATTTGATTTTGGTGAAAATCGGACAAACGGTCTTGAAAGAGTTAAAAAAAGTAGGTTTTGAAATAAAATCAAAATGGCGGACAGGAAGTTCGGCCAAATATGGCAAACTGGTATCTATGTTCTCGGCATGACCCATAGAATCTATTCATTATTTCATTATAATAGGTTAATTTAATCAAAAGTCATGGTTGTCATAACACACACCAAGGTTGGTCAGAATACGATAAAACATTGCGGAGATATAGCCTCACATTTGCGCGTTATTCGAGAACGGTATGACAAATCGACTTCCATAACTTTTTGTCGGCATGGGCTGAAGATGGAGCAACTGCCTAGGAGGAGTTAGAAAAAGTAGGTTTTTCGGAAAATTCAAAATGGTGCAATCGAATCATCTTGAGCCAAGGAATAAGAGGATCTAGCCCTTACAGTTCAAAAGTTATTAGCACAAACGTAAGTGAATCTTTGGACAGTTTGTGGCACTAGAGCGATTGAGTTAGAGACTCCAAATTTGCTATGGTGACAGTTCAGACTGTCCTCTATCTGTGTGTCAAATTTCATAACTTTCCCACAAGCAGTTCTATGGGCTGCCATAGATTCCCAGAGTGGAAGAAGAATAATAAGAACACCAACGGATACAATAGGAGCCTATGCCCCTTCGGTGCATGGCCCCTAAATATAATGTAATGGGAATTACATTAACTGTAAATTCTTTATAATAGGCTATAATGTCTGTAGCATTGCTTTAAAAAAACAGGGTGCAAAAAATCCTCATTTAACCTTCCCAGAGTTGGCTCCTGTTCATTTAAAGTTTTCCTAGATCATAAAATGTGCGAGGATACGGATGATATATGGGAGAGTCCAAGTGTTCATCAGTTTAAAACCCAAAGGTGTTGCTAATGCTAAACAATGGAGGCCACAGCACATCTAGGTCATGTATCTGAAGTTTCAAGCTTTATTTAGCACACATTCCACAAAAGAGAGCTTCCTCTGGATTCGGCAGAACTCTTGATTAGGCAACTGCCCTCTCTAGCTTAAATCATGGAGCTGTAGGTCAGGCCCTGGCAGGATGCCTGTGTTTTTGCTTTGTCTTTGTGAGGATCCAGAGCTGGACAACTGTACACCTTTCATGCAAATCTAGGATAACCAAACAGTCTCCCATAAAAACCAGGAAACCGCAAAGGTCTTGTTTGCTTTTACAAGCCCCTCTTTCGCTGTCAAACAGAATGACCATGTTTTGTCAGATGACCTGAGCTCTCTGCTTTTTGACCTTGATCATATCAGGGGCTAGTAGGTGTCCCGGCGTAGTGGCACGCTGCCCCTCAAGACACTCACCGTATGTCAGGGAATTCCCGTACCAGCACGCCAACTTCCATTTGGATGGAGGGAATGTCCTCCAAGAGAATGATCTCTGATAGGTGAGGGATAGCACTGTCGAGCCAGGAGGCGGAGGATTCCTGGATGGGGGCAAACAATCAAGATAACATCAGATCCGTCAAAATCAGATAGCTAAATCCTTCATATCAGCCACTGGAACGTGTAGATGAACACTTGGGTTAAACACAACTGCCTGGTACTCAAAATAACATTCACATAAATGGGCTAAATTTTCCAAAAGTACAATGACTTCTGACAGACAGCCAAAGATCACAGGGCCCAAACAACTCCGACGTACAATCAGAAAAGGCTATTTTTACCCTTGTGTCTGGATAAACAAAAACCTAGGGGATTAAGTATAGTAGCACATGTTGTTCCGATTGAGAGTAAATATCTGTGTGCCCATTACACCAAGGCAGTTCTTCCTGACTCTCAGTTTGACCTTAAAGGCAAGTCATGACTTCAAAGGCCCAGGCCTGGACGTTCTTCCATAAACAAGGGCATCCTGTTGTCCAGCGAGGTGACAAACGGATGTTTTAACTGGAGCAAGGGGCGGACGCTGCACAGGGGAAAGGAGCGTTTGGGTGGGTCATAGAGATGCCCTTTGGAGCCAAGGGCCTGTTTGGCCATTTGCCGCTCCCGAAATGCCCATTCTTCAAAACGTCTCTTTTGTTTGAAAGTTGTCGGCTGTAGATGATTTTGGTGTGATTAAAAGATACTTAGCAACTAGTTAAAAACAGGACATGACATTTTGCCAAGTGTGATGAATCTGGGAATGAAGATTTCATAAAATGTTTCATGTTTAAAAATAATACATATCAAATAAAATTATTAAAGTGCCCCTATTATGGTTTTTGGAATTTTCCCTTTAATGCAGTGTGTAATATCGCTGTTTGTGAATGTAAACTTTCTGCAAAGTTGTAAAGTTGAAAGTGCACGATAAATAAAGTGGTTGTCTCCCAAAAGAAAGAATCGACTCTGAACCACCTAAACGAGTCGATTTTTGTTAGAATCTTACTGCATTACGGTTCTACCTCACTAGAAATTATATTTGGATAATACCCGCCTATGTTGTACGTTGTCTGCCCGCAAACAACTTGTCCCGCCCTCAAACGTCATTTTACTGACGACTGCTTCTCAAATCTCGGAGATCAACGCGAAACGCTTGCTCTTGAAAGATGAGTCAGGCCCAGTTTATTTGGACCAGCATGCTCCTCAGAATCACAACCTGTAAGTATGAATAATTATTGATGTTTATATTTTTTACCGGGTGTTCAAAATACGTAGTTTTGTGTTTTATATTGTGTAAGTTTCCGGCTAACTCACATTTTTACTGTCTTACTGAAATACTTCTGCTCATCATCTGTGGGCCACTATTACCTTAAACTGGTGATCTTACTACTTTGAGTAAAGATAAAGGATGGAGCAAGATTTGTTTTTACAAACGTTTATGTTACATCAGTCATTCACATTAGTGCTCGGCTAACGTATGCGCTGTTATTGATACAGTTCCCGCATGTGCACCGCAATAAATTAGAAATATACACATGGGTTTGTTGATGGACATACACTTGTTAATGCTGATGGTGAGGAATTACAGTTGAAACATCTCATAATGTACCTCAAAATGAGTAGCGTATCACTGAGAAACGTCCTGCTCAAGTCGTCCTTGCGATGGAGGTTCGGGTTGAATAACTAGTTCTTATAATGTTTCATCATCAGAATCGCACTCGGATTGATATGATAAAATCGACGTCGTTGTTACTGTCTTTACAGTGTGTGCAATCACTGAGCTTTAGGAAGCGGAGCTGAAGTTCAGTTATGGTAATGAGCGTTTGTTTCCGATGTAAGCGGTAAACCAATCACAACAGACTGGGCCATCTGGCCAATCAGAGCAGAGTAGCTCAAGGAGGGATTTAGAGAGACTGATTCATCAGCTGAGCCGTCTGAGAATCATTGAACAATGTGGTGATGTGCATATGTATATTATGAGAAAATGTAAGTGTTTTTTGACCTTTGATGCATGTAAACCTGTTGTAGGAGACCTCCAAAACAAAATCAGGAGCCTTTAAAATAGCATAATAGGGGCACTTTAATAAAATTACTACAAATGAATCTCCAAGGTCTACATTTTCCATGTTACAGTAACATATGAGGTTTTCAACTTGTTTCATGCTTATGGGATAAAAATGGAAAACAGAGAACCATAATTACATAACTGCATTAAAAAAAGTTTTCATACTGCCTTTTTTGATTCTATCATAGTAAAATTAACTAAACCAACATTACAACTTTACTTATTTGATACTATTAAATTGCTACTATCACACACAATTAACTAATTAATCGCACATTTTTGCAATTGAAAAAAACATTGAAGTTTTTAATATTTTTATATTGTAATAATTTCACAGTTACTCTCAAAAATAATGTAGAAACAACTCAAATGTAAATATTTGTTAAATGGCATCTTTTTATGAATACTAATACTGCTACTGATGACTATGAAACTGATTTTTTTTAAAAACCATTAATAATAGACATTCAACATTACAGTATAATTGAAAGCTATATCAATTTCAACATTTATTAGGCTTTTTTATTTTTTTATTTATTTTAAAACTACTTTTAATATAAGTGAACATAAAACAATCTTCACATAAACCCATAATAAATGTCATATTTACCTGTGGCCTTCATATAAAATCAATATACAGAAATTGAATAAAGTTATCAAACACTTTACAGTCCTAACTGCATAAATAATAAATTAAATATAGATGAATCCTTATTAAAGCTACAATTTTCTCTGTTACCTTTGTTCTTTGATTAACAGTAATGACAGACATCACAGCAACTGGTTTATTAGGCTGCTGTCACTTTAAGATCTGCCGCTGCCGAACATGAAACGCTGTCACGCGCATCTCATTTTCTCTTTATGTTCATTTAAGACGTTATTTAACTAATTTAAGTTTGCTTTTATGAGAATACTCGACACAACGGACATTTTGGCATAATTGAGTGTGTTATAGTTCATTCAGGCGCGAAAGAGAACTCGATTCTGGTGTGCTGTCTGTGCGCGTCTTTCTGTACGTCGTGTGTGTGTGTCACATTGATAGGACATTCACAGATAGTGCGTCCCCTTTGACTTGCTGCAAGTTATTTACATTTATTCATATATTTTAGGTTAAAACTTATATAAATGTTATATATATATATATATATATATATATTACATTTTTACCTTAAATTTTATTCTATACTTAAATATACACTATATTGCCAAAAGTATTGGAACAAATCCAAAATCATTGAATTCAGGTGTTCCAATCACTTCCATAGCCACAGGTGTATAAAATCAAGCACCTAGGCATGCAGACGCTTCTACAAACATTTGTGAAAGAATGGGTCACTCTCAGGAGCTCAGTGAATTCAAGCGTGGTATGTGGTACCGTGATAGGTTGCCACCTGTGCAATAAGTCCATTCATGAAATGTCCTCACTACTAAATATTCCACGGTCAACTGTTAGTGGTATTAAAACAAAGTTGAAGCAATTGGGAACAACAGCAACTCAGCCACGAAGTGGTAGGCCACGTAAAATCACAGAGCGGGGTCAGTGCATGCTGAGGCGCACAGTGCGCAGAAGTCGCCAACTTTCTGCAGAGTCAATAGCTACAGACCTCCAAACTTCGTGTGGCCTTCAGATTAGCTCAAGAACAGTGCGTAGAGAGCTTCATGGAATGGGTTTCCATGGCCAAGCAGCTGCATCCAAGCCTTACATCACCAAGTGCAATGCAAAGCATTGGATGCAGTGGTGTAAAGCACGCCGCCACTGGACTCTAGAGCAGTGGAGATGTGTTCTCTTGAGTGACCAATCACGCTTCTCTGTCTGGCAATCCGATGGACGAGTCTGTGTTTGGCGGTTGCCAGGAGAACGGTACTTGCCTGACTGCATTGTGCCAAGTGTAAAGTTTGGTGGAGGGGGGATTATGGTGTGGGGTTGTTTTTCAGGGGTTGGGATTGGCCCCTTAGTTCCAGTGAAAGGAACTCTTAATGCTTCAGCATACCAAGACATTTTGGACAATTTCATGCTCCCAACTTTGCGGGAACAGTTTGGGGATGGCCCCTTCCTGTTCCAACATGACTGCGCACCAGTGCACAAAGCAAGGTTCATAAAGACATGGATGAGCGAGTTTGGTGTGGAGGAACTTGACTGGCCTGCACAGAGTCCTGACCTCAACCCGATAGAACAGCTTTGGGATGAATTAGAGCGGAGACTGCGAGCCAGGCCTTCTCATCCAACATGAGTACCTGACCTCACAAATGCGCTTTTAGAAGAATGGTCAAAAATTCCCATAAACACACTCCTAAACCTTATGGAAAGCCTTACCAGAAGAGTTGAAGCTGTTTTAGCTGCAAAGGATGGGCCAACTCCGTATTAAACCCCACGGATTAAGAATGGGATGTCATTAAAGTTCAGGTGCATGTAAAGACAGGTGTCCCAAAACTATTGGCAATATAGTGTATATATACACAGTTCTACAGAACAGGTCAGTTGGACACAATAGATAATCAGCAGGAAAAACAAAAAAGTTTTACTTTGATCTTCCAGATAAGTGACTCACCAACTCTTTGAAGAGAGCTTTTAGGTGCTTTCCTTCATCACGAAGGCGGCCTGCCATTCTCTTCCTCATTTTAAGTGATGTGCAGATGATTCTGCCCCTCATGATGGCCCGCACATATTCAGTCATCACGCGCCGGTGCACCTCCACCACCAGGACCTTAGAGGACAAAGTCATAAATAAAACCCCAACATGAACATACATAAAATAAATGGGGTCTTTTTTTCAACCTGAAGGGGTTCATTTTGGGATAATTACCAGCTGACTGTACATTATCCACCCTATTGTACGGCTACACAAAAAAAATACGTAATTAGACAGAAAAATTAATTTGAGCTGGAATGATTTTATTATGTAAAAAGAAAAAGTTGAGAGATAAAGTTGAGAGAGCTATACACCGCAATTTTGTGGTCAAATATTTTAGAAAATGACTATTAAAAAAGTGGCTAACAAAGCAGTAAAAACACATTCATCATTCAAACACATTTACAAATATCTGGCAGATTTTAAAAATTGGCATTATTATCATCTTAGTTTACCTCGTAAGGTGGATTGTCCATCCTGCGAAACTTCTTGAAGTGTTCTTTTATGAGTGCCTCAATTTGCTCAAAAGGTTCAGTGTTGCTCAACCATTTCCGTTTAATCAGTTTATCAAAGTAGGGCTATGTGAGATGAGACAGAAAGCACTGGATTAGAAATTACATACTCAGTACACACTGGAATGCACTATATTTGCCTTAATCAGGATGTGAGGGCTTTCATATTTAGAGTCAAGAGAGTACAGCTAACTTCCTGTTAGAGCACCATCTTGGTAAAAAAGGATGCAGCAAAACTATGTGGCCCATGAGAGCTGGTAATGCCAGTCTGTACAGCAAACATTGAATACTGTTCGGCGTCAGGCCAAAAACATCTAATTCACTAGTGTTTTTCACATAGTGCTGCTATTTTAGTGTCTCAGAGACAGAGCAGCCGTGCAAAACAACATCCTTGAGAACAACCCATAGGGGAAATGCTGATAAGATATTCTTTATATTCTTGGACAGAGGTACACGATGAACATAAGGTATTTCCAGATATGTGCGTGTGTGCCTGCGCCATAAACATGTCTATGTGAGGAAGTGTGGGGTGATCTGTGGCAGCCTCACCCTGATATGTTCAAATAGCCTGTCGTTCAGCACTCTCACACTCAAGCTGACTATCCTGTCCAGAGCGGTGTTGGCTCTACGAATCGAGTCCTCGCTGGTTGAGGGGTCACACTGGCTGCAACGCTCCACAAAGCTCCTAAACACACCAATTTATATGAACTGATTACATGCAATCTGGATTACATAATCAGATTCCAAAAATGATGTACTTGTAATTAGATTATACTACATTTTAAAGTATTTGTAATCACACTACAGTTACTTTTTTATTGATTACATGTTATTCTCACAATGGCATAAATTATTCATTCATTGATTCTCCCTACTACTTCTTTTTTTTAAATTATAATTTTCCTTTCTAAAAAAAGCCTACTGCCACTTATATACGTTCAGAAGATCTTCCAGGTTTGTGGAATTGCACACACAGACCATTTGATCACTGGATTTACAGAAATCATTTCAATTTAAACAGGTGTTTTCTCAACATTGCAACATTGCATATCTAATCAACTCTCGACGAACATTTTATTATTTGAATTATCACTCACTGATTAATTTAACCACATATTAATGTCTTTGGAAGGCTTTAGTCTTTCAAACACATCAAAATGTAAAAAACTCACGTCATTTCATATTTACATGCAATGCAGGGATTCCCTAACTTTTTTTGTCAGCTGAACCTCTTTGACGTGATATATTTACTTGAAGAACCCCCTGAGATTTTAGGTTAGGTCAATAATAATAATAATAACGGTAGTAATAATAATAATAATAATAATAAATAAAATTAAGTTCACGGTTCTCTGATGTCGGTTAATGGTCACATGACATGCAGGTAAACAAATAAAATATATTTTTTATCTTTTTTTAGTAAGCGTTTTATTTTGATTGTTTTTACTTTAAAATGATTTATTTTACATTTTTATGATTTAATTACTTAATAGCTTTTAATTAAACTCACAAACCCCAGTCTGGGAAACCCTGATGTAATGTGATATTTAACCCTCATCCCTCCCTCACACTTTGTAACAAATCCTTCCCTTGTGGGTCAAAATGACCCAAAGCCCTAAAATTATACTTAATTTTTTTTTTTTTGTCCAGAAAGCTTATTTCATTTCATTTTGATAATATTTTTTCTATTTTTATTTTATTTACCTTTAAATTACTAGATTTTTTCAATAAATAATAAATAATAATTTATGCACATTCTTCCCATTCTTTCAACTTAAATTTAAAATAACTCACAATTTCATGCATGACCTTTTAATTCAGCTAAAAATATCTTACATTGGGTGTCTTTGTCGACCTCTTGTGGAAAAATAATAATATAACATGATATTTCTTGACTCTTGCCACTTGATGGCCTTATAGCTCTATATGGAGCAAATGAGCTGTTCTCCTGGGTCCTAAGGCCAGTTTTTCTTCAGTATGCATTCAGATACACATGTAGACATTATAAAATCATTGGTAAAGTTTTAGCATTTTTAGTTTGAATTGAGCATTTTTAGGTTTTTCGATGTGTACTGCAGCATTCCTCGCATTCCATTCATTCCTATGGAGGTCAAATTGACACGCGAGGGAAGGATTTGTTACTTTTTCAACCACAAAACTCCTTGATTCCAGTAAAAAAAAATTTGTGCATTCGTGGTTCAAGTGCAACAAAAGTCCTAGGGTCTTGGACCACTCCGATGAACACTCAATTTTTAATAATAAAAAAAAAAAAGAGTTTCGGCTCAAAATGACCCGAGGGAAGATGCACTTTATGTTGTTGATAGCAAAGAATGGAATATATTTTCTTTCTTTTTGTATTTTTATATCAATACGGTACAAGATTATCCTTTTAAAATCAATGTGATAAACGAGTTAGGTAAAAAGTAATCAAAAAGTAGTCCGATTACATTGCCTTAAATGTGTAATGTAATAGATTACGTTACTAACACGTTACGTTTTTTATGTCATTTGGAATTAGTAACTGACTACAATTTGTGAGTAATCAACCCAGCACTTTAAACACATTAAAACAAACAAAACATCATGTATAAATTAAGGATTTCGAGGGAGCCAACCTAAATGGTGGACAGCAGTTGACAAGGGCGATGGTTTTAGCAATATAACCGTCTTCGTTTTCTCCAAAGCTGCTCACTAGCATCTCATGGAACATCTCCACCTTTCTCTGAAAGCTTTGCATCAAAAACAAAGTATTTAAGGATGGTATGTGGTTATTATGACACATTTTCTATGGAAATTAACTAAATAAAAAAAATATACATGGGTTATAATTTAGGCTCCTAATCTGGAACCCCATAGAGCCCAACATACACTACTGTTCAACGTTAATATTTTTGAAATAAGTCCTTATGCTCACCAAGGCTGCATTTATTTGATCAAAAATACAGTAATATTGTGAAATATTATTACAATTTAAAATAACTTTTTTCAATCTGATTATATTTTAAAATGTAATTTATTTCTATGATGTCAAAGCTGAATTTTCTGCATCATTACTCTTCAGTGTCACATGATCCTTCAGAAATCATTCTAATATGATGATGTGCTGCTCAAGAAACATTTAAACTTATTATCATTTTTTTCATGATTCTTTGATAACTAGAAAGTTCAAAAGAACAGCACTTATTTGAAATCGAAATCTTTGGTAACATTATAAATGTCTTTACTGTCAATTTTTGATCAATTTAATGTATCCTTGCTGAATAAAAGTTTTAATTAAATAAATCTTACTCACTCCAAACATTTGAATGATAGTGTCATGTATTATTTTCCCACCTGTACAGGAAATCTGCCAGTCCGTTGAGACTGCATTGAGCAACACGCGAGCCTAAATGTCTGTTTACGGCTGCAGATCTCTCAAGATCCTCCTGTAGCCTCTATAATCAAAATTGTGAGAAAATATGTTATTAAGTTATTAAGTGAATTTAGTGAATTAAAAGCTGTTACAGAATTATTTTAATTCCTCAATTTAGTCTTGAAATGTCTTGCTCAATGCTCTCTACTTCAGCAACCAAATAAAGTGACTGACTATTTTCCCTTATACCCTTTACGACCACTAGGGTGCAATACAGAGCCTGCAAAAACAAAATTCTGTAATGGAAACATGCTCACAATGGGAAGTGTTTATTTATGTCGGTTCAAGCTAGGAGACAATGTTACACAGAGGTGCATGATTGCCATTTAACATGTCTTATGTTTTGTTCCAACAAGAGACCCAGTGTCTAAAACCTGCTGCACATATTGGATACGGAACAGTGGGCCGTTATACACAAAATCAATACTGAGAAAATGGATTATGGTAACATGCGATATCACATGCTCTGACTTCACATGTCAAGCACAATATCTTATTATATATAAACGAGCATAAATGGTCCACGTGGCCCTGCGCTGACCTGAATAACAGTGCGAGCCAGGGGTATCTGATACTCTTCGATGTTCAGGGTGTCCAGCCATTTCTTTTCCTCCTCCTCCAGAACCTGAGACAGCTCATTGGTCACTTTCCCCTGGAAAACACAACATTTCAACACACTCATTAACAGCGTCCTTGCTGTGAGAGGGGGCGGCCATAGGGCACTAGGTACATATTAGGGGTGGGTGGTGTGACCAAAATCTTATATCACTATATGAGTAATTTTATTTCACAATAACGATATATTATATCACGATATAGTTATTTTTGTTTTAAATAAGGTTTTTATAAAATCAAAATTTTTGATACCACTGAAATTTCATAATTGTATCACCATTTTCCAATATCATTTAAAAAAAACTGATACTATAGCCTAAAAAAAACCTCTCAAGCTTACTGAAGACAAGTAAACAGTGATAAAGAAAGAGCAAAGAAAACAAACTACAATAGAACAAAGACACAAATGAAATAGACCTACCTGAAAAACTTCAAGCACTAGAAATACAGTTATTCTTATTAAAGTTACAAAAGTGATTCAGTCAAGAGCAGTGAGAGATTTTCTCTTTTTTTTGTTGTTGGATTATCATTAATATTGACAGCAGGTAAACTGACTGTGTTTTCTTGCAAATACATGGTCACTTTGACACATAGGTATGTGTATTTAACTGTTCAAGCCCAATTAGTCGGCAAAAAGCACGCAGTTCTCACGCGCTCTATGAGCAGCGGCTTCATGTCGCGCGTCTCTCAGACAGGTGTAGCTGCAGCTAGGAGTAATGGGCGTGCCAAAAGGTAGGGGGTGTGCCAAAAGGTTTCTCATTGGTGAAAGATGTTTCTTCCTGGCAACTGTGTGCTGGCCAATCAGCGGTAACCATACATTTACGTAATTTCCTTTAGACTGAGAGAAGATGGCGGCGGTAAGACGTGGTGTAATTCGTCATAGATATCGATACGTTTATATGTGATTAATGCTTTATATATCATAGGTATGTATATTACGATAGCTTGTTAAAATACGATCATAATTTATTTCCTTTGCGTTATATCTTGCAGCTTTAATAATTACTTAAAGGTGCAGTGTGTAATATTTATGAGGATCTATTGACAGAAATGCAATATAATATACATAACTATGTTTTCAGTGGCGTATAAAGACCTTACATAATGAACTGTTATGTTTTTATTACCTTAGATTGAGCCGTTTCTATCTACATACACCACGGGTCCCCTTTCAGTGAAGTCGCCATTTTGTGCCGCCATGTTTCTACAGTAGCCCTAAACGGACAAACTTCTCTGCAGAGCGCTAGTCACTCTCTGCTCTCTCCGACGACGACATCTTTGTCCTTTGTCGGCCACCATAGCTTCTCTATGTGCTTCGAAAAGGGAGGGGTGAGAGGTGGGCGGCTCAAATTTTTGATTTTGTTAATATTTTTTCTGAAGAAAGACAAGCATAAATAGTGATGAAAGACAAAATATTAAATTTCATGAATGTATATGTACTGAGAGTGCGTGCATATACTGAAATGAGTTCTCTTTCGCTGCTTATTGCGCTTCAATGGTTTCAAATCACCTGTTTTTAAACTGCAGTGCCTAAAAACGCATACAAACGATAAGCTTTCATGACCACACAGCACAGCAACGTGAGCGTAACCGTGATAGAGATGATAGTCCAAAATCTCTACCGGTTAATCGTGTCTACCGGTATATCACCCACCCCTAGTACGTATGAAACAATTGCATCCATAAGAAAACAATCACACTATTAAGGCATTTGTGACATTAAGTATTTGACCAATGTCACTATTTTCTGGGTGGGCTAAAGGATTATTAAAAGACCACACATTCATGTTGCTTAATGAGTGAAGGGAAAAATGTGTTGTCAAACTGACTCCTATTGTGTAGTGCTCAATGTAGACAGGAAAGCCGTGCGTTGACCCTGAAATGCCGCACTCTAATTGACCGTGCAGGTTGCAACGACCAGCCATCTCTTTGAGTGGACAGGATGTGCCGTTGTTGAAGCCACACAGAAAAGGCTAGAAGATACTTGGGGACGAGGTTTGAGAATTTCAGTTCTTACCCTGACTGAGTTGAGGCAGTCGAGCTCCAGTTTTTCCACCGTCTCTGTCGGCAGCAGTGGGCCGAGCTGCGAGAGGTTAATGGGTGTTGTTATGGTGACTGTTCCAAGGACATCTCTGCAGCAACAACAGGAAGAGCAAATCACAAACTGAGTCTGGACTTCACTCATAAGGAAACACTGAATTATGAAGGAACAGGAATGGGAAGGTACAAGAGTGGGTTTCACCTCTCATATCAACCAGAAGCTATTTATAACAATCTGCTTTAGGTTTGCTGTAGTTGTATGTGGCTTGACAACTGGATACGGTCAGTGCAACAATACAAACTAGAAAACAGGCCATTGCTATTGTGAAATGCCACAGTATTTTCTTTGTAACACTATGGTACATTACTGTTTAATTCAAAAAGTTGGGGTCAGTAAGATTTGATAATATTTTTCTTAAGGCATGTTCACACCAATACTCTAGAAAATCTTTCCTACCCAAATCCTGGGTTGAGCTTTTTGGGTCATTTTTTTGGGTTATTTTTTCAGTGCTTGGGTAGTTTTTGTGTTACCCAGATCCTGGGTCAGACGTAACAACCCAGTCTTTGGAATTTTTGTGTTACCCAGATCCTGGGTCAGACGTAACAACCCAGTGTTTTTGGGTAGTTTTTGTGTTACCCAGATCCTGGGTCAGACGTAACAACTCTGGGTTGAGTTAAATTGCGGGCTTTTGCGACCTCTTCAGGAGAGAGCAGTGCAGCTCCGTCAAATTGCTGCATGTCTTCGGTAAAATACAGGTTTGTGTACATTTATTTTATCTATAAATTCGTTATTGTGCTGTATATCATTTAATTTTATGCAAAGCAACATAAAGGGGCGCGATATGAGTCACCTAAATGAGTGTCGCGTTGGTCTTTTCGCGTGAGGGAAACACCTGATGCCTTGCCCTTGCGTAAAATGTTATGATTTTATTCAAAAAGATACAGAAAATAAATACTCAGGATGTTACAATATGTTCTCAGAACTGTACAGTGATTGTTTATGGACAGGTTATGGAGTCAGTCACAGCATATTTCGGCTACGAGTGAAACGCAGGGCGGCGGTCTGAAGTTAGAAGTTCCCCTGCTGAACATGATACAATCGGTGGAAACGGGACAACAGAGACTGGTCGACTACACTTGAATTACTTCTAAATGTTAAATTTTTACTTCTATTATTTGTTAAACGAGCTTAAATGTAGGCAATATGTATTAAAAACTATATAAAATATGCTATAAATTAAGGAATTATCATGCAAGCCAGTGGCTATGTGGAGTATTTTAAAAATGTTTAGAGGATATAAGTTAATCCGTAAACATTAATTCTTGTATGAAGTAAAAAAATAAGTTTAAAAACAAATTTAAAGTGGCAGACGACAAAGCTGTGCGCTTAGAATAAACAGAACGATATTGTGCGTTGGTGTGGACACTAATGTAGTTATCGCTATAGCTATATTTATTGTTATCGTTCTTGGTGTGAACGGGCCTTTACGCTCTCCAAGGCTGCCTTTATTTGATCAAAAATACAGTAACAACAGTAATATTGTAAAATATTATTACAATTTAAAACAACTGTGTTCTATTTTAATATGTTTTAAAATATATTTTTTATATTTTAAAGAAATATATTTCTGTGATGGTAAAGCTACATTTTCATCAGCCATTACTCCAGTCTTAAGTGTCACATGATCCTTCAGAAATCATTCTAATATACTGATTTTCTGCTCATTAAACATTTCTTATTATCAATGTTGAAAGCTGCTTATTGTTTCTGTTGATTTTTTTTCAGGATTTTTTGATGAATAAAAAGTTCAAAAGAACAGCATCCATTTGAAATCTTTTGTAACTTTATAAACGTCTGTACTGTCACTTTTCATCAATGTAATAAATCCTTGCTGAATAAAAGTATTTTATAATAAAAGAAAAAAAACAACATTTTTACTGACCCCAAACTTTTCAATGGTAGCGTTCTTCCTCTAAAATGTTCCTCTAAAAGAATTTTGTCTGTCAAAATCTGTTCATCCTAAAGTCATTTCAACTCTCAACAGATTTTCTGTTTTCGGTGAAACACAAAAATATATATTTGGCATAATATCCTGGCTGTTTCTTATACAATAGAAGTAAATGAGGATTGGGCCTGTCAAGCTCCAAAACATGACAAAAAAATACTATAAAAATAATCCATATAACTAAATATGCTAAATTAAACATCTTCTAAAGTCATATGATAGGTTTGTATGAAGTTTGAGTTGTCAAACACTTTATTCTAAGGTGTCATTGTTACAGTGTAATTATATATGCAAGTACTGAGTAATATTAATTAACAACATGTACTTACTATAGGGTAGGATTAGGGTTTGGTTGAGGGTTAGTTGTAATTATGCATAATTTACTGTTATTACTATGGTAAGTGCATGTAACGTGTAACAAGGACACTGTAAAATAAAGTGCTACCAAAATCTTCAATCCTCAAATCTCATTACGCATGCATATTCAAGCATTTTGTCCAGTTGCAAGACACATAAGAACTGATGCCTTCAAACCTGACATCACATTTGAATATGGATTCAGATGACGTCATATGGACTTTTATAGTTCTTTTTTGGAGGTTCGGTTTGGTTTCATTTTATGGGAATAGGCGATATGAATATTCATTAAAATCCCTTTAAGAAACTATCCCTTTGTGGACATAAACCTAGTCAAACTGCTGGTGTTTACCTATTGTAAATGTTGTAGAGCCAGTCTAGCATAGAGTATATGTCAATGATCTGCAGATCTCCATTGGTGATCGCCTGGAGACGACGGTTAACAGCCTGGTGGTAGCTCTGTGTGTACACTTGGAAGGAGTCATATTCCACCGGATATACAGACACTACATTGCGACGTGCCGCTCCGAGGTCCTCCACCATTCGGACTCTTAGCTTATCCAGGTAGGCTGCTAGCTCGCCTGCCCGTGCTTCTTCATGCTGGGGTAAGTTTGCATCAGCCAACTCTACTACCGCCTCCCTCCAGCGTTTCTTGAACTCCCTCGGCCGCGGGCCTCCTGGAGCGGCTCCTTCGCTCTGAGCCCAGTCCCGATCGGCTTGCTCCTCCTGCTGAAGCACCTGCACCACCAGGCCCAGGTTGGGTCCGGCGGTGGGGCAACGCAGAGAATCCCTTACCACGTCCCACAACTCTTTCTGCAGGGCCTCGTACAGCAGCTCCACATCTTTGGCTTTGCGCCGACTGCTGTCTTTGTTGCTGGGGCTGCTGAAATCCTCAGTGCCCCCTGCCGTAGGAGATTCGGCCTCCCTACACTCCTGCTCCAGCTCCAGAATGTGAGTGTCAGCCAAAAACAAATCTCTTTTTGTCACCAACTGCAGGATCTCCAATACTGACAAAACAGAAAATAAGGTTATCTGTTAGTCACACAGTGACAGCAGAGACCGAATACTACATTTTTTTATTGTTTAATCACCTTTTTACACTTTTACACTGTAAAAAAAAAAGAAAAAAGGAGGTAACACTTTTTTTTAGGGTTCAGTTCTCGCTATTAACTAGTTGCTTATTATCATGCATATTACTAGGATATTGGCTGTTTATTAGTACTTATTAAAGCACATATTAATGCCTTATTCTGCATGACCATATTCTACATCCCTTAATCCTACCCAATACCTAAACTTAAACGCTATAACAACTACCTTACTAACTATTAATAAGCAGTAAATTAGGAGTTTATTGAGGCAAAGGTCTTAGTTAATGGTGAATATGTGTTCTCCATGCTAAAGTGTTACCAAAAAAAAAAAAAAGATTTTTCAACATTATAAATAAAACAAAAATTATTGGTGTATGTTTCACAAGAAAATATTATTTCAGTTTTTCTACTTCAAAATTTCACGTCTAATTCAATGCGTTACTTGCTGTTTCTTTGTCATTGTTTGTGAAATCAACTAGCAATTTGTGAGTGAAAACTACACCAATTATTTTTCAGTGTATGCTAATATTTTCAATGGAACTCACAAAAAAATTATTTGTAAGGAAATTTCACCTTTGTTTTAAATCAAATATGGTGCCACGAACCAATAAGATTTGATGTTACTGATGTAAAAAAAAAACAAAAAAAAAACACTGTTATTGTATTGATATGAAATTAAGTCTTGTGGGTTTAATCAGACTGCATTATTATATTATATTATATTAATTATATTATATTCACAGCATTAATATTATATTATATTATATTATATATAGTATATTATGTTATATACTAATACACCTTTGTCAATGTGGTACACTGATTATAGATATCTGGAGAAATGCTGCTTTATTTTTCTTTGTAGAAGCAGTGTTTGCATTTGTCTTGAGAAACCTGGCTATATGAGGGAGCCTAATTCTGTGATTTCTAGAACTGTAAAAAAATTTTTTTTAATTAGCCAAGCTTTAAAATATTTTATTGGGTAGAAATGGTTACCCAACAAGCAATTTTGTGTTTAAAAGACGTCTAATAGCCGTCCAAACACAGCCCTGGGCTAAAACAAGGCAAAATATGGGCTGTCAGTGAAAATTTAATAGACGTCTAACCAAAAGAAATGAAACCAAACACCTTGTAATCACTGTTGACTTTGCTTACATGATGGAATATCATACATCTCGCAAGTTATTTAGGCAAAAATGACATGTAACCAAATTCAAGGTTATTTTGGTTAGAAGTGGGTTACTCATAGCCAGACTATATCGGGTCTAGAGTTAACCAAGACAGTGAAATGACGGCAATTGCTTGCTGCATATCCACTCAACCACGAAAAAGTGAAAAAAGTCATGGAGCCTTGGACTATAGTTGTGGACTATAGTTGTGGCTGAGAACCACTGCTCTAAAACATCCACTGGAGTGGAGAATAGTGAATATGGGAACATTTCTCCAGAATTCCCCTATTAGTAAATTTCATACCATTAAAACTAAAACATAAATGCAGTATATCTTCCAGATGGTCTAAAGTACTGCCAATGCACTTTGCTGGCTATAGTTTATAATGATCTCACTTGTGTTTCTTATGTGCGGCAGCACTTTTTTACATTCCAAAGAGATCTTTGATGAAGCAGACGGGCTCTCATTGAGGTCAGTGCTCACACCCATCCTTCATAATTTCCATTTCTATCCTTTGGGATGAACACACTTACATGGGCTAACAAATTTGTCTGATTACTGGAGACAGGTTTTGGCAGGCTTCAAGAACAGTATGTCATTAACCAGTCCAAAGAAAAAAGTCAAGAGGTCACCAAGTTCACATACTGAAAGGACTAGCAAAGCTGGTCACCAGCATATGTTGTGTTACGGATACAGGTGACCAGCATGTAATGTTCCCAAGAGGGTTCTTAGCTCAACCAGTCAAACTTCTATGGTATATACTATACACTCACCTAAAGGATTATTAGGAACACCTGTTCAATTTCTCATTAATGCAATTATCTAATCAACCAATCACATGGCAGTTGCTTCAATGCATTTAGGGGTGTGGTCCTGGTCAAGACAATCTCCTGAACTCCAAACTGAATGTCAGAATGGGAAAGAAAGGTGATTTAAGCAATTTTGAGCGTGGCATGGTTGTTGGTGCCAGACGGGCCGGTCTGAGTATTTCACAATCTGCTCAGTTACTGGGATTTTCACGCACAACCATTTCTAGAGTTTACAAAGAATGGTGTGAAAAGGGAAAAACATCCAGTATGCGGCAGTCCTGTGGGCGAAAATGCCTTGTTGATGCTAGAGGTCAGAGGAGAATGGGCCGACTGATTCAAGCTGATAGAAGAGCAACTTTGACTGAAATAACCACTCGTTACAACCGAGGTATGCAGCAAAGCATTTGTGAAGCCACAACACGCACAACCTTGAGGCGGATGGGCTACAACAGCAGAAGACCCCACCGGGTACCACTCATCTCCACTACAAATAGGAAAAAGAGGCTACAATTTGCACGAGCTCACCAAAATTGGACAGTTGAAGACTGGAAAAATGTTGCCTGGTCTGATGAGTCTCGATTTCTGTTGAGACATTCAGATGGTAGAGTCAGAATTTGGCGTAAACAGAATGAGAACATGGATCCATCATGCCTTGTTACCACTGTGCAGGCTGGTGGTGGTGGTGTAATGGTGTGGGGGATGTTTTCTTGGCACACTTTAGGCCCCTTAGTGCCAATTGGGCATCGTTTAAATGCCACGGCCTACCTGAGCATTGTTTCTGACCATGTCCATCCCTTTATGACCACCATGTACCCATCCTCTGATGGCTACTTCCAGCAGGATAATGCACCATGTCACAAAGCTCGAATCATTTCAAATTGGTTTCTTGAACATGACAATGAGTTCACTGTACTAAAATGGCCCCCACAGTCACCAGATCTCAACCCAATAGAGCATCTTTGGGATGTGGTGGAACGGGAGCTTCGTGCCCTGGATGTGCATCCCACAAATCTCCATCAACTGCAAGATGCTATCCTATCGATATGGGCCAACATTTCTAAAGAATGCTCTCAGCACCTTGTTGAATCAATGCCACGTAGAATTAAAGCAGTTCTGAAGGCGAAAGGGGGTCAAACACAGTATTAGTATGGTGTTCCTAATAATCCTTTAGGTGAGTGTATGTTAATAATAATAATAATAATAATAATAATAATAATAATAATAACAATAATTTTATTAAAATATTTATTTAAAATTATATTTTTAATTATATTTTTTCTAAATAATAAATGTATTTGAATTAACAATATATACATGTTAGGGACATTAGGGAAGAACAAAACACTGAACGTGGTTAAGGTATTTATCTGATAAAATTAGTTGGCAAAAAAAGGCAAACTAAGGCAAACTAAAAGGCAAAATCAGAAATAAAACACTTGACTCCAAACACAACTATGCAATATGTTTATACCTATATCTTTTTCATAATATTTGAATAAAGGGTGAAGATTTTTATGCTTTCTTCTATTAAAGGGTTAGTTCACCCAAAAATGAAAATTCTGTCATTATCTACTCACCCTCAAGTCATTCCAAACCCATAAGACCTTCGTTTTGAACACAAATGAAGATATTTTTCATAAAATCTGAGCGATTTCTCTCCCTCCATTGACAGCTACGCAACTACCACTTTGACGCTTCAAAAAGTTCATAAAGAGATCGTAAAACGAATCCATATGAATTTTAGACCGGTTAAGTCCAAAATTTTGAATTTGAATTTAGGCTTTTATTCACACATAAACATTCATCATCACACACATCAGTTGTGAGAACTTCCGCAAGAACCAGTGAGGTTCATTCTCGTGTTACGCAGCACGTTTGAGCTTCAGCAAGAACCAATGAGGTTCATTCTTCTGTTACGTAGCACGTTTGAGCTTCAGCAAGAACCAATGAGGTTCATTCTCGTGTTACACAGCACGTTTGAGCTTCCGCAAGAACCAATGAGGTTCATTCTCGTGTGTTATGCAGCACGTTTGAGCTTCCGCAAGAACCAATGAGGTTCATTCTCGTGTTACACAGCACGTTTGAGCTTCCGCAAGAACCAATGAGGTTCATTCTCGTGTTACGCAGCACGTTTGAGCTTCCGCAAGAACCAATGAGGTTCATTCTTCTGTTACGTAGCACGTTTGAGCTTCCGCAAGAACCAATGAGGTTCATTCTCGTGTGTTATGCAGCACGTTTGAGCTTCCGCAAGAACCAATGAGGTTCATTCTCGTGTGTTATGCAGCACGTTTGAGCTTCCGCAAGAACCAATGAGGTTCATTCTCGTGTTACACAGCACGTTTGAACTTCCGCAAGATCCAGTGAGGTTCATTCTCGTGTTACGCAGCACGTTTGAGCTTCAGCAAGAACCAATGAGGTTCATTCTTCTGTTACGTAGCACGTTTGAGCTTCAGCAAGAACCAATGAGGTTCATTCTCGTGTTACACAGCACGTTTGAGCTTCCGCAAGAACCAGTGAGGTTCATTCTCGTGTTACACAGCACGTTTGAGCTTCCGCAAGAACCAATGAGGTTCATTCTCGTGTTACGCAGCACGTTTGAGCTTCCGCAAGAACCAATGAGGTTCATTCTCATGTTACGCAGCACGTTTGAGCTTCATCAAGAACCAATGAGGTTCATTCTTGTGTTACGCAGCACATTTGAGCTTCCACAAGAACCAATGAGGTTCATTCTCATGTTACGCAGCACATTTGAGCTTCCACAAGAACCAATGAGGTTCATTCTTGTGTTACGCAGCACGTTTGAGCTTCAGCAAGAACTAATGAGGTTCATTCTCATGTTACGCAGCACATTTGAGCTTCCACAAGAACCAATGAGGTTCATTCTTGTGTTACGCAGCACGTTTGAGCTTCATCAAGAACCAATGAGGTTCATTCTTGTGTTACGCAGCACATTTGAGCTTCCACAAGAACCAATGAGGTTCATTCTCATGTTACGCAGCACATTTGAGCTTCCACAAGAACCAATGAGGTCCATTCTTGTGTTACGCAGCACGTTTGAGCTTCCGCAAGAACAATGAGGTTCATTCTCATGTTACGCAGCACATTTGAGCTTCCACAAGAACCAATGAGGTTCATTCTTGTGTTACGCAGCACGTTTGAGCTTCCACAAGAACAATGAGGTTCATTCTCATGTTACGCAGCACATTTGAGTTTCCACAAGAACCAATGAGGTTCATTCTTGTGTTACACAGCACGTTTGAACTTCCGCAAGAACCAATGTTAACTGAATAATTGTGATGACAGAATTTTCATTTTTGGTTGAAGTAACCCTTTAAGCTTGCTTTCTGACAATTCTCAACACGCATCTATTGAGGTGAAGATATGTCACAAATCAGCTGTGCAAATAATTGGCCCTGCTGTTGAATTCCTCCTCAGAACATTGAACAGACAGTAAGGGGCCCTTTGCGGTGCTGAGTTGCCCATATATTTCCTGTGACTTCCTGACCTCTTCTTAGAGGGAAGGATGCAGGGGGCGTTCGGCTGGCGCCTGACTCATCTGTCCCTATCCCTATCGAGGATGGACTGTCCAGTAATGCCATGACAGATCCCACACCCTTCTCAACCATCTCGCATAAAAACAGCCCGAGTGTGCCAGTCCATCGGAAGGAGATCTAAATATAAAATACAATACCTCAAGGCTTATCGCTAACGCAGGCAGGGGATAAGGTGGAAAAATGTATGTGCTGCCTGTTAAAAATTAGAGTCACTTCCTCTTCAACTCATCCACGTGAAAAGTCCTCCACCCAAGGACAACATGACTTTGAGACTGGACTACTGATGTGAAACCCTAAAGGAAGTAAAAGTTGACCCTGTAAGCTTCTGTCTGAGAAGAAGGGTTGTGTAAAATTCAGAATTTAGAAACGGGCTCCCTAAAATTGGTCACACCTGCAGGAAGTTGAATGGGAATTGAAATAACAGGAATTTAAATTTACTGAACTGCATTTCAAAGAAATTCAGGTAATGGCATTCCGGGTAATGAAGTGTTCTTCCATGCATAAATCTGTTTGTAGGCCCATAAAACCTTCAAACTTCAAGGCTTTTGCAAACATAAACAAGGTTGTGTTCATGTGTTATATAATACAGAACATACTTACATACTGTTTGTTTGGGCAGAAATTAATGCTTTTATTCAGCAAGGGCATATTAAATTGATAAAAACTGACATTAAAGACATTTGCATTTTTAGAAAGTATTTCACTTTCTACTCATCAAAGAATCCTGAACAAAATGTGCTGTGGAAACTACAACTGTTTTCAACAATAGGAAATGAGCACCAAATCATCATATTAGAATGATTTCTGAAGGATCATGTGAAACTGAAGACTGGAGTAATGTTGCTAAAAATCTATTTCACAATATTTTTGTTTTTACTGTATTTTTGATCAAATAAAAGCAGCCTTGGTGAGCATAAATGACCTTTCAAAAACATTTTAAGGAATCTTATACCAACCACAAACTTTTGAACAGAACTGTATATATATATATATATATATATATATATATGTATATGACTGTATGACAGAACTGTATATATGTGATTGTGTTGAATGATAGACTTAATTATTGCACAAGCAATGATCCAGATGTTGAAAGCCATGTAGTTTAAATGGTTTTATCCCACAGTCATTAAAATGCGGACCGATGCCAGTAACTGAGCTGAGCTGTGCAGAGGACAACACTAGTTCTTTGTTTCCAGACAGTCTCATGCACTAAATTCATGCTTACTTCACTTAAGCATGGACATGTCACCACCCTTCCTTAATGAAAACCACAGGGATTGAAGTGTTGCCTTTTAAGGGCACATATGGCACATATGCTACACATATACCCCCACCACGGCTTCCAAGAGGAGGTAACGGTATTTGCTTTTGGCCAAGGATTTTAAAGGGTGGGGGCTAACAACCAGCTCAACTCAATAGATCTGACTAAGCAAGATATCCGCTAACATAGCACCAACACACCTGCACAACCAACACCTCTCAGCAGGACCAATCAGCCGTTACAAGGAAAAGATTAGCCTGGCTTCTAGGAATGAAATGGAATATGATCTGTTCTTTGTCGTGCCACAGGTTCAGGACCATTTTCTATTAACCCTCTGTGTTTCAGTGTCAGAGCCGGAGCACGAGAAACCGAAGAACTTGAGGAATAGCAGCCCACAGAAACTCCCTTTCTCATTCATTCATTTCCCCCATTTAATGCTCAGCATGTGCAGAGTAGACATATTTTCCCCAGAAGTGAAATATTTAATAAGTGAAGGGCGATTGTATTTCCTGCCTCTGCCTTAGCAGTGCAGATGGGTCGAGTAATACTTGGCGGTATCGTCCCCTGTGCCCGAGCCTGTCCAGAAGGAATTCCACATGCTAAAATCTTGTTTCAACGTCCAGGCCCAGTGAGATGAAGTGGCTATCAAAGTGACAACTGGCCTCGCCTGCCACTTGAGACCTTAGGTCAGGATTTGAAAATGATGACATGAGCCCTTCTGAGGACAGAATGGTCCCACTCCCTTCTTAATTCATTTGGACATGGCCAACGTCAACAGAACAAACCTAAATTGTACCATTTGGAAAACGTGTACTCCACCTTACACTAAGTGGAACCCTGCCCTCACTTAATGCTTGTTGGTTTATTTGACATGCATGGACGAATCTTCCTGCCAAGTGTTGGACAATAGCTGGATAAGGTGGAAGTGTTGGCTATTCCCTTTTGCGAGTGACTCTGCCAGTTGGCATGCAGGAATATTTGCTATCATAAACAGGAGTGCATTGATTACAAATGCTCCACTCAGATACTGTTTCCATGGCGGCCATGACAGAATGGCTCTCAGCTGTAGTTATGGCTTATGGTTGGAGGTTGCGGGCTGTAGTTTGGTGAGGTCTGGAAATCATTCACTAGGATGAGGGGTAAACACTCTTCTATATGGCTGCTTTATCGATTCAGTCAGATGTCATCTTACATTCTGCCAATCCCAAAGACTGAATGCATTCAGTTCTTATAGATAACAGCCACCCGAACGCAACGCAGACCTTGCTCTCTGAACAATGAGGTTTAGTTGTAACATGCTTTGTGCACCAAGAACAATTTTTCATATTGTTATGACAGAACAAAATGGAAAAAATTGAAAGCATGGTATTTTGTTAAAAGAAAGGACATTTTTGTTGAGCATAACAATCTGAGTGAAATTTAGCATTGAAAATGAATTAAAATAGCATTTGGTATGTTCTTCATTTGCTTTAATGTCAGCATCCACTCAACTCCACATTTGGAGCAAACATTCCAGATTTTCAATGTGGTTTCAGTTTTTTTGGAGTCATAGAGTCTGTATGTAACAAAAATCAAATATATATTGCATTAAAAAAAAAAGTATATTCTTGAATGAAAACATGGTTTTCATCACACTCCACATTATATAATTTTATATAACATCTTAAATTCCATAGATCAACACAAAACAGATCTTATAATACAGTATATAAAATAATCTTATATATGTATACTTATAAATCTTACAAATATATATACTACCATTCAAAGGTTTGGGGTCGGTAAGATTTTTAAAAAGTTTTTAAGGGTGTGTTCACACTTGTAGTTCGGTTCGCTTGGTTTGTTAACACATAACAAAACATTAAGTCCCTGTCCGCTTAGCATTCACATGCATTTTAACACAGAACCTAAAGATACCAAACTCAAAGGCATAGGGATACGTTCACAACCTGATTTTATTACGTATATTTCATGACGGAATTTACCGAACATCCAAAACATTGCTGTGTGCTGGGCTAAATGCGCACGTTGTATGTCCGTAGCTAGAACTCGTGAAGAGCTTATAAAATGTGTAAAGGAGTCAAAACAGCGGCAGGAATCCCTCCGTCACACACAGAAACGAAGATCTGCTGCGAGGAGACGCGGTTCTGATGCCTGTACCGAACTGTGATGGGCAACATCAGGACTATAACGTGAAAAAACAGGTAAGCTTGAGCATTCTGTCCTTTTTAGGGTCGCATCTTGTGACATCATATCCCGTTTTTTTGGTTTGTTTACGTCTTTGGTCCGTGTTGAATTCATATTTCCGTCGAACCACACCAGAGTTCGTTTGGAAGCGGACTGAGACCCATCTTTTCAGCGTCTCGGTCCACTTCTTTGGTGCACACCAGGGTTCAGATGGCGGCGTTCACACTTATTCAAATGAACCGCACTAACAGAGCAATCGCACCAGAGTTCGTTTTAATAGGGTTCGAACCAAACATGCTAAGTGTGAACACACCCTGAAAAGAAGTCTCTTATGCTCACCAAGGCTGCATTTGTTTGATCACAAACACAGCAAAACGGTATTATTGTGAAATAATATTTAAAATAACTGTTTTCTATTTTAAAATAGTTTAAAAAATCATCTATTCCTGTGATGGCAAAGCTGAATTTTCAGCAGCCATTACTCCAGTTTCCAGTATTCAGTGCAGTTGTTCTGCTTAATATTTTTGTTGTTTTTTTTTCCGGCATACAAAATGTTTTGCCAACTCATCAAGTGAAATCTGATCTGGTTGACAGTTGACAGTTGACACACTCAACATGAACAAGATTGACGTCCTGTTCTTTGCTAAATTTTCAGCAACCGAGGCATGCATGGCATTACACATTATTTGAAGCGTTACTTCCTTATTTAATGCTTCTTTTGCCCCATATATCTTTGAATGCATCATTGTGAAGATGTTTGATAACATTTATAAAAAAGACTCTCTGTGAATTAAATAATGAAAGTCTTGATTATCATTCACGCAGGAATGTGCTGCCACTTGAGAACAGCTGCATGGATGGAGCAATGCTTTCTTTTGTCGCAACACTTACGTCTGCAAAATAAATGGGAATTATTATTTAAGCTAATACAGAAGAACTTTTCTGGAACACTTAAGAAAGGGTCACAAAAACAGATACTAAAGTAAAGCATGGGTTTTGCATTGAAATCGTGGGTAACACTTTAGAATACTGTTCCTTCATTAATGAGTAGGAACAAATGTACAAACAAAGTAGCAATATTAACATTCTAGTAACTACTATTAACTAACAAGAAACTCTGATTAACAAATTAGTAAGTAATAACGCTCAGTTGAATGAGGTGGTTTACTATTAGCTAATCAGTAACTACTATTTTTTTCATAACTCCCAGAGGACTACTAAGAACTACTAAATACAGGTTCATAAATACATGAATAATGCATAATAACCCACTAGTAATGACTCAAGTGTTACTACATCCTTCAGAAGAAATTACTAATGATTTGGATCAGTATTCTAAAGTGAAAAACATGATAACTCTGTAGTAATTACTAAAATCATTGTAAGCTTTTGAGGTTTTTGTAAGGTTTTGGATAGTAACACTTAAGTAATTACTAGTGGGTTATCATGATCTTCACTTTAGAATACTAATCCAAATAACTAGTAATTCCTATAGAAGTATGTAGTAACACTTGAGTCACTACTATCCAAAGCCTTACAAAAACATCAAAAGTTTACAATGACTTCATTAATTCGAGAGTTATTATGTTTTTCACTTTAGAATACTGATCCAAATAATTAGTAGTTCCTTCTGAAGGATTTAGTAACACTTGAGTCATTACTAATGGGTTACCATGATCTTCACTTTAGAATTAATTATACATTATGCATTATTCACATTAATTATGAACCTGTGTATAGTAGTTCCTAGTAGTACTCTGGGAGGTATGAAAAAATAGTAGTTACTCATTAGCTAATAGTGAACTACCACATTCGACTAAGCACTATTACTTACTAATTTATGAGTTTCTTGTTAGTTAATAGTAGTTACTAGAGTGTTAATACTGCATTACTCACTTGTTCCTGTGTAGTTATTCATTAATGATGGAACAGAATTCTAAAGTGTTACCAAATTGTGTATATTTAATATGACATCCAATTAATGTGTGAACAAACCAAATTACAGATGGATCGTAAAGTGTCTGGTGGTCTTTTCAGCTGATAGCTGAGAGTTGCTAAACGAATAACTTGGAAACCCGCCTGACTGTTGCGGGAGGTCACCAGAAGGTTTCCTGTCAACATAATGTGGCTAAATACACAAATAAAAAGTGATTTTTTGCTGTGTCAGCTGGGACATGCAAAGCAGCAAGAATCACTAACCCTTTCCCCCCTGCTGAAACAAAGCAAAGACATGACCAAACATGACACTGTGGGGGCACATTCAGTTCCCTTTTGCTCAGATTCCTCTTTTATCAAGTTCCATGCTGCATTTACGCAAGGGCAAGAGACTGATGGTTTCAGATTTGACAGCCCCCTAGCCCGTATGGTGAAAACTGGGCCCTCATACTATAGTAGGAACGATTAGATCCAAAAAGCCTCAAAAATCAGCTAAAATGCATGCCGCTCTGACAGTCATGATCCCTGATTATCAATCTTTCTGCAAAATTTATTTCCAACTCTAATCCAAAACATCTGAACCTGCTAATCAGAGTCTTTCTTAAAAATGACACACAGTTGTGTAAGAGCAGAGCTGAAATTAAATTAAATTCTAGGTTGAGCACACAATGATCTCTGTTGACTGTTCAACAAATGCACCAGCAACCACTAACAATTGTAGATATGTTTGCAAAACAGTCCAGTCCTGTGACGTTAGCAGTTCGCATCGCTAGGTTGAAGGTATCCATTCTCATCCTTCTCTACCATTCTTTGTGCTTTTATTCTTTAAAAAACAGAGCTTGCGAGTTGCTGCCAGTTTTGAACCTTATCTCTCATGGTCTTGCAGTAAAAAGCCTGAAACCTGAGCATGCAATCATGTGCAAATTCCGACGTAGCGTGTCCCATGCTCATGCAGGTCAAGCTAAGCAACCGAGCTCTGGAACAGTTGTGGTCAAAAGTTTGGGAACAAGCATTGAAGATAGTTAGATATTAGTTGTACATTCATAGTTTAAATGGTGAATTAATTAGCAAATAATGCAATGTTTATGATGTCTGTTTGTAGATTTTCCAGAAGGATTATGCTTCACAAGAATATTGACACAAACACAAAACAACTGTTATAAATAGCTAAAATGCCAATGTATGTATGTAAAACAAGAAACACAGAATAAAATCGGTTATATAATGTATATTTGGTATGATGTAGCAATCACAAACACACACACACACACACACACACACACACATTCACACAAAAATACAGAAAAAACCCAAACTTGTTGTATTACTTAATGCTTGTTTCCAAAATGTTTGGCCAAAAGTGTAAAGTTATTACATAATTTGTAATGAACAGGTAAAGGGTCTGTTGCTGAATGGCTGCTGTACGAATGCACAGCTTCAGATTGACTAGTTGGCTGTTTACCTGAAAGCGGCTCCCTGGGTTTGACCTCGGGCACCTCCTCCACTGGCTCTTCCTCAGGCCCCTGTGATGAATGGTCCTGCATGGACTCCCTCTTCATCTTGCCCTTGCCCACCATCTTCAGGAAGGAGAGTCGACGACTGGTGGAGTCAGAATCAGCTTCTGAGCATAGGTCACCATTGGTCAAGCTCTCCTTGCGATCTTTACACTTCCCTGCCATTCTATAGGAAGAAGAAAGTTGATGAGGTTGATTAGTTACATTTAGATTTTGTAGACACTTTTATCCAAAGCATTTTGCATTGAATTCAAGGTATCCATTTTCATGTATTTCATGGGAATCAACCCCATGACCATGGTGTTGCTAGAATCATGCTCTACTACTGTTTGAGCTTCAGGAATGCTTTATGAATTATGAAATTAGCAATAGCACAAAAATACAGGGTCTTTCATAAACTAATGGTATAGTTAGAAAACTATGGATTTAAAGCTGTGTGTCTATTCTGTGTCTATTCTACTACTGGCAACAAATGGAACTACACAAATATAATTGTTTACAAATGGGTTTCCCAAACACGTCTACCTTCCTTTTGCAACAAATCATCAAAGAAATCATTGGAATTGAAGTTAATAGTCCTAAACTGTGTATCACACTCCATTTCTTTCCCATCTTAGTGCTGGGAACCGACATGGAGTGCAACAGTGCCCGTCCACTTTTTCAGCCATCTTGGTTCCAGAGGTATTTTTTCCATTCATTCTTCCTATAGGGATTTTCAAAAAGTCTTTGTTATTTATATCTATCTATCTATCTGTATATATATATACACACACACACAAATATTTATATAGTTTGAGAGTGTCGGGAGATTAACAATTACATCATTCACAATGCTTCATGGGAGTGGGCGGGCACTAAAGATCTGCAATTTGCTCGTTTTGGTTCGCTAATGGGCTAATTGGTTTTCTTTGCAGAATCATGAGTAATGGTTTCTCACCAGGAATTCTACTCTTAAACAATCATTGAAAAAAAAAGTTAAAATAATGCAGGCTAATGGCTTCAACAAAAGCATATACCACCAATGATTAACAAACTTGTAGCTCACAGTAGGCCTGTCTTTAACAGTTTATAAGTTACCATTAAAAACCAATTCCCATATGGAATTCATGCCGGAATCCGACTGTTGCACTCTAAAAATGCAACCGGAACCAAATTACGTTCTTTTAGGTTGATTGCATGTGCATTCTTCTGCTGAAGATGGAACACTGTAATAAAATACACATATAGAGTTCTCTGCACTATTTTATTCAATGGCACAGCCTGAACTCTGAGATGTTAGTGAAACGGTAAATTAATGAAATGTTACCACATTTTTAATTTTTGTATTTTTGTGTAATGTATAGCCTTGTTAAAGGCTCATGTCGTTCCAAACACGTAAGACTTTCATTGATCTTTCAAACTCAAGAAATGAACATATTTTAAATTAAATCTGAGAGATTTCTGTCCCTCCACTGAGTCCACTCAACTACCACTTTGACGCTTCAAACTGTTGGTTCTTGCTGAACTCAAACATGCTGCGTAACACGAGAATGAACCTCATTGGTTCTTGCTGAAGCTCAAACGTGCTACGTAACACGAGAATGAACCTCATTGGTTCTTGCGGAAGGTCAAACGTGCTGCGTAACACGAGAATGAACCTCATTGGTTCTTGCTGAAGCTCAAACGTGCTACGTAACACGAGAATGAACCTCATTGGTTCTTGCGGAAGGTCAAACGTGCTGCGTAACACGAGAATGAACCTCATTGGTTCTTGCTGAAGCTCAAACATGCTGCGTAACACGAGAATGAACCTCATTGGATCTTGCGGAAGGTCAAACGTGCTACGTAACACAAGAATGAGCCTCATTGGTTCTTGCTGAAGCTCAAACGTGCTGCGTAACACGAGAATGAACCTCATTGGATCTTGCGGAAGGTCAAACGTGCTACGTAACACGAGAATGAACCTCATTGGTTCTTGCTGAAGCTCAAACGTGCTACGTAACACGAGAATGAACCTCATTGGTTCTTGCGGAAGGTCAAACGTGCTGCGTAACACGAGAATAAACCTCATTGGTTCTTGCTGAAGCTCAAACGTGCTGCGTAACATGAGAATGAACCTCACTGGATCTTGCAGAAGGTCAAACGTGCTGCGTAACACGAGAATGAACCTCATTGGATCTTGCGGAAGGTCAAACGTGCTACGTAACACGAGAATGAACCTCATTGGTTCTTGCTGAAGCTCAAACGTGCTGCGTAACACGAGAATGAACCTCATTGGTTCTTGCTGAAGCTCAAACGTGCTACGTAACACGAGAATGAACCTCATTGGTTCTTGCGGAAGGTCAAACGTGCTGCGTAACATGAGAATGAACCTCATTGGTTCTTGCTGAAGCTCAAACGTGCTGCGTAACACGAGAATGAACCTCACTGGATCTTGCGGAAGCTCAAACGTGCTGCGTAACACGAGAATGAACCTCACTGGATCTTGCGGAAGCTCAAACGTGCTACGTAACACGAGAATGAACCTCATTGGTTCTTGCTGAAGCTCAAACGTGCTACGTAACACGAGAATGAACCTCATTGGTTCTTGCTGAAGCTCGAACGTGCTACGTAACACGAGAATGAACCTCATTGGTTCTTGCTGAAGCTCGAACGTGCTGCGTAACACGAGAATGAACCTCATTAGTTCTTGCTGAAGCTCAAACGTGCTGCGTAACACGAGAATGAACCTCATTGGTTCTTGCTGAAGCTCAAATGTGCTGCGTAACACACGAGAATGAACCACACTGGATCTTGCGGAAGGTCAAATGTGCTGCGTAACACGAGAATGAACCTCATTGGTTCTTGCTGAAGCTCAAACGTGCTACGTAACACGAGAATGAACCTCATTGGTTCTTGCTGAAGCTCAAACGTGCTACGTAACACGAGAATGAACCTCATTGGTTCTTGCTGAAGCTCGAACGTGCTACGTAACACGAGAATGAACCTCATTGGTTCTTGCTGAAGCTCGAACGTGCTGCGTAACACGAGAATGAACCTCATTGGTTCTTGCTGAAGCTCGAACGTGCTACGTAACACGAGAATGAACCTCATTGGTTCTTGCTGAAGCTCGAACGTGCTGTGTAACACGAGAATGAACCTCATTGGTTCTTGCTGAAGCTCAAACGTGCTGCGTAACACGAGAATGAACCTCATTGGTTCTTGCTGAAGCTCAAATGTGCTGCGTAACACACGAGAATGAACCACACTGGATCTTGCGGAAGGTCAAATGTGCTGCGTAACACGAGAATGAACCTCATTGGTTCTTGCTGAAGATCAAACGTGCTGCGTAACACGAGAATGAACCTCATTGGATCTTGCGGAAGGTCAAACGTGCTACGTAACACGAGAATGAACCTCATTGGTTCTTGCTGAAGCTCAAACGTGGTTCTCGCATGTCAAGCAAGTGTATTAAGCTTCTGTTTACCACAACTGATACATGCGTTGATGAATGCTTAAATGTGAATAAAAGCCAAAATTAAATCTGTTTATCATATAAAGCGATCGAGTCTCTTTAGAAAACTTGAGCAACTAAACTGCTCAATTCATATGGATTAGTTTTACGATCTCTTTATGAACTTTTTGAAGTGTCCAAGTGGTAATTGCGTAGCTGTCAATGGAGGGACGGAAATATCCCAAATTTCATTAAAATATCTTAATTTGTGTTCCCAAGATGAACGAAGGTCTTACGGGTTTGGAACGACATGAGGGTGAGTAAATAATGACAGAATTTTAATTTTTGGGTGAACTATCCCTTTAAGGCCAATTATTAGATTGCATTTATGCCACTTCTAAAAAGTTGCTAAAAAGTCTGTGTGAACTCACCTTTTGCATGGATTGTTGATTACTGAAATAATCATTTTGCAATAAGATTGCATTTCTTTTCTATATTTATTCCTTATAAGTAATTAAAAAAACATGAATCAATCTTCACATGAAGGAATCATTAAGAGGAATTGAAACCAGAGCCGTTTAATTCTTTGCAATTCCCATTCCTACCCATCATACCGTAGCAAGCTCCCTTCTGAACTCCGTCTGCCCTTCTTCTTCCTCTCCATGGGTGAGGCTGAACCTATAGAGCCCTGTGGGGAGGGGGTTTCCCTGCCTTTGCTCCTGGCAGACATGCGCAAGTTCTTGCCCAGTTTGCCCAGGGTCTTGAGGGGGGAGACACCCTTCATGCGTTCCAGCGTGCCTTTGATGGAGCTTCCCTTCCCTGAGCCTCCACGCCGCACCTCATTAGCCTCATTTTCACCTTCCTCATCCTCAAATGGGTTTCTGTCCCGCGGCACACGCCCATCCAGGAGTGAGCCTCCGTTGCTTCTGGGCCAGTCCTCATCTGAGCCAGGTTCCTCAAATGGATTGTGGTTAAGACTCATTTTTCTGAGAATGAACTCACTACGTGTAGTCTCCAAATCCACGCTAAATCTGCCTCCCTTCAGCCGAGACGGGAGGTTCTTAAGGACTGGCATGGTTGCGCTTGGAGGATATATGCTGGAAGAGAGATAAAACAGTTAAATGCATATCTATCAGCATCACCACTACCATTATGAGCCGTGTAAGCCATTACAGATGCACTCTGCCTCTACAAACAGGAAATTACTGCCACACAGTCCAGTACACTGGCATTCATCCATGATGCTGCTATGAGCTTTCACTTTTTATGAAAACATTTTTTGGTTCTTACCAGTGCACAATATAGCTGAAGTTACATAGTACAATGCACATAGAAATAGAGAGACTGGATATTTGTGAAACTGTTGATTTCAATAGGTAGTGTCTGATAATGTGGACTTTAATTTATTTAAAAATACAGTAAAAATTCAATTTATACATATAATGACTTGATTATACCTCTTCTATGATGTTATTTTCTATATTTAAATTCATTTTGACACTTTTGATGTTTTTGGGGGGATATACAGTCAAAAATGTCAGGGTGATACAACTGTCCTGATATCAGAATGGAGAAATAAAAAAAAAATGAAATTCTTGAAAAGAAAATCTTAACTAGTCTTCTTCTTATTATTATTATTATTATTATTTCCTTCAAACTATTTTTTTTTAATAAACTGTTACTACTTATTAATATTTGAAAAAGCTTTTTCTGCCAAATCAAAGGAAATGATGTCACAAAGAGGACCACTTCAAGGTGCAAAGTGTCCCAAATGCATAGATATTATGAATTAATAATAAAAAATAAAAAAAACTTTTTATATTTGTATATTACTACTTGTATATTATATACATAAGTAAAATTAAAGGGTTAGTTCACCCAAAAATGAAAATTCTGTCATTAATTCCTCACCCTCATGTCGCTCATCTTCGGAACACAAATTAAGATATTTTTGATGCAATCTGAGAGCTCTCTGACCCCTCCATAGACAGCAATTTAATTAACATTTTCAAGGTCCAGAAAGGTAGTAAAGACATCGTTAAAATAGTCCATGTGACTCCAGTGGTTCAACCTTAATGTTATGAAGTGACAAGAATACTTTTTATGCGCAAAAACAAACAAAAATAACGACTTTATTCAACAATTTCGTTCTAGCCTGTGCCAGTCTCCTACACAGTTTACGTTGTAAAAACAGTGCAACTCCTGTGTCATCATCACACACATGCGTTGTGGTGCTCACGTGAACAGCATCGGCTGCCGTAGAACTCGAAAGCGCTGCACTGCTTAGTTACAACGTAAACTGCATAGGAGACTGACAGAGGCTAGAATGAAATTGTTGAATAAAGTCGTTATTTTTGTTTGTTTTTGCGCACAAAAAGTATTCTAGTCACTTCATAAAATTAAGGTTGAACCACTGGAGTCACATGGACTATTTTAACAATGTTTTTACTACCTTTCTGGACCTTGAAAGTGTTAATTACATTGCTGTCTATGGAGGGGTCAGAGAGCTCTCGGATTGCATCAAAAATATCTTGATTTGTGTTCCGAAGATGAACGAAGGTCTTACGGGTTTGGAACGACATGAGGGTGAGGAATTAATGACAGAATTTTAATTTTTTGGTGAACTAACCCTTTAAAAGTCTTACACTGGCATCTATTTAAATTTAAATATATTGCCAAAAGTATTGGGACACCCCTCTAAATCATTGAATTCAGGTGTTCCAATCACTTCCATGGCCACAGGTGTATAAAATCAAGCACCTAAGCATGCAGACTGCTTCTACAAACATTTGTGAAAGAATGGGTCGCTCTCAGGAGTTCAGTGAATTCAAGCGTGGTACCGTGATAGGTTGCCACCTGTGCAATAAGTCCATTCGTAAAATTTCCTCACTACTAAATATTCCACGGTCAACTGTTAGTGGTATTATAACAAAGTGGAAGCAATTGGGAACAACAGCAACTCAGCCATAAAGTGGTAGGCCACGTAAAATCACAGAGCGGGGTCAGCGCATGCTGAGGCGCACAGTGCGCAGAAGTCGCCAACTTTCTGCAGAGTCAATAGCTACAGACCTCCAAACTTCGTGTGGCCTTCAGATTAGCTCAAGAACAGTGCGTAAAGAGCTTCATGGAATGGGTTTCCATGGCCAAGCAGCTGCATCCAAGCCTTACATCACCAAGTGCAATGCAAAGCGTCAGATGCAGTGGTGTAAAGCACGCCCCCACTGGACTCTAGAGCAGTGGAGACGTGTTCTCTGGAGTGACCAATCACGCTTCTCTGTCTGGCAATCCGATGGACGAGTCTGGGTTTGGCGGTTGCCAGGAGAACGGTACTTGCCTGACTGCATTGTGCCAAGTGTAAAGTTTGGTGGAGGGGGGATTATGGTGTGGGGTTGTTTTTCAGGGGTTGGGATTGACCCCTTAGTTCCAGTGAAAGGAACTCTTAATGCTTTAGCATACCAAGATAATTGGACAATTTCATGCTCCCAACTTTGTGGGAACAGTTTGGGGATGGCACCTTCCTTTTCCAACATGACTGTGCACCAGTGCACAAAGCAAGGTCCATAAAGACATAATGAGCGAGTTTGGTGTGGAGGAACTTGACTGGCCTGTATATATATATATATATGTTTGTTTTTTTGGCACATGCATTTTTACGAACCCTGCACATGACGGAAGAAAATAAATAAATATAGTGACCACAAATTAAGAATTTGTTTCCACAACTTATTAATTCATGGCCACGTTTTATTAATTAGCTCCCTCATGATAATTACATTGTCGCCATGTTGTACCAATTTGTTTTTTCATTTTTATTTAGTTAAAACATGGCCACGAAAAGATTTGTCCTTTTCTTTGTTGTATTCTTTATTTGTCATTGACCCATGTACAGCCCCTTTTCATTTTACTGATGTTTTGCACAGTTTTAAACATAAACTCAGCAATATCAGCAATGCAAACAGCATTAAACAACATAGATAAGAGAGATCTGACAGTTTTATTCGAAAGATTACTTATTTTATGATGGCAGGATCTGAATCACACCCTTTGGTTAATCTTGAAAACAATTATTATAAGGACTTTTGATGTTGGGCTTGCCTATATCACAAGAATAATAAAAAAAATCCTATACTCAAAGGGATGCAATAATGACACATACAGCCCAGAGAATGAGAATACACTTCTGGTTATGGACAAGTCACCCAAAACTTTAACATCTGACACTTTATATTACGCCATGACCCTGTGTTACGCCTGAATATATACAAAATCTTCTGTAAATAAACAAAAGGAGGCTTCAACTTGATGTCTATTTCAAGAAAACATGTTTGCCTCTTGGTTAGAATAGCCCACTTGGATATTTATGGCTGGTGACAAAAGGGGATAGGAACAGCGCTGAATCACATCCGGTTTGCTAATTTGTATGCTTGTTGCATATGTGTGTGCGTATACAAGGGGGCGATACTTCATGAATGATTAACTTTGGGTTAACGGTCGTCTACCTGGCTTCCCCTTGATAAAAACGACATTCTGCCATTTTAACAATTGTAAACAAGAAAGAAAAAATATAATAACATGTTTCCGAGATCAAAGTCATATTCCATACAGTAGCTTGGAGACCAATTTCAGTGTGTAACAGCCAACAAGCTTTAAATTCCTAGAGAGGGTCTATTGTTTGTGGCTTCCTACCTCTTTTAAATAATTATGTCTGCATCATTTTTCCATATGGGTCACCTACCACTCAGGGCTTATTCTTTCATGATCATTCACATTGCAAGATGCGTGTAATACACTGAAAGTGTCTGACAAGGTATGTTTCAACTGTGTTTGTCCATATAATAAAGTTCAGTGGGGATCCAAACCAATATTGGACACCATTGACTTTAATTGTATGTGCACAGAAAAAGAAATACATGTTTGGAATGACATAACGGCGAGTACATAATGACAGAAATTTCATTTTTAACTTGGCTGACGAGAAGGACACTTACAGTACATAGCAAATGGAGTGAATGAGGAGGAGAAAGTAAGTTAGACAACTGCTTAACAACAGTGTTCATTTATGCTTGAACCATAAGGGAATTAACAAGATAGATTCATGAGTTACTAAGAAACAATGCGACTGAAAAGTCTCACGGCTTCAGCAATTGAAGTCCAATTGCAGATCATCCTCTCTCAACATTCCCACTGAAATTCCAGCTCTAATTATAAATCTTACAGTGGAGCCAATATGGAACGTCGGGTTAGATCATTGGGTAAGATATAAAAGCCATACTACCGCTTTCCCAGACCAACTCCTCTTCCTGTCTCATACAGGTAGGGGACAAAAGGGACAAACCCCCCGCATTACAGCCAATGGCAGTGACATTACGTAATAAATTCAAGGAGAAATCAGGCAGACGAGCTATATCACTGTATATATCCTGTTAAATCTACAGTTAATAACCAGCAGATTGTCACATTTGAGGTATTACGAGATGGCATATTAACCTACAACCATATTTCATGAAGTGATATAATGTCAGTATACCACTCTTCTACCAAAATTTTTACTGATAACAACAATAATAATACAGAAAACCACATGATGAATCAGAGTTTATCGTAAGTGGCCTGTCCATAAAACATGACCAATACTCGTATATAGACGGTGCATAGGGTCATACACATAAATTTTATAAATATAAAATAATGCAATAAACGAACTAAAATACATAAATTATGCAGTAATTTTACTTGCTAAAACCATAAATTTGAAAGTATTTTACAGTAAAATTACATATAATGCGATGTTACAGTTATTCACTGTATATGGTTAGGTAACAGTTAGTCTCAGACGTCACGCCCACGGACCGTTGGTTGAACGTCTGATGCATATGGTACACAAAATGGGAAAAACTTGAAGTTTCAAAGTCGTTATTTGATTGGTTGAATTCTACAGGATTTCCGGGAGAAGTGTGTCACGTTCTTTAATGTTCCACCTGGAAACAAAGATGCCGTGAGGCCAAACCCCCTCATGGAAGAAGAAAGCCATCGTGTTTACAACTGTGACAATGAGCGCTTACTAGGTCAACTAAACGCCGGATTTTCAAAAGTATGAAAGTCCGCGGCTCCACTGTTGCAGTTAGGGCTGCAAAATTGATCGAAATTAAACCACACGCGATTTGGAAAAGGCTGTGTTTTTTATGCGCAGCTTGCCAGTGAAGCACGGCTCTATGATCAGCAGTAAATGCTGCTCCATCTGAAAGCCAGAGGGCGCTCTCGCGCAGAAATTCCAAATATGCCCCGCAGAAGTACAATAGCTTCCAGGAAATCCCTATAGGCATCATACTATCTGTAGCTGAATAAACAGAAGATTGAAACGCTCTGATTGATTAAACATGACTAATAAACACACGACTACGACAATATATGGTTTATCTGAGTTCTTCAAGCCTTCTCGGGTATTTTCATGATAATAAAGTATATTTATACTTCAATGCTAATCAACATAGCCTTTATCACTGTATAGAATACTACGAAATAATATGTTGTGTGCCTTATTCTGTGTAAGAAGCCACATCATCTGATGCTCAACTGGCGTTATGAAGTGAGTTTGGAGTAAAAACATGTTATTAAATGTTGTCTTTTGTCACACAAAGCCAAATTGGTTTAAGCACGATTTCAGGTTAATTGTGATTAATCATGCAGTCCTAGTTGCAATAAATTTGCACAACGTTCTTGAATTAATAATTTATTAGATGCACGCTGGGGTATTATCGTAGGGACATCGGCTGTGTCTGAAATCGCCCCCTATAGCCTTAAATGGGGCACTATTTAAGGGGACAGCCATTTGTAGTGTTGTCCGAAACCATAGTGGACATTATCGAGTGCACTCATTAAATCCCATAATGCACTGCAATAATGAGTGTCCGTTTAATGGCTGGGAAATACCCATAATGCACTGTGACGGTCGCACGCCGAATGAATTCCCACATCTGACCTGAAGATGGCGCCCACAGCTGAATCATCCATCCATCCATTTGTCAAACCACTGGTCCAATGTGGGTACAGCACAATATCATTCAGGTATAAATTCCTTTTTTATTGATTATTAAATTGTTTTAAGAACATATTAAATTGTTTTAATTAAGGACAAAGTTCAAAATAAATCTTTTAATTACTACTAGAGCTGCCAGTTTGCTAAGTTTCAAATGATTATTAAACAGAAAGCACAAAATATGCAAAAGCGGCAGCCCTTCCGGCACACTCAGGACCCTATCATACACCCGGTGCAAGTGTTTTTTGCTAGTTTCAGCCCGACGCAGTTATCATTTTCACGTCTAACGCCACGTTGTTTAAATAGCAAATGCACTCGCGCCCATCTGTTCACCCATGGGCGTGCTGGTCTGAAAACGAGGTGTATTCAGGCGCATTGTTGCTATTTTGAGGCAACTGAAAACGACTGCCCCATTGACCAACAAAAACCTGGTCTAAAGTCAATGGCGCAGTATTTTTTGTGTTATTTAAAGGGCGTGTTAGTAATATGCACCTATAAGCGAATGCACAACACAGGTACACTCTGCTTATTACACACACAGGGACACACAGCAGCACACAAACATTTTTAAATATTAAAAATAAAAGGATTCCTCTCTGAAGAAGCGTTCAGTCTTTCCGCTCGCAAATTCCGCCATGTAAATAGTGAATCCGCCATGGTGCAAGAGCAACTGGCTTTTAAAGGGAATGGGAGATACGACTATGATTGGTTTATTGATCGTGGTTTTTCATGAAAAAATTATAACATTTTTGTGCATTTTGGTTTGTGTCAAAGATGGCTTCTGGAGAATGCTAAAATACCACAATCTTAGACGCATCAGCTTAGTCTCACTTTATTCGGACCATAATCCTCCTCAACTGCACCTACTATTTCAAAATCATGCAGAACCACAGACTGCAGTGCCAGTGAGGTTCAAAGTCTATCATCTTGTCTCTTAGAAGGGATGGGCAATGAGTTACACAGAAACGGAGGGAGGACTGGTCTTAATATGTGACAGATAGAGGAACTGCTTCTGTTGTAGCTTTGGGTTTCAGGCTCTGGTTAAAGAAAAAGCACTGGAATGTTGGAGAGAGCCAAAGACAACCTCCATATGACTTTCCCCAAGGTGAAGTTTCAGTGCTCCTATAAAGTCATGGGGCAATGCAAGATTGTGATCTCAAACAGGTCCAGTGAAAATAGATAGACAGACAGACAGACAGATAGATAGATAGATAGATAGATAGATAGATAGATAGATAGATAGATAGATAGATAGATTTTTGTTTGCACGTCACTGAAGCCACAGATTCGATTTAGGACTGAAGTGTTAAAAGGGTCCCTTACGCCATCATTCATCACCACTATATTACAGATGAACTCAAAACAAGCAAAGCATTATATGGGTACCGCAAGGTCAGATTACTTGTTTTGACGTAACTAGCACTATCAAATCTTAGTCGACCATCTTGACATTGGAATATGCCCTGCCATAAAGGCTTGTGCTTTTCCAGGACATTATCTTTTACCTGAGAGTAAATCTTTAACTGTACACCAGGAGCACAATGTTAGATGACCTTATATGATTGTCTGTGAATGAGGATCTTTCTTTTCTTTTTTTAAAACAGGAAGGATAAATATTTTACTTAATAAGCAGGAAGGAAAAAGTATTAAGTCAGCTAGTTTAGAATTCTGTCGAACTATTTTTTTTTATATGGTTATGTGACGAGGTTGCAAAAAAGACGTGTAAATGAGGATTGGATTTAAGGACAGAGAGGACAGTACTGGGACAACTAACTTTTGACATTGCATTCAGTTCAATTTAGCTCATATGAGATGAAGAAAATATTAGTTTCATTCATAGCATTAAGCAAGATTGCCCTTTAATTCTCTTAATTAAAAAAAAAATCATTCATTTAACAGTTCTATGACCAAATCCAGAGATTTAAACAATAAAAACGCAGCGTTATTGTATCATTGCGGCGGTAAATTCTGGTGGTTAACATGGTTACAAATTACAGAAGAGCTAAATAAACGCCGAGGGAAAGTTTAACACTTTATAATAACAAAGAGGAAATAAATAAAAAAAACTTACGGAGTCCATGTCGGTCTGTCTTCATGTCAGGAACGAAAAGTAAAAATATTTAAATGCAATAATGCGACGTCAATTCAAATCGAGGAACGTCACACTTGTGCCTGTCAGCACCACCGTTCAGAGTAAATGACATGAGCTGCTCAGTCAGGACTTTTACTTTTAGTTTGTGGGCAGGTCCAAGAGCTGCACAAGAGAATGTAACCCCCCACAAAATAAATAAAATAAAATAAATTACTTAAATATTTTGAAAAAAAAATGACATTTAATTTAAATAAAAATTATTATTATTACTATTATTATTATTTTAAGAATGTTCAAAAGGTGCCTAGAGGTTCTCCAAAAGGATTTCAACAGTGTGGCAATCTGCCACAAGTACCTTTTCATTACAATCATTTAGTGTGTGTGCGTGCGTGCGTGTGTTATGGGGACCAAATGTCCCCACAAGGTCAAAATTTACTGGTACTACTATCCTTGTGGGGACATTTGGTCCCCATAACACACGCACACATTTTTTTTGGTCCCCATGAGGAAAACAGCTTATAAATCATACTAAATTAAGTTTTTTGAAAATGTAAAAATGTGTGATGGGTAGTTATAGGGGTAGGGTTAGATGATATACAGTGGGGAGAACAAGTATTTGATACACTGCCGATTTTGCAGCTTTTCTCACTTACAAAGCATGTAGAAGTCTGTCATTTTTATCATAGGTACTCTTCAACTGTGAGAGACGGAATCTAAAACAAAAATCCAGAACATCACATTGTATGATTTTTAAATAATTAATTTGCATTTTATTGCATGACATAAGTATTTGATCACCTACCAACCAGTAAGAATTCCGGCTCTCACAGACCTGTTAGTTTTTCTTTAAGAAGCCCTCCTGTTCTCCACTCATTACCTGTATTAACTGCACCTGTTTGAACTCGTTACCTGTATAAAAGACACCTATCCACACACTCAATCAAACAGACTCCAACCTCTCCACAATGGCCAAGACCAGAGAGCTGTGTAAGGACATCAGGGATAAAATTGTAGACCTGCACAAGGCTGGGATGGGCTACAGGACAATAGGCAAGCAGCTTGGTGAGAAGGCAACAACTGTTGGCGCAATTATTAGAAAATGGAAGAAGTTCAAGATGACGGTCAATCTCCCTCTGTCTGGGGCACCATGCAAGATCTCACCTCGTGGGGCATCAGTGATCATGAGGAAGGTGAGGGATCAGCCCAGAACTACACGGCAGGACCTGGTCAATGACCTGAAGAGAGCTGGGACCACAGTCTCAAAGAAAACCATTAGTAACACACTACGCCGTCATGGATTAAAATCCTGCAGCGCACGCAAGGTCCCCCTGCTCAAGCCAGCGCATGTCCAGGCCCGTCTGAAGTTTGCCAATGACCATCTGGATGATCCAGAGGAGGAATGGGAGAAGGTCATGTGGTCTGATGAGACAAAAATAGAGCTTTTTGGTCTAAACTCCACTCGCCGTGTTTGGAGGAAGAAGAAGGATGAGTACAACCCCAAGAACACCATCCCAACCGTGAAGCATGGAGGTGGAAACATCATTCTTTGGGGATGCTTTTCTGCAATGGGGACAGGACGACTGCACCGTATTGAGGGGAGGATGGATGGGGCCATGTATTGCGAGATCTTGGCCAACAACCTCCTTCCCTCAGTAAGAGCATTGAAGATGGGTCGTGGCTGGGTATTCCAGCATGACAACGACCCGAAACACACAGCCAGGGCAACTAAGGAGTGGCTCCGTAAGAAGCATCTCAAGGTCCTGGAGTGGCCTAGCCAGTCTCCAGACCTGAACCCAATAGAAAATCTTTGGAGGGAGCTGAAAGTCCGTATTGCCCAGCGACAGCCCCGAAACCTGAAGGATCTGGAGAAGGTCTGTATGGAGGAGTGGGCCAAAATCCCTGCTGCAGTGTGTGCAAACCTGGTCAAGAACTACAGGAAACGTATGATCTCTGTAATTGCAAACAAAGGTTTCTGTACCAAATATTAAGTTCTGCTTTTCTGATGTATCAAATACTTATGTCATGCAATAAAATGCAAATTAATTACTTAAAAATCATACAATGTGATTTTCTGGATTTTTGTTTTAGATTCCGTCTCTCACAGTTGAAGTGTACCTATGATAAAAATTACAGACTTCTACATGCTTTGTAAGTGGGCAAACCTGCAAAGTTGGCAGTGTATCAAATACTTGTTCTCCCCACTGTATACTAGAATATACCGTTTGTACAGAATAAAAATCATTATGTCAATGGAAAGTCCCCACAGAACATGGGAACCAGTGTATGTGTATGTGTGTGTCTGTGTGTGTGTGAGTTTGTGTGTGTGTGTGTGAGGTTCAGGTATACGTTATAGCGACAAAATGTCTCCACAAAAATGGCAATATCCAAAATCCTTGACATTTTTTGGTCCCCATGAGGTAAATCATACTAACTGATATGTTATTTGAAAATGTAAAAATGCAGAAAGTTTTCTGTGATGGGTAGGTTTAGGGGTAGGGTTAGTGTAGGGGGATAGAATATATGGTTTGTACAGTATAAAAATCATAATGTCTATGGAAAGTCCCCATAAAACATGAAACAGTGTGTGTGTGTGTGTGTGGTTGTTTTTACATGGTTTGAAATAATTAGTATTCATGTATCCAGGACACCCTTAATCTGGAAAAACAAAAACAAAACAAAAACGGATAAACCGTAAATGGATATGTGGTTTATTTAATGGGTCATGGGCCATTAAAATTGACCTGTGACCTCACAGCTCTTATATTTTTGCCCCAATTTAACATTTTTATATTTGACAAAACAATCAGGCAGCACACGTGCCAAAGGGAAGTCAGATAAATGCATATAAATTTTGTCTGAACAATAGAAATTGCTCTGGAGTGCGTCATGGAGGGCACACTGCAAATGAACAAGACCTGAATAAAAGAAAGAAAGCATGTTGAAAGAATGTAAGCTTCCAAACACTTGTTTTCTTAAGTATTATGAAATCTGCTTTCTTCAACAATATGATAAACAGTACAGAAAAGCTTCTTTGCTGATGCATAAACAAAGGATTGTCATGAGTGTCGCGCCTCCCATGAGCCTCAGGGGCTTTCGTAGAGGTCAAAAACTTGGCATGGCTATATAACTCTCATTTCTTTTCATAAATTAATAATCTTTGTTATGAACATACAAACAAGAGCACTGACCACTTGGGTTAAGCAAATGGGCTGCATGGGGGAAACACAAGATGTACATATTGTACATTCATGGTCAGAGTTCAAGAATTTTCCCCCCTTTTTTTGCTTATCTACCGGACACACTTTCCCATGTCCACCTTGACCTCCCTGCTAATCAGTTATAAGATTCATGCAATATCTTTTCGTTGAAACCGAACAAGGACAACACCTTCTTGTTCCTGTTGATTGTCAGGGGCAAAAAGTGCATGAGGAAACCACAATTGGCGCCACATCTGAGACCAGCACTGAATAAAGAGAGACTGTATAAAGAGAAGCTCCAAACTGGGGTGAATTCTTGGCTTGGGGAGCAGGAAATAATACCGCATAACATTAACTTTGTCATTGTTGTGTGTGTTTGCTGGTGCATCCTTTGCTCCTGTTCTGCCTACGACGGTCACCTTGGCGATGTTTCAAATATTTCCCAACAGCCTAAGCTCTTCAAAAGGACAATCTGACCCGCATTTTATTTGACATGCTTCAGTTTAGCAACGTTTTAGTTGCTTTTTAGATTGATTCTTGTAAAATGGTTCTGTGACTTCTGGATGATTATGTCAGTTGATGCATTTTCATGGAAATCAAATGACTATAGCATTAAGAGTACAGTTAGACATACATATTTTGTTTATTTGTTTGTTTCTTTATTTATTTAAAAAAGGATAAATTTTACTATAATAATTTTCATATACATTTTTTTTACCCAGCATTAACTCATCCTTCCCTCGGGTCGTTTTGACCCGAAACTCATTTTTAAAGATTTTTTTTTTAAAAGTGAGTGTTCATCGGAGTGGTCCAAGACCCTAGGACTTTTGTCACACTTGAACCATGAATACACACAAAAAAATTGACTGGATTCGAGGAGTTTTGTGTGTAACAAATCCTTCCCTCGCGGGTCAATTTGACCCCCAAAGGAATGAATGGAATGTGAGGAATGCTGCAGTACACACAGAAAAATGCTAAAACTTTACTAATGATTTTATAACGTCTACATGTGTATCTGAATGCATACTGATGAAAAACTGACTTTAGGACCCAGCGGAACAGCTCATTTGCTCCATATAGAGCTATAAGGCCATCAAGTGGCAAGAGTCAAGAAATATCATGTTATATTATTTTTTTTCCACAAGAGGTCGACAAAGACACCCAATGTAAGATATTTTGAGCTGAATTAAAAGGGTCATGCATGAAATTGTGTTATTTTGAATTTAAGTTGAAAGAATGTGAAGAATGTGCTTAAATTATTATTTATTTATTATTTATTGATAAAATCTAGTTATTTAAAGGTAAATAAAATAAAACAAATAACAGAAAATCTCCAAAAAAATTGCATTAAATAAAAATGTTTAGGGCTTCGGGTCATTTTGACCTGCGAGGGAGGGATGAGGGTTAAAGGGGTACTTCACTGCTGGTAAAACGCCAATAATAGTTGGCTGCATATAAAGTTAAGGTGAAAACAAAATCTAAATTGAGAAAAAAAGGCTGTTGTCTTCCCTTTTGCCAAATAGGTAGGAAAACTTCAACACACATAATGCACTGGGCATGTTGCCACTCCCACCAGTCTGCTATGGATAAGCCTACCAGTCAAATACCGCCGTGCTTTAGTAGGAAATACTACATAGCAAACTTTTCGACTTGTATTGTTCCCTGGTGCAAGAATTCAAAGAGTAAACGTTTAGCAGGAGTGAGTTACTTTTGGTTTCCAGTGAAGAATTCAGCGTGTTGAAGGCAGTGTCTAAAGGCTGCAAAGAATTGTAAATACGGAGAGAATGGTAGGGTAGAGTGGGGGAAAACGCCCCCATGGGGTAAAACGCCCCCCTATTGTTTTTCCCAAAATAACCACTAGATAAAATCAAGATACGTTTTTGTTGTTGCTATGGACTACGTTGACCAGAGTGATGTAGAAATTTTGACCGCAAAGCTTACACTGGTGACGTACCTGAGAGAAAACGGATTTCACTTTAAGTGATATAATTTTTAACAGTAAGAAAAAAAGTGTTTTAAAGCTTGTTGTTTTGCAGAACATCACAGTTATATATGATATGAGAAGAGCAAGGCCTGTAGTTAGGGATTACTTGTCATTTAAGGAAAATATAATTATATTTTCAGAATGACATCATTTTTTTTTTCAAACATAGTCTGTGGGGTAAAACGCCCCCAGGGGGCATTGCTTCCCACTATCATAATTACTGTAGTAGTTACCATATTCTAAACATCACATTCTTTGTTTTTCCATCAAATGTAATCTAACTAGGTGGTTGAATAAAAATATTTGGACTTTATATTTAAAAATTACCTCACATTAGCATCAGCTAGCTAGTTAGCCAGCCAGTTAGCATCAGCTAACAATATTTTTTTTTAAAAGGTTGATTTTCAGCATGGTTCATTAATAAATTTTCATATTTATTTTGGCTTGTCTTTTTAATTTTAAGCTAAAACATGCTTGTACTCTGATTTTGCTGTAAACATATAAAGCAAATTGCTTTGTCAGAGTGGGGGCATTTTACCCCACCCTGGGGGGCATTTTACCACACCTGTGGAGTAAAACACCCCCTTGGTACGTATTTAATTTTTGTTAAAAATCTAATAACATGAAAACTCTGGATATTTTTCATACTTGGTTTATAATTTATGTCATTATCACTGAAAACTAGGATAACTATTCTAGACACATTTAACTTTTGTTTCACAGAAAAGTTACACAGTCCTTAAGGGGGGCGTTTTCCCCCACTCTACCCTAAATCTGAGAAACCTCTGTATTTATAGTGAACATTTCAAACTGGATGACTACGAATACAGTGTTTTTTATGCCAAACGGAAAGGGGAAGAACAGAAAGAAAGGTAAGAAAGCGGTTTAAAGAGTAGACATAGTACCATACAATTTTCAATAACTGTTCTGTTAATAACCCTCTGTCGATCGACTGTCCGTGGGCGGGGTCACAAAAATGCGTAAGTATAACCTGTAGTTTTCACGTTTTCACTGTAAAAAGTTAAAATCTACAAAACTTGTGTGTGTTTAAAAGAGGATGTAATATGATTACAACCATTTATCTTTTCAAATATCTTTTCATTGCTGCTTGTACAGTCCTACTGTCATTAGAGTAAAGCGCACCATTCTTGGTTTCTCTCCCAAAGTGGTGTGCTCACATCCCTGTTTGTCACCACTATTATACAACCTCTTGCTGGCACCTGAGTGAAGGGTCAGCGGGGGATGGTCCAATCATAGCCTGCCTGCATCCTGCAATGGTGCTCCATACGGACCACAGGAAAAGCCCTCTGGATCTGAGCTGAGAGAAGGGCTCGATGTCATGCCACTAAAACAGCAGCCCTGACCACAGCGAGCAATCAGCGGCAGCCTTACTGACATGCTCCAGTGTGGTGAATGCCAGCAGAGGAACAGGGGTTATCCTTTATAGAGCCCGTTTTAGCTGGTAGCATCCTGATTCTGTTTCGCTGTAACGTGGGCATCTGCAGGTGGGAATGGACTGCACGGACGTCACAAGTGTAACCTTTTACATTGAGAGGGTCAGGTTAAAGCTAATTTAAGAGGTTTGTGAGGGAAGATGTCACTCAGCATGTGAGGAAGGATTGATTACGGCGCGGCTTTGTCTTTCCTTATGGTTGTCGTGTTATCGCTGTACATGTGTTTTCTGTCATCTGCAAGGTCTGTTTGCTCTTCTTGGTGCAGGTGTTGCTTTCACTCACTTGTACAGTATAATACTGATTGTAGTATCCTACATATTATGAGATTGTGTCGATTGTGTATTATATGAATTCATGATTCATTTTGATAAGAAAATGTGTCTGCGATTGTTTGTTTTTTTTTAAACAAAAATGGACAGAATATTCATTGGAACTAATTACCCAAATTGGCTCTGCTCTGATAGGGTCTAGTAAAAACATGAAAATAAAATGCAATTATAATTGTGTAAAGTTATATCAAAACGAAAGTCTTTTCAGCTACAAAAAGAAAGGAGAAAATGTTTTTGTTTTTGTTGTTGGTGTCAAAGGTCGTGTCCAATCAAACTCCATGGAAGTGCTTCCTTTTTGACTCCAATGACCCCCTTTGTCTAAGACAAAGCTGATATGTACCTCTAGTGCTTCTGATATAATAAAAATAAATAAAATCAAATATATGTTGTCTGTTTAATGTTGTACATCTCCGTGTAAACCCTAACTCTCAAAATAATTAATTGGTTTGAGTAGGGCAAACTCAAATTAAACAAATTAGTTCAATCAAATTGACACCGTTGACGCATCGTACCGCGCCGCAACAGCTAGAAGATGTCTACACTGGACGCAACCGTTGCAAAGCATTTGTCCTGCATGTCAGTACATCATAAATAGAACGAGGCAACAGTTTACTGTCAGGGATTTGCCGTGTCGCGCCGCACCGCATCCAGTGTAGACAACATCACTGATTATAATGGGTTCTATTGTCTTTTGTTGCGTTGCTCTGCTCGCGTCCGGTGTAGACAAGGTGTAACTTTTATTATTAACTTTTATTTTATTAAGTTCTAGTATTTAGAACTTTCTTTTTCTTTTGAGTTCACACAACTGACACATTTTAAGTCATTTTAATTGTTTCATTGTTTTGAGTTCTATGAACTTGTTTCTTTTAATTTAGACAAACTTAAATTTACCTGAAACTGGGCTATTTCCCAGCGTGCCTTATTATGGCACTTCGAAAGAGAGAGTAAATGCTAAAATTAAGTGTTATATAATGTTTTTTATTTGTGCAAGATTAATGTTAAGTGGGAGATTTAGTAGTTTTAATGCTTTGGTATGCTAATTTAGAACAGTTTCTGTTTTCTGTTTATTTATTTTTTGGGGGGGTATATGTTAAATGTTCTATATTGCCGTACTCATTCAGCAATTGTTATACTATGCTAATGTTATCAAAGCATTGTGTTACCACTTAGCATTTGCTGAATTAGTTTGTTAAAGCTAGCTAAATTTCCACTACTAAAAATATTTTGTAGATTACATGATAATAATGAAAGTTAAATGTATTAATGAACTTTTCAAGTTCAAATTTTCAAACTAAAATTTTCAAGTTAAGAGCAATTAAAATGTATGAGTACAAAATTGAAATCTACCAGTTCTGCTTACTTAAATTTTGCATTTCTTAAAAAAATTATAACTGATTACCTCAATTTTTTTGTGTTTTGCCAACTTATTTGGGTTTACAGCATGGTTTTTTTCTACATTATATGGTTTTACATTATGTAATAACTAAACTGAAATAATTCAAGAATTATTTAGCCACCCCTAAAAGTTTGCTTAGGCTCCCTAGTGGGCCCCGGCCCCCCGAATGAGAACCACTGCTCTATGGCACATTTATTTGTGAATTGATCCCAACTGGTCAAATAAGGCAGATGCCCTCAGAAACAAAAAAACAATCAAATCCTCGAAAACAAACAAAACTACAAAAGATCAAATAAAGTATAAGTCAGAATTAAATAACGGTTCACTTGTTAATCAAGTCAAATTACACTTCTGTTGTTTATATACAGTATATACACTCACCTAAAGGATTATTAGGAACACCATACTAATACTGTTTGACCCCCTTTCGCCTTCAGAACTGCCTTAATTCTACGTGGCATTGATTCAACAAGGTGCTGAAAGCATTCTTTAGAAATGTTGGCCCATATTGATAGGATAGCATCTTGCAGTTGATGGAGATTTGTGGGATGCACATCCAGGGCAAGAAGCTCCCATTCCACCACATCCCAAAGATGCTCTATTGGGTTGAGATCTGGTGACTGTGGGGGCCATTTTAGTACAGTGAACTCATTGTCATGTTCAAAAAACCAATTTGAAATGATTCGAGCTTTGTGACATGGTGCATTATCCTGCTGGAAGTAGCCATCACAGGATGGGTACATGGTGGTCATAAAGGGATGGACATGGTCAGAAACAATGCTCAGGTAGGCCGTGGCATTTAAACGATGCCCAATTGGCACTAAGGGGCCTAAAGTGTGCCAAGAAAACATCCCCCACACCATTACACCACCACCACCAGCCTGCACAGTGGTAACAAGGCATGATGGATCCATGTTCTCATTCTGTTTACGCCAAATTCTGACTCTACCATCTGAATGTCTCAACAGAAATCGAGACTCATCAGACCAGGCAACATTTTTCCAGTCTTCAACTGTCCAATTTTGGTGAGCTCGTGCAAATTGTAGCCTCTTTTTCCTATTTGTAGTGGAGATGAGTGGTACCCGGTGGGGTCTTCTGCTGTTGTAGCCCATCCGCCTCAAGGTTGCGCCTTTGGGTTCTTTGTAAACTCTAGAAATGGTTGTGCGTGAAAATCCCAGTAACTGAGCAGATTGTGAAATACTCAGACCGGCCCGTCTGGCACCAACAACCATGCCACGCTTAAAATTGCTTAAATCACCTTTCTTTCCCATTCTGACATTCAGTTTGGAGTTCAGGAGATTGTCTTGACCAGGACCACACCCCTAAATGCATTGAAGCAACTGCCATGTGATTGGTTGATTAGATAATTGCATTAATGAGAAATTGAACAGGTGTTCCTAATAATCCTTTAGGTGAGTGTATATATATAGCCTCTAAAAAAATGTGTTTTCCCTTGTCTTATACAGTTGCAAGAAAAAGTATGTGAACCGCTTGCCGCTTAAGTTTTCACCCCCGGCTCTTAATGCATCATGTTTCCTTCTGGAGCATCAGTGAATGTTTGAACCTTTTTTAATAGTTGTGTTTGAGTCCCTCAATTGTCCTCAGTGTGAAAAGATGGATCTCAAAATCACACAGTCACTGCTGGAGAGGGTTCAAATATGCAAAAGATGCTGGAAAACTGAAGAATTTGCAGGGCCTGGAGGATTTTTCTGAAGAACGTTGGGCAGTTTAACTGCTCAGGACAAACAAGAGACTCATGAACAACCATCACAAAACAAAAAACAGCTGTGGATCATCCAGGGAACGACACACAGTATGAAGAATCAATGGTTCATAAACTTTTGAATGGGGTCATTTGAATAAATTCAGCTATTTTTTTTTCTTGTGACTATATGTAAACATTTTTTATGTAAAATATCTTATTCAGGACAGTACTAAATAAAAAATAACATGCATTTTGTATGCTCTCTCTTATTTAGTTAAAATGATTCACATTTCACAGATTCTGAAAGCGGTTCACATACTTTTTCTTGCAACTGTAAATGCAAATCTTTTTTTTTGCACATATATTTTGCACACTGTTGGGCTTACTCAGTTTGTAGTAACATTTATACATTTTAATGTTTTTTTTTGAATTTTTTGAAATATTTTTATCACCACCTGATAATCAAAGTCAAATCTGTTAGTGAAACTAGTTGAAACCCAACTGATGACAATGACTAGATTTACGGCCATTGTTTTGAGATGAGATATCCAAATAAAGTGATGTGATAAGAATCAATAACTGACACATGCAAACACATGGTTATGTAGCATCACAACACAGACCATGGTAAACATATCAAGAGGTACTTTACAAGTATAAAGATCAATACAGCTTTCCAGTTTTGCTTGAGTGTATTAATGCGAGAAGTGTACAAAAAGTGTGGAGATTGAAGTATACTTGGCCTTAATGTCATTAATGTTACATCATTGACATTGAGACCTATACACAACATCCACTCAGCTCACCAAGACATCAGAATAACCTTCTTTGTCCAGTGAAACAGCTTAAACCAATGACATCTAAACTACTACCACTAAAGTTGTAAACACTCCTGCACTTGTCATATGAGGAATTTTTAATGCATCAAATGTCTGAAAGCCCTGTCAAACCAGAATAACGTTCCTCTTACCTTGTTTGGCAGTGAAGTGATGGTAAATCCCTAAAAGTCTCAGAGCAGGGACATCCCAGTGCCCCAGAGGTTTAGTATCTGTGTATGTATTTGTGTGTGTGTTTGTCAGGATTAAATGCAAGTGTCCAACTCGAGAGTAACTAACTATACATGCGCTGTCTTCCAACTGAATGCACGTCTGAAGCCCGAGGCTAGCTATGGTCACTTCCTGAGTTGTTTTGGAGCGCAAAAGACGATGCTTTTTCCTCAGGAAGCCGGCCATCCCCTTTCCTTTCCACCAGCTCGGAGCTTCCCCCACCACCTCTTGGGCCTCTGGGATCATGGGCACTATGACTCCACTAATTACTCCGGGAATCGTGGATGCATGCAGTACAGTATTTTTCTGTTTATTTCTTCACTGACTGGCATAGATACATGTGCTTATGACTAACATGACTGGTCAGCACTGGTGCGTGGCGTGAGGGAAGTGGATCTGAATGAGTAGGAGTCCTCTGTTCGCTCGGCTTTTGTCTGAAGCATGTTTGTTGATGCTAATCGTCCTCACAGGCCTAGCACATCTGAAGGTGTTTTCCCAACTGTAGGTTGAAATAAGCAGGGCAGACTTGCTGGGTTGCTGTGCCAGGGTCAATGAGTGCACCTGCATGATCTCTGCGTGGGGTGGTTTGTTTGTTTTCTTACAGAGAGACTCTGCATTGTATTAGACCCACAGATCTATAGACGCAGGGCTTTGATCACCACTGTGTAATGAATGCTATTTATGTTGTTTACATCATGGGAACAAGCATGACTTTGCTGCTTGAAAGAATTCACACAGAACAAAACAAGGTTTCTTTTCGTTTCTTTTTTTCCTTTGTTGACAGGCCTCACTGTTGACATGGTATGTTTCTGATATGCCATGTGTTTTACATTCAAACAATACAAAATATTAACTTTGCACAGAGTTTTAACCCGTCATTCATGTTTTTCCATCTTTCAGTAGGCCTAAGAGTTATTGCTGATTGACTGGTTGTTCATGAAAGCTGAATATGAGCTTCTTCAGAATTTATAGAATTATAAATCTTCTGCTGATTTTTAATCTTAAATGATTTGTAAGCCAAGTGAAAGACATTCATGTTATATAATAACATATACAATAGCTTGTGTAACCAAAATAGCTCAAAATAGATTCTTGATATGAACAGATTCAATGCTGCCCTCTGCTGTCACTCTCAATAAATGTTTTGACAGTATAACAGAACATCTTTAGTCAGATAGATCTATCCATAATTTTATCACAATTTATCCTGAATAAAATATTCAAGGAGCTAATAAATGTTTCACAAACTCATACACTCTAAAAAAAAAAAAAAAGATGGTTCTTTAAAGGTTCTTTAACACATACACCGATCAGGCATAACATTATGACCACTGACAGGTGATTAACACTGATTATCTCTTCATCACGGCACCTGTTAGTGGGTGGGATATATTAGGCAGCAAGTGAACATTTTGTCCTCAAAGTTGATGTGTTAGAAGCAGGAAAAATGGGCAAGTGTAAGGATTTGAGTGAGTTTGACAAGGGACAAACTGCAGCTTTTGTGGGGTGTTCCCCGTCTGCAGTGGTCAGTATCTATCAAAAGTGGTCCAAGGAAGGAACAGTGGTGAATCAGCGACAGGGTCATGGGCGGCCAAGGCTCACTGATGCACGTGGGGTGCGAAGGCTGGCCCATGGTTTGATCAAACAGATGAGCTACTGTAGCTCAAATTGCCACAAGAAGTTAATGCTGGTTCTGATAGAAAGGTGTCAGAATACACAGTGCATCACAGTTTGTTCCGTATATATATCCACTGCCGAAAGCGCCAACAGTGGGCACGTGAGCATCAGAACTGGACCACGGAGCAATGGAAGAAGGTGGCCTGGTCTGATGAATCACGTTTTCTTTTACATCACGTGGATGGCCGGGTGCGTGTGCGTCGCTTACCTGGGGAACACATGGCACCAGGATGCACTATGGGAAGAAGGGCAAGCTGGCGGAGGAAATGTGATGCTTTGGGCAATGTTCTGCTGGGAAACCTTGGGTCCTGCCATCCATGTGGATGTTACTTTGACACGTACCACCTACCTAAGCATTACTGCAGACCATGTACACCCTTTTATGGAAACGGTATTCCCTGGTGGCTGTGGCCTCTTTCAGCAGGATAATGTACCCTGCCACAAAGCAAAAATGGTTCAGGAATGGTTTAAGGAGCACAACGAGTTTGAGGTGTTCACTTGGCCTCCAAAATCCCCAGATCTCAATCCAATCGAGCATCTGTGGGATGTGCTGAACAAACAAGTCCGATCCATGGAGACCCCACCTCGCAACTTACAGGACTTAAAAGATCTGCTGCTAACATCTTGGTGCCAGATACCACAGCACACCTTCAGGGGTCTAGTGGAGTCCACACCTCGACGGGTCAGGGTGGTTTGGCAGCAAAAGGGGGACTAACACAAAATTAGGTCATAATGTTATGCCTGATCGGTGTATAGTAACAGTTCTATTTAGAACCGTATTGTCTTGAAGAACCCTTTATATGCTAAAATAGTTGAGTTTAGGGTTCTTTTTTCGTTTTTGTTTTTCAAATCTACAACTGTCAAAGCCACCTCATTACTGACTTTCTGGAGCTCAGCAGTCATTCAATTACACAGACTGTCAACACTCTCGACAGGTAAATTATTTCTTTCTTAATGTCTATACATTTTAACTTACAAGTTGCTACTGGTTTCCTACCAATCATGTATTTTTCTCTTTTTAGTTTATTGTACACGTGTAAGTGTGAGCAGCTCTGTTCAGTTAAGGATACTCGTCTTCTCTTCTCCACCAAATAACAGAGAAATTGAATTTATCCATTTATCCATATTGTTCGATTTTTTTTAAATTATTACTTTATGTATATACATACCTGGTCACAAAAAAAAAAAAATTAAAGCTATCCCTTGATTTTATATCATTTTTTCCTTTTAACATTGTAAAGGTCTCACATAGTGTCCATTTTTGTTAATGTTGGCCTTCATAAGCATAATTGTTTTTACATAAACAAATAGAAGAGACACACTGTAACTGTAAATATACTAATACTAACAAAAATAAACTATTAATAAAAAGGTTATTTATAACATCATTAAGGTCCACTTTCAAAGCATGCTTCTTTATTAAAGCTTATAAAAAGGGTTCTTTTTAGCACCAAAAAGGGTTTTGTTATTGTAACAAACTGAAGAACCCTAATTTGTTACTGTTTAGAACAATTTTTCTTAAGAGTGTACTTCCGTCACTGGATTATGTGTGTGAAATTAAAAGGTGGAATATCAAAGTTGAAAAACCATACAAGCTGTTTACGTGCATGCATATTAAGTACTTTAGTAAATATAATAATAATAATTAGCTGAATACATATAGTAGATTTATTATAATTTTATTTCACAAAGATTTAACAGGCTATATACAGCATGATTTATTCCTGTGTTTCTTAGCTTGAGTGTTTTTGTTTTAACAAAGGGATTCCAAAGCAATAGCCTGTCATAACTTTTTGCTCAATTCTTTTTATTATTATTATTATTTCTGTCCAATGTTTAAAATTAGACGTGCACTGCAACGCATTTCAAAAACCCTTAACTGCAAGCAAGTGAAACTTAAAAACAGTCAATAAAAACATGATAAGAGAAATCGCTGTCACTGTACAAACAAACAAGCTAAATACAGAGCTGGAAGAGAAAAACTTGGAAATTCCTTAAAAATGTGGAGTAAATTTGACCAGCTTGAGTAGTTAACAAAGTAGCAGCATACATATTAACAATACCTCATGGTTTTGTCACAAGCCAGTCTTTATCCTTTATATCTACTGGGCATAAGCATAAGCTGTCAGTTTTACTCAAGTATCATAAGATCATCACTGATATTCAAGAGTTTTTCTGAAAAATTATTTAATCCTACAAAATCTAATTCACAGATATAAACAACACAACGGGGAATTACTATAGCCGATTTGAAATCTAAAAAGCATCCTGACAAAAATCTTTGGTCCATTCGTGGAAAATCCATGAAATCAGTATAATCTAAAAACCCAGAAATATTTCTTTAGAAAAATCCTTCACATGGGTCAATATTTCTAAGGAAAAACTATTTAAAAAGGATATTATGTACTGTAAAAATTGTTTTCTCAGGTAACCAAAAATTCACTAAATTAACTGTTTTTATTAAAGTCAAATAAATGGTTTAATGTTACAGAATAAAACTGTTATACCAATGAATGTAATTTTAAAGGGATAGTTCACCCAAAAATGAAAATTCTGTCATCATTTACTCGCCCTCAACTTGTATACATCTCTTTGTTCTGCTGAACACAAAGGAAGATATTTGGAAGAATGTTTGTAACCAAGCAGATCTCAGTCCCCATTGACTACCATAGTATTTTTTCCCTACTTTTTCCCACTACTAATTTCCTAGCAATATCTTCCTTTGTGTTCAGCAGAACAAAGAAATGTATATAGGTTTGGAACAACTTGAGGGCGAGTAAATGATGACAGAATTATCATTTTTGGGTGAACTATCCCTTTAAGGAATCAGGTAGAAATAGTTCTTTAAATGAACTAATAGGCTACATGTTAACTGGGAAGTACATCTGTTGTAACAAACAAGATTTTTCATTGTTTAAAAATAATGATGACAACTTGTAACGGGTCCAGTTTTTTTACATAAATATTTTTTTTATAGGTTTTTGTTTTCTTTTGTTACCTTACAAATTGAAGTCAGCAACCTGTCTATATTTTACACACGTGCTGCTGATGCGTTGCTGTTATGCAGTTTCGATACAGGAGAAAGAACAGCTGTAGATGTTTGTGCAGGTGCTCAGTGTCTCTCGGTGTCAGAAGAGCCCTGGCGGTCGGGGAAGATGTGAAGCTGGGGATGTTCAATGCCATTGTTGTGGAGATCTTCTTGCTTCTGCAAACCGTGAAGTTTATTCACCAATTCTGTGATAAAGACCTGATGAAGATGAGGAGGAAAAGCACATCATCATAAGCAATAAGGTATGAGAGACTGAGCTGTATCATGAATAAGTCAGGACTGAAGGGCGTTGTTAGCCATGACTTATTCACGATACAGCACTAGCCTCGAGTACCACACAATACAAATATTAAAGCCAAAAAATATGTATCAATGCAACTTTCATAAAGTAAAATCACTAAAAGCCTTTCTTCCGCTGGAAAAAATAGTCCCTGACCGTGAACAGCAACAGAAGTTACATTGTTACGCCAAATGCATCAGGGCAATAATTAAGAAGTTCCAATCAACTAAAGATGTTATGAATCTGCCTGGAAGAGGACGTGTGTCTATATCATCCTAATGCACGGTGAGGAGGAGAGTTTGAGTGGACAACGACTCTCCAAGGATCACAGATGGAGAATTGCAGAGATTAGTTGAGTCGTTGGGTTAGAAAGCCTAAAAAAAATGATCAAACAGCACCTACATCACCACATGTTGTTTGGGAGGGTTTTAAGAAAAATCCTCCTCGCTCATCCAGAAACAAACTCTAGCATATTCAGTCATCAGACACGACTGGGACTTCAAAAGGGACCTGGTTCTGTGGTCAGATGAAATAAAAAAAAAAAGAGCTTTTTGGCAGAAAACCCACCAGATGGTTTTGGACCAAACAGGGATAAAAAGTACCCCATGCCCACGGTTAAATATACCGCTGGATCTTTAATGTTGTTTTTGCTGGAGGTCCTGGACATCTTGTTCAGATACAAGGTATCATGGATTCTAGCAAATACCAACAGATAAAAAAATCTAATAATGGGCCGTGGTTGGATCTTCCATCAGGACAATGATCCAAAACAAACATCAAAATCAACACAAAAATGTGTCACTGAGCACAAAATGAAGCTTCTGCCATGACTGTCCCAGTTTCCTGACCTGAACCCTGTAAAAAATGAGTGGGGTGAACTGAAGAGAAGAGGCACCAACATGGATCTGGGAATCTGAAGGATCTGGAGAGATTCCTAATGGACGAATGGTCTCTGATCTCATGTCTCTAAACTCATCAGACATTATAGGAGAAGACTCAGAGCTGTTATCTTGGCAAAAGGAGGTTGCAATAATTGGGTGCCAATAATTGTGGCTAACGTGAACTAGAGAAAAACATTTATTTCATAATGTGAGTTTCCCCCCACTTTCAATTGTTTTACTTTAATGAAATGTTAGAATTTTGTGCATTTTTTGAATGAAAGATCAAAAGGATAAACAATGCAAATTACAATACATGCAATACATTTGTTACAGAATTTATACATTTTTGCTAATGTTAGTTAATAAAAATGCAGCTGTTCATATTAGTGCATTAACTAGTGTTAACAAAAACAACTTTTGTTTTTAATGTATTAGTAAATAATGAAATTAACATTAACTAGATTATTAACAAGATTAATAAATGCAGTAGAAGTATTGTTCATTCTTAGTTCATGTTAACTCAAGTAGTTAACTAAAGTTAACTAATGAAACCTTATTGTAAAGCCATTTTTTTTAAAGTAATCTGCATCTCCTGCACTGCATCGAGCCACCCGTATGATAGCTGTATAATGCACAATTCAAACTAACTGTATGTAATGTGTGTAAGGCTCCAATAAAATAATAAGATAATTATTCCCTCAAGAATAAATCTCTCAATGAGAAAAATTGGCTCGGTCTATATAGACTACACAACATTATGATACTGTTAGTTTCTAATTAATTTAAAATGTATTATTATTATGTATATAAAAACATATTTCCATTTTTATTTTTAATTATCAATGTCCCTGGTTCAATAGGGTGCTCTTGTAAGAAAGTAGCAATGGCTGGGACAGACTTTCACCTTTAAAAATACGCAGTCAAATCTTGTTTACGTGAAATAAGTCTGCTCCTGAGCAGGTTTGGGCTTATGGACTTGTTGCTATGACAACTCCAGAATGAGATTCGAAGAACCTAACAATCCTGGGTCATGCCAAATCATCAACATGTCAAATCCAGATAACTGAGTAATCCATGTACAAAGAACGGGCCCCTGAAAAATGTAAAAGTATTGACTTGTCAATATTAACTTTGTCAATAGGGGGCAGCAGAGGATGGTGCCTAGTTGTAGTACAGACGTGAATGTTTGGCTGGTTAGAATTTCCTAGTTAGTCCCTGCTGGTAGTTGTTGTCACTACATAATTTGCCAGAAAAAAGCATCAAATATTGCATTATAGTGCGTTTTACTAGCGGCAGATTATTTTAATCTCTTTCCATTATTTAATTTTATCAAAACATGTTTTGTGTTATGGGATTTTGTGTAATGGGATAAAGAGTTTCGTCTATTCATCAACACTGTCAAGTCACTATTTTTTAAGATTGTGACAGTGAGTCACTGCAGGGGCTTATTTTGTTAAATAAAACATTAAAACTATGTGCAGAAAAGGACAGCACAGCTTTGTTTAAAAATGAGAGACCATGCTTAATTCCCATTGTGTGATAGAATGAAAACATATGAATAGCTTACTTCTGTGTTGTTACTGCAGGTATGAAGGATGTCCTGTAAAAAAATAGAAAGATTTTATAAAAAGCGTGACACAGATCTCTTCCCTGCTGAAAATGAATTTCCATAGTAGTCCAGGATGGTTTATGCTGGTTTGATTCGCATCCTGCTGGTTAAAGGAATATATTCATGTTGTTCAGAAACCCTATGGCTTTCTATCTTATGTGGAACACAAAATCAAAAAGATGAAAGAATTGGCAAAAGTAGTTCATATTTACATTTTGGGTGAACCGTTCCTTTTAAGATAGTTAAAATACACCACAAACTGATTTTTTTTCTTCATCAGTTTTCAGAGAGCAGATACCTTAAGCTTCTCTATCCTTTCTTCATCACTCTGTAGATCTAGTAGCTCGTCAATGTTCACTTCCTCTGGCATATCCTCTTCCTGTGAGGAGAGAAAGACAGTCACATTTAAGGCCCGTTCACACCAACATGAATGCGCTAATATTTGCATTCAATTTGTCTGTTTGAAACAATGCGCAACAAATGTCAGACAGGCTGAATGAAAATGAAATTCCACACTCAGTAGTGGCACTTATGGAAATTATGAAATATCCCGGTTACTCTCGTACACAAAGTGCTGTGCAACTTTCCATTTCTGACACCCGCTTGTCACGTTGGGGAAGTCAAACAGTATATAAGACATTTATTCATCAGACATTATTATTCATTTAGCAGACACTTTTATCCAAAGCGGCTTACAACTGAGAGCCGGTACCGAATTCTTCCCCTGATATCCACTGTCACAAAACAAGTCTTAGGATATATCGTGTACACGAATTCAGATATACTGATTCACGACCTAGGGAGCTGATTATTGGGGCATTTATTCAGGCACCCTGGATCACTACACATTGGGACAATGATAATGGCATGACAACGTCCTCATTGTACAACGCCACTACTGGTATTTATGAACAACAGCAGAACTGATATTTTTCTGACATTTATTTTTGAATGTTATTTAAAGGTGTATTTATGAGGATCTATTAACAGAAATGCAATATAATATACATAACTATATTTTCAGTGGTGTATAAAGACCTTACATAATGAACCGTTATGTTTTTATTACCTTAGATTGAGCCATTTCTATCTACATACACCGCGGGTCCCCTTACAGTGAAGTCGCCATTTTGCGCCGTCATGTTTCTACAGTAGCCCTAAACGGACAAACTTCTCTACAGAGCGCTAACTACTCTCTGCTCTCTCAGACGACGACATCTTTGTCCTGTGTCGGCCACCGTAGCTTCTCTATGTGCTTCAAAAGGGAGGGGTGAGCGGTGGGCGGTTGCAATTCACAACCTCACCGCTAGATGCAGCTAAAATTTACACAGTGCACCTTTAAAGTACATTATGATAAATAGTTTGATTGCTAGATATACCTGCAACATGTCAACTGTAAGTTAAATGTTAGCTAGTGTAACTGTTGTAGGCCAGTAAGAGCTGTGCGTGTAAACCTCACTCCCCTGATCTCAAGAGGCGCTGTAGAGGCTGCGGTCTTTAACGTCCTTGTTAGAGCGCCCGCCTCCCACGCTGAAGACCACGGTTCGAATCCCACTCAAGGCGGGTTGAGTAGGCCCGGTGACATTTGGTGTCGTTGACCCGGATGGGAGTGAGGTTTAGGGGGGTGAGTGTCGTAGCCCAGTAAGAGCTGTGCATGTAAACCTCACTCCCCTGATCTCAAGAGGCACTCTAGCAACTGATGCTAGCGGCTGTCTACCTGTCTAGTAATATGTTTATGCTGAAATATAATTAAATAACAGTTTGTTTTGTTAAAACATCTATCTTCTATATCTATCTATATCTATCATTCTATATCTATATCTATCATTCTTCCAAATATCTTCTAAATATCTTAAGAAATGTATACAGGTTTGGAACAACTTGAAGGAGAGTAAATGATGACAGAATTTTCATTTTTTCACAGTGCATTGTGGGACTTTTTAAGAAGCAAACATTTCAGTGCACTGGAAGGATTTTGCGTTTGAGACAGCCCTTAAAATGGCCGACTCCCTAAGTTTTATGTAACAGCAGTGTCGCTGGGCATGTGATCAAAAGTGCCAATCTTATTGGTTGGCCAGTTTTTTGTAGTGCGATGCAAAAGACAACATCTTTAGGTAAAAAAACTAAAATTGTCACATTGATGACATACAAATGTCCGTGTTATTCTGAACATATTAACAGCTGTTCATTTAAATTAAGGCATGGTCGCAATAGCGAAACCTCTGCAGAATTCTGTTTGTCCATCGTCCACTGTCAATTGTGTAACAATGCTTGAAGCACCACTAACTCAGTGGTCACTTCTAAATCAAGCTTCATATTGGTAACCATGGTGAATTTCTGTGTTAAAAATTGAACAAACTTGAATCCAATGTGAAATCCACATGGGAAAATATTTCAGCTCATGCGTCCCTCACGTTCCTATTGACTAAAGGGGTGGTCACACTATACTTTTCATTCCTTTGACTTCCATTCATAAGTAAGCAAATGCTGCTGGAGACTGGAAACACAAGCTCATGCGAAGAAGTTTCATATTTCGGCGCATTCCAAAGTTCAGGTTTGGTGAACTTTGGTGAACCTCAAAGCTAAATTAAAAGTCTGAAATTGCATACTCTCTTGAGTAGGTAGATATTTTGAATAAGTACTTACTTTGTAAGTGCTAAAAACTTATGTTCTATATAGTATGAATGTGTGTAGTAATGAATGTAATCCGGACGTACTACATTCACCATGTTGTCATTATCATGTGACCTACCAGCGTCAGTTACGTCGCTTCACTGCCATTCACAAATCCTCTCCCGTGGCCTCGTGGGATAGTAAAGTGTCCATTGTATGCACACTTCAGAATCTTGCCAGAAGTAGTAGGTAATCCGGGTACTTTTTGCCTACTCTTTTATGAGTACTGTGAATTCGGAAATACTACACTTGTCATATACTACTATATAGTAGAAAAAGTATGCGATTTCGGACGCAGCCAAACCTTAAAGCTGCAGGTTTGCAGCATTGCAAGAAAGTGGAGTAGAGTGTATATTTTTACATTTTGGATTTATTATTATTTGTTAAATGTTGAATTTATGTTTTTAAGAAAAGAGTGTGACGTCATATCACAACCGTTGCACTGTCTGAAGAACTTTCGTGTGCTCACCCAGCAAGCAATAGCCGTCATTTCATCGTCTCGGTTAACTCTAGACCCGATATAGTCCGGTTATGAGTAACCCACTTCTAGCCAAAATAACCTTGAATTTGGTTACATGTCGTTTTTGTCTAAATAACTTGTGAGATGTATGATATTCCATCATGTAAGCAAAGTCAACAGTGATTACAAGGTGTTTGGCTTCATTTCTTTGACATGTTCATGTTCTAGATGACTAGTCTATTCTTGGGCTATTCAATTTTCACTGACAGCCCAAATTTTGCTTTGTTTTAGCCTAGACGTCAGGGTTGTGTTTGGACGGATATTAGACGTCTTTTAAATGCAAAATTGCTTGCTGGGCAAAGCCTAGGGTGACCACTTAATTTGCTCTAGGAATTTCGCTGTAAAAATGTAATCGTAACTGCATATTTGAAATGTTTATCTGACCAAATTTTCACACCAAAAATTTGTCTTGGTGTGAACAGGCCTTTACATTTAAACATCACTTTTCATGTTTCTAATTTTTAGTTCTTATCTGCTTGTTAAAACGATCTACTATTAAAAAATAATTATGAAAAAGTGCACTAAAATCGGAATGCACCATTAATGTACAAATTAATAAACAGTGTGAACAGAGCATTTACAATTAGACTTAATCCAAGGCTAAATAAAAGTAAACTCACAATTGCTCTTGTAAAAGAAACAATTGCATTAGATGTGCACATTCAGATGCATTCTCACTTGACTGCCCACCATGTAAATTGCTAAGCCATCCCTAAACGTTAGAAGTCATACTAAATGAGAACTGTGATGAAATCAGAGGGTGGCATTGGCATAGCATGCATTAAGTCTTATAGAGCTAAAAATCAAAGTATTGTCTCCTGTTCTACTCAGCAGCTGTCAATCTAGGCCAGGCAGCTGTTACTTAGCACTAATCTATTGTGTGGGAATAAACAAGCATCCTCAAATACACCTAGAGATAAAACAAACTACTCATTCACAATACTCAGTGTCAAAGTTCCTGCATTGAGAGATATAATTCATATCTAATTAATGGCTGAATTTCTGCATTGATTTTAAAGCGTTAACTGTGGTGGAAAAATAGTTTTCTCTAATAGGATAGCTGAAAAAAAATGCAATCTATTATTTATGGTGTGTACCTTTGTGTTTCTAGAATGATTTAATCTTCACTTCCCTTTCTTTGTGGCTTGGCGCATTAAAAAAAATAGGCCAAGGGTATTTTTCAGATACTTCCAGTAAATCATTTACCAAAGCCAAACCAGCTTGAAACCTGCCACCCACCAAATGAAAACAAGAAAAAGGTGGTGATTTGATGCAGATTCACTAAAAATCAATTTGGCATGTTTGTGAGAGAAGTATCAATGTCTGTTCAATGAACGAAACGTTTAGACGTATTTGAACAATGTGAACTGGATCAAGTGATTCATTGAAAAGATCAGAATTTCAGTCATATGGATCACTTTTATGATACGTTTATAGTGCTTTTGGATCATTTTTTACAATTATAAAATTATTCTGTGTTTTACAGAAGACAGAAAATCATGCAGGTTTGTATGCAAGCCACAGAATAAAAAAATATAAAAGGTAACTGCGCCTTTTTATCTCACAATTCTGACTTTTTTTTCCCACAATTGCGAGTTTATATCTGATATAAACTCGCAATTGCATGTTATAAAGTCAGAATTGCATGATATACAGTGGGGAGAAGTATTTGATACACTGCCGATTTTGGCAGCATGTAGCATGTAGCTACAAAGCATGTAGAAGTCTGTAATTTTTATCATAGGTACACTTCAACTGTGAGAGATGGAATCTAAAACAAAAATCCAGAAAATCACATTGTATGATTTTTAAGTGATTAATTAGCAGACTTTCTCCAGATCCTTCAGGTTTCGGGGCTGTCACTGGGCAATACGGACTTTCAGCTCCCTCCAAAGATTTTCTATCGGGTTCAGGTCTGGAGACTGGCTAGGCCACACCAGGACCTTGAGATGCTTCTTACGGAGCCACTCCTTAGTTGCCCTGGCTGTGTGTTTCGGGTCGTTGTCATGCTGGAAGACCCAGCCACGACCCATCTTCAGTGCTCTCACTGCGGGAAGGAGGTTGTTGGCCAATATCTCGAGATACATGCCCTCCCCTCAATACGGTGCAGTCGTCCTGTCCCCTTTGCAGAAAAGCATCCCCAAAGAATAATGTTTCCACCTCCATGCTTCACGGTTGGGATGGTGTTCTTGGGGTTGTACTCATCCTTCTTCTTCCTCCAAACACGGCGAGTGGAGTTTAGACCAAAAAGCTCTATTTTTGTCTCATCAGACCACGTGACCTTCTCCCATTCGTCCTCTGGATCATCCAGATGGTCATTGGCAAACTTCAGACGGGCCTGGACATGTGCTGGCTTGAGCAGGGGGACCTTGTGTGCGCTGCAGGATTTTAATCCATGACGGCGTAGTGTGTTACTATTGGTTTTCTTTGAGACTGTGGTCCCAGCTCTCTTCAGGTCATTGACCAGGTCCTGCCGTGTAGTTCTGGGCTGATCCCTCACCTTCCTCATGATCATTGATGCCCCACGAGGTGAGATCTTGCATGGTGCCCCAGACCGAGGGAGATTGACCGTCATCTTGAACTTCTTCCATTTTCTAATAATTGCGCCAACAGTTGTTGCCTTCTCACCAAGCTGCTTGCCTATTGTCCTGTAGCCCATCCCAGCCTTGTGCAGGTCTACAATTTTATCCCTGATGTCCTTACACAGCTCTCTGGTCTTGGCCATTGTGGAGAGGTTGGAGTCTGTTTGATTGAGTGTGTGGACAGGTGTCTTTTATACAGGTAACGAGTTCAAACAGGTGCAGTTAATACAGGTAATGAGTGGAGAACAGGAGGGCTTCTTAAAGAAAAACTAACAGGTCTGTGAGAGCCGGAATTCTTACTGGTTGGTAGGTGATCAAATACTTATGTCATGCAATAAAATGCAAATTAATTATTTAAAAATCATACAATGTGATTTTTGTTTTAGATTCCGTCTCTCACAGTTGAAGAGTACCTATGATAAAAATTACAGACCTCTACATGCTTTGTAAGTAGGAAAACCTGCAAAATCGGCAGTGTATCAAATACTTGTTCTCCCCACTGTAAAGTCAGAATTGCGTGTTATAAAGTCAGAATTGCGTGATATAAAGTCAGAATTGCATGATATAAAGTCAGAATTGCGTGATATAAAGTCAGAATTGTGTGTTATAAAGTCAGAATTGTGTGATGTAAGTTGAAATTATCTTTTAAAATGTCTTATTCTGTGGCGGAAACAAGCTTCCATAGGTTTGAAACGACATGAGGGTGAATAAATGGAGAATATTAAAAAACTAAAATAAATTCAAAGGAAAGAGACATCGGGCCCTATCATACACCCGGCGCAATGCGGCGCCAGGTGCGACGCAAGTGTTTTTTGCTAGTTTCAGCCCGACGCAGTTATCATTTTCACGTCCTGCGCCTAGTTGTTTAAATAGCAAATGCATTTGCGCCCATTTGTGTGCCCATGGGCATGCTGGTATGAAAACGAGGTGTATTCAGGCGCATTGCTATTTTGAGGCAACTGAAAACGACTGCCCCACTGACCAACAAAAACCTGGTCTAAAGTCAATAGCGCAGTATTTTTTGTGTTATTTAAAGGGCGTGTTAGTAATATGCGCCTATAAGCGAATGCACAACGCAGGTACACTCTGCTTATTACACACACAGGGATGCGCAGCAGCACACAAACATTTTTAAATATTAAAAATAAAAGGATTCCTCTCTGAAGAAGCGTTCAGTCTTTCTGCTCGCAAATTCCGGCATGTAAATAGTGAATCCGCCATGGTGCAAGAGCAACTGGCTTTTAAAGGGAATGGGAGATGAGACTCTGATTGGTTTATTGCATGTTACGCCCCAAAACACACCCATAACTCATTAAGAGAATAGGTACAACCCTTTCAGACCATGCGCCGACCATTTTTCCCGTCGTTAAACTAGCAAAAGTGGATTCAGACCATGCGCTCAGATCGTTAAAATAGGGCCCATGGTGTGACCAAAACTAAATCACAACAGTATGTGGTGGGATTCAGTCTAAACTTACCAACTTAACAACACCAAGGATTGCAACTATGTTACTTCTATTCCCAAAGCTCCAAATCACCATCAGTGTAGTGTACACCCACACAACAGGTTAAGAGCTGGTCATGCAAGCCAGTGCGTTTCCTGATAAGGTTACGGAAAACTACAGGGAACAGGGTTGGCGTGGGAGAACTTTCAAAATCCTGAAACTAACACCAGCGTCAAAAGGTCAATCAGAGTAAGATCCAAGCTGAAAGCCCTACCAGGGCATCGGTGACCTTTCTTTTAACTTCAAATGCCACTGAAATGCTGTGAAACAACACAACCCCTCACACGCCGAACATACAGAGGAATCCTCCAGTAAATTAAAGTTTGTGCCTTTGCGTTCAATTCGTTCCTAAGCAGAGAAGTTTGGCACAATCAATTGAAAATGGGAAATTAGTGTAGCAAATATTATTTAGACATTAATGTGTAAACATTCTGTTCTATTTTCATTAGTCATACAGCCTGTGGCTCTTCAACATATTTTGGCTTGTCTCTGTAGTAATTCCCCCAAAACTCGAAACATTTCCTTCCGACAAAACATGAGTTCTTTCACCTTTTACTGCAAACATGAGTGTTGAGTCAATCACTCCAACTGGTTTAACATCACCCGACCCCCCCCCGGGCCTCTATTAATTCCAGGCCAGTAGCTAATGGGTAAGAGCGTTTTTTTTCTTCCTGCTGTCTTTGAGATGGGCTGTTTTTCCATGCTTTACTAACAGCTGTGACCCTAATTCAAATGCCCATCTCCTGTGTATTTAGGATGTAAGCCTGTAAGAATGTGACTAAATCAATATTTCCAAACATTTAGAAAAGAATGTGGCCAGTCTATTTTCAACAACTAGTGTGACAAGTGAGGCAAAGATGCATCACTGGTGTTTGCTAAGGCAAACATGATGCTTATTATTGCTCAATCATAGAGCTAGGGATTTTAACAAACCCATATATATTACACTTCGCCATTGTACCTTGTCCTGCACATATTCTGTTTGTGCTATAATTTTGTAAATACAATGAAAGTCATCAAGGTCTAGTGTTATTTTGGACTCAATTGACTTTCATTGTATGGACAAACACAACTGATTCTTCAGAATATCTTCTTTTTTTGTTTGAGATGTACTAAATTCATACAGGTTTGGAGCAACATGAGGGTGACGTGAGACACACGCTTTCAGGCTCGGTCTCACGCTCTCACTCTGCCCAAGTAAATCTCACGCCAAATTGAACCTGCTTTTGATTTGAAACAAAGTCTAAGCTTTTAATTTTTTTTTTAAAGTTTTAATACGAAATTCAAACAATAAATACCGTTTTGGCACACTTAATGTGGCATAACAGTTAAAGCCAGAGCCGTTGAAAAACAGAGTTGCGACATGCTTTCATCTCGCGGCGGCGCGCGCGGTCACGTGGCTCACGGAGCTCTCAATAGTGCTAAACAAACCAGCGCTGTCGATACATTTGAATAGACAACAGCTTCAGGTATTTGCAGCAATTTTTGGTAAACAGTACAGCATAGTGTGCACTGATTATTACGTCAACCACATTTACAGTATCATTTTATTATGGAGAGTAATGGAGATGCAACATTGTTAACATTAATGTTTTTCTTGTATTTAGCCCTCAGGTATTCCTTACTAATTGGTCACACTCATACTCATTGGTGGTCAAATGTGACCATACACCTTAACTATTTTTCAATTAAATAAATGTTCTATATTTTAGTTCAATAATATTTATTGAATATTTTGAGGAGATCTGTTGGTACTAAATACTATTTGTGCAATAATTATGGTCCGTTAATGACCACTTAAAACATTTTTCTTCTAATATTTGTATTATTTATATTACAATTAGTGTATTTATTAAGGTTAAAATAGAGAATTCCAATGCAAAGAGGCAAAATAGAGTCATTTTGTGGCTGGAAAAATAATAATTTTCATATGTAATGCCATTACCACTAGGTGCCTGTATGGCTCTTTAATAAATATACATGTAGGCCTATCTAGTCTAGTTGCTCAAAAAAGTATTGCAGATCATAACTGCTTACTTATTTGTAGGTTTTGCATTTTAATAAATATTTAATTATACTTTAAATGTGAAATTTTAAACTTTAATAACTTACATCCTAATATTTTTAATGATACTTATATAAGCACACACAAGTGAATATTAATGAATGCGAGCAAATATAATTTAACCCAAGAAAAGTTTAAAATATTATTTCAAATAAACTGTCAAATCATGTCGAAATATTGCACACCTTTTACATATTTGATACAGTAGTGAAAAGCATCAATATTTAGACATGATTTGACAGTTTATTTGAATAATAATCAACAAGATAAAAGGTGTGCATCATAGCTGACACTTAGATGAACACTTTACAGTTGGTTTTGATACTGTAAGTCATTCCGTTCAAATGCTATTGAGCTTTAAAGTATGGCATGTTTTGTATATGATCCCGTACAGTAGTGAAAAGCATCAATATTTAGACATGATTTGACAGTTTATTTGAAAAATTATCAACAAGATAAAAGGTGTGGATCACAGCTGACACTTAGATGAACACTTTACAGTTGGTTTTGATACTGTAAGTCATTCCGTTCAAATACTATTGAAGTTAGAAATGTGTAGGCTATACCAATGTCGTATGTAACTTTAGAGACGGTCCCAAATTTGCGACTATCGAACGTCCAACGTCAAACCAACTTTAGCTTACATGTACAAAAGTAGTTGTGAAGACTTAAATGTAAACAGCGTTTGTGTCTTTATCAGCTTTTCCATATATATATTGGCCCTGATAATCATCACAAATACCTATCGCTTGCTCCATTTCTGTAAATCCGTTTAAATGAATGAATGACTCTTTCTACCTGTTGCTCTGGTCTTCATCTACAGCCGCTTGCACCACCTGCTGGTGAGGTTGACTAACAGCAGATGGAGATTATGCTCGGTAATCTACTGCTATTCCTGCAGTTCCCAGATGTGAACTGTTGAATTTTCTGTCGAATTTGTACCACTGAATTTGTAAAGCGAAATAAAATAGACCGAAAATTGCCTGTCTAATATTATAGGCTGTATTTTTAAACAGAATGAATATTTTTTAAGTGAAATCTGAGAGGTGAATTTGGATTATTGAATTTTTAATTATGAAAATGTGTGTGAAATGTTTTGAATTGAAATATTCACAGCTTAAATATACAACCATGCTGAATTTCAGCCAATAAAAATGCAAGCCCTAAAAATACAATGCATTAAAATGCAAGCACGGTTAATGTAATGCATATTATTTCAAATAGTGCAATTCAACAAGCTTTTTTGTTTCAAAAACATTTGGCATTATTTTACTTCCATACTCTAGGATTCCCACTGACTCAATGAAATAGCCTAGTTTTAAAAGTATGATTTCTAGACCTGTAAATACATGGAAATTCATCAAGTAATAAAATACAAACCTTATAACTTCATGGGCATTTTTGTAATGAATATATCATTTTCTAGACATTTAAATTTTGAGTAAATAATATTTATAAAAAAATCCTTATCCTTAACAAGCATATCACAATAAAACTGGAGAGAAGCCTTCAAATATTGTTGTGGACAATTGGAGTAAAAAAGGCTGAGAGCCACGAAGCTGCGTCCGAAATCAATACTTCTCTACTATATAGTATGCGAAAAACAGTACGGCAACAGAGCATTATGTCTGAATACATAGTATATGAAAAACAGTAGGCGAAAATTTCCTGGATGACCTGCTACTTCCGGCAAGATTCAAAGGACACTTTACTATCCCATGAGGCCATGGGAGAGGATTTATGAATGGAGGTGAAGCGACGCAACTGACGCTGGTAGGTCACATGATAACATCCGGATTACATTCATACTACACACATTCATACTATATTGAACATACACTATATTGCCAAAAGTTTTGGGATGCCTGCCTTTACATGCACATGAACTTTAATGACATCCCATTCTTAATCCGTAGGGTTTAATATGGAGTTGGCCCACCCTTTGCAGCTATAACAGCTTCAACTCTTCTGGGAAGGCTTTCCACAAGGTTTAGGAGTGTGTTTATGGGAATTTTTGACCATTCTTCTAGAAGCGCATTTGTGAGGTCAGGCACTGATGTTGGACGAGGCTCGCAGTCTCCGCTCTAATTCATCCCAAAGTTGTTCTATCGGGTTGAGGTCAGGACTCTGTGCAGGCCAGTCAAGATCCTCCACACCAAACTAACTAAGGGGCCAAGCCCAACCCCTGAAAAACAACCCCACGCCATAATCCCTCCTCCACCAAACTTTACACTTGGCACAATGCAGTCAGGCAAGTACTGTTCTCCTGGCAACCTCCAACCCCAGACTCGTCCATCGAATTGCCAGACAGAGAAGCGTGATTGGTCCCTCCAGAGAACACGCCTCGACTGCTCTAGAGTCCAGTGGCGGCGTGCTTTACTGCATCCGACGCTTTGCAGTGCACTTGGTGATGTAAGTCTTGGATGCAGCTGCTCGGCCATGGAAACCCATTCGATGAAGCTCTCTACGCACTGTTCTTGAGCTAATCTGAAGGCCACACGAAGTTTGGAGGTCTGTAGCTATTGACTCTGCAGAAAGTTGGCGACTTCTGCGCACTGTGCGCCTCAGCATGCGCTGACCCCGCTCTGTAATTTTACGTGGCCTACCACTTTGTGGCTGAGTTGCTGTTGTTCCCAATTGCTTCCACTTTGTTATAATACCACTAACAGTTGACCGTGGTATATTTAGTAGTGAGGAAATTTCACGAATGGACTTATTGCACAGGTGGCAACCTATCACGGTACCACACTTGAATTCACTGAACTCCTGAGAGCGACCCATTCTTTCACAAATGTTTGTAGAAGCAGTCTGCATGCCTAGGTGCTTGATTTTATTCACCTGTGGCTATGGAAGTGATTGCAACACCTGAATTCAATGATTTGGAGGGGTGTCCCAATACTTTTGGCAATATAGTGTATATTTTTAATGGTCGTGAAGTAAGTTCAAATTCAAATCTAGTACCTACTCAGACAGTACGCGATTTCGGATGCACGTGACACTTTATTAACTGCATAGCAACGCCCTGGCAACCATCCACAACACTATAGCATTGTGGCAGACACCTAGCAACCTTTCATAATGGGACAAACCTTTGCATGATGAACTACAAATAATTCGGCATTCAGTAATCTTAAACACTATGAACAATCTCAGCGTTAGCATTTCAGCGCCTCTCATGTCAGCTCTATCCCTCTGCATCCAGCCAGAGTAAAATGTCAGATCGTTTGTGCATCATCTGTCCTTAGGACTCCATAAACTGTGATGTAATACGCTGTTCCACATTAAAGGCAAAAGTGCATGTGAGAGCAACATGGATTGACATGACATAGTCTAACTAATTACATTATACGTGCCTTTGATGGGATTCTTAACATTTAAAGAAAATTCACAAGAAAATCCTTTTTCACAAGAAACTTTTTTAAATATTTGTACAGACAGAATAAATGATTTACCGCAAGCCTGTGGTTATTAGTGACCTCTTTAATAGCTGACCATATTAGGAACAAGAACTGAGCTGTGGGTCAACTGTGAAATGTAATGTTGTTTATAAACATTCTAAATGCGGATCTCAGCTTCATTTCTTACATCTGCTGTTTTGCTCTTTGCTCCTCGTGATGCTGACACTGTATAAGCACTCTGGTAAAATCCATCCAGGTGCATTCATTTTCTGACCATCATTCCCACGGGAATGGAGCTAGGGGTGGGTGATATGACTCTTTCACTGCTAATTGCGCTTTAATGGTTTAAAATCACCTGATTTTGGGTCCTGGGTCCTGCCATCTATGTGGATGTTACTTTGACACGTACCACCTACCTAACCATTGTTGGAGACCATGTACACCCTTTCATGGAAACGGTATTCCCTGGTGGCTGTGGCCTCTTTCAGCAGGATAATGCGCCCTGCCACAAAGCAAAAATGGTTCAGGAATGGTTTGAGGAGCACAACAACGAGTTTGAGGTGTTGACTTGGCCTCCAAATTCCCCAGATCTCAATCCAATCGAGCATCTGTGGGATGTGCTGAACAACAACAAGTCCGATCCATGGAGGCCCCACCTCGCAACTTCCAGGACTTAAAGGATCTGCTGCTAACATCTTGGTGCCAGATACCACAGCACACCTTCAGGGGTCTAGTGGAATCCATGCCTCGACGGGTTAGGGCTGTTTTGGCAGCAAAAGGGGGATACAATATTATATTATATCATAATGTTATGCCTGATCGGTGTATATGAGAAGCGTTTTCTCATTCCTTTTTTAAAAGTTGATGAACCTGATTATTTAGCTACCCCAACCGTGCATGATTATATTACAGAACACTTCTGCATGTTATTCTTAGCATTTAGCAGTGTTTTTTAGTGTTTTCCATAAGTCCATCAGAAAAGACTTGCCAATTATTTTGGGTCTCAACCATTTTAGAACCACTGCTGTTAACTATTACTAATTGGATTTGTCTAGAAAGTTTTGTGCCTCTTGTTTTAAACCATGTTTGATGACATGAAAAAAAGATGAACCAGCCTCTGGACTACAAACAGACACGCATCTGACCACCACGGGACTCTAACCTGGGCTTTTTTATTAAGCTTTGATAGAGCTGTGGGCTAATGGTCCGGCTTAATATGCCCCATACATGGACCAATTGGTAGCTGGTAGTCATTTTTTGCGGGATGGGGGGTTGAGGACAGTTGCAGGAGGGCTTTCTTTGTGTGATACAGTGACATATGGGGTCTTCATTTCCACAGCCCCCATCCCCCTCACTCATAAGAAACACCCCATGAGACAAATATACCATCAATCAATCCCAGGACCATAAGAGCAGGACATCGCCGGGCCTGCTTCCGACAGGAAATGAAGGGGGGGATCTGATTACACCCTCAGTGGGGGCTGTTTCTTTTTAGCGCCAACATCACGTCTTTAAAGATCACAAAAAGATGACTGCTGAGATTCATCCTGTCATCATGTGATATTTTGCCATAATATAAGTGTGTCCAGTGGATGGACAACTCAACCACACATACAAAGAGAATAAACATTATAGTGTTGATAATTCAAGACTATCCTAATGTTTGCAGGTGAAAAGACATACTGAGATGCAAACAATTACATTTAAATGGAATTTTTTTTATATTTAAAAAATGAATTATTAAAAATTAAGTGAAAATCAAAAGCTCAATTTTATATCTACACTGTAAAAAATAATTTAGTAACACTACAATAAGGATCCATTATCCATTTCTCAGTCTCTGTTAATGTTCATTGTTAGCTCATGTTAGCTCAGGTCCATCGATAATAATTAAACTTTTGATGTTAATACTGAAATTAACATTAACTAAGATGAATAAATGCTTTTATTTTTCGTTGTTAATTCATGTCAACTAATGTTAACAATGAAACCTTATATTAAAATGTTACCAATGATATTTTAAATTAGGAATAAAACAAGATTATTGGAGCATGTTTTACAAGAAATACTATTTCAGTCTATCTACTATCTACAAAATTTCATTAAATGTATTACTTGCAATTACTTTGTGAAATGTACTAGCAATTTCTGAGTGAAACATTGCTTCAAAGTAAATTCTACACCAATTTTTTTCAGTGGTACAAGGTACAATTTAAAGTTGACAGTGCAAAAGCAGCTACCTTGTGTAATATTTAGAGATAAATATACTACTTTAATTAGTAGCAGACAAATCTGGAAATATATTATACAGTTTGTGAAACAGTGCAGAAAACCACTAGTAACCAAATGTGTTTCAACACCCCTTGGTCTACCCTAGAACATTTCATAACGTTTCATAATCGTGGCAGGACGCCAGGTACGTTCCACTGTCAGAGCCTAAGCATCTCTCTCCTCACATCCACCATCACAAAGCACAGTCACCCAGTGACTGTGAATGTTTACCGTTTTCCAGACGCCTGTTGGCATCCTAGAGCTCTCCATGTAAGGCAGCATGCGCAACAACAAGTCTTGACCGCATTTATATGCATTTAAGATCAAATCTTGTTGCTCATGGGAACTGGAGACTCTGAGAAAAAAATTCCCCTCCATCCTAAAATACCCTAAGACACAGGAATGTGAACTAATTATATATAAATTGTTAGTATTTCTGCATATCAGGCATGTTTATTGGTCTTTTTTTCAAGCCTCCCAGGAGAACAGGACAAGTAGCCTGATGTAACTATGTGTGCTAAAATAATCAGCTGAATCAAATTAAAACCATTTGGAGATGCAAATATCATGTCAAAGTGTGAGGTAAAAATCTTCACAACTTACTTTTGTGGTCTTAAAGGTGCAGTGTGTGAATTTTAGCAGCATCTAGCGGTGAGGTTGTGAATTACAATCATCCATCACTCACCCCTCCCTTTCGAAGCACATAAAGAAGCTACAGAAGCCAACTCAGGACAAAAATGTCATCAGAGAGAGCAGAGAGTGACACGCGCTCTGTAGAGAATTTTGTCCTTTTAGGGCTACTGTAGAAACATGGTGGCGCAAAATGGCGATTTCACTGTAAGGAGACCCGTGGTGTATGTAGACAGAAATGGCTCAATCTAAGGTAATAAAAACATAACAGTTCATTATGTAAGGTCTTTATACTCCACTGAAAACATAGTTATGTATATTATACTGCATTTCTGTCAATAGATCCTCATAAATAATACACACTGCACCTTTAAATAAAGGTTTGCCTTCATTTGGGGATTTTGGGTTTATTCAGGGGCCGTTTACACTACATGTTTTCAACTAAAAACTGAAAACTTTTTATGTGTTTTGGCCGTTCATTTACAATCATTTACAATACAATGAATCAACTCTGTTTTGGGGGCCTGAAAGCGGTTTCAAACGAGTCAGTTATCATCTAGGTAGATACAAAAACGCAAATTTGTGAAAACGGTGACGTCATGCGCATGCTCAGTCTATAGGTGCTAGGGGTGTTGAAATTAATCGTTGCATCACGATGCGGACGTGGTCTGCATCGATGCAGTAATAGACCATAATCGATTATAGCCTGACGTCTCTGACATCATACGTTACATACGCGTTTCTCGCGCTAATGTAAAACGGCGGAGGGAGGCGAAACAAAAGCGAGTAATAAAAAATGCACCCACAGTTTTACCTTTTACAGGTTACTTTGGAAATGTAATAGTTTACAGATTACAAGTTACCCTATTTAAAAAGTAATAAGTAGTGTAACTATTTCAATTACTTTATTAAAGTAATGTAACTGATTACTTTTTGATTACTTTTCTAATTTCAAGCACTGGAACGCATTTATCACTCGCCATGGTGGCGACTCTCAGACAGGTTGTAGCCTAAAGCTTTTGGCGGCAATGTGGATTGATGTAATTGGCAGACGCTGCAAATTCAAACAAGAGAGCCAATCAAAAGCATCAGAATAGCATTGCTTTACTAAACGGCCTTTAAATGGCAGGAGGCATCGTGCACATCAAAAACAGGCAAAGCAACAAATATTATTCAACATATCCTAGCTTTTTACAGAAAATATTCAGATGTAACCCCCTTTGTAATCATTAACATTTTCATAAGTAACTGTAATTTAATTTAAAAAAAATTCTCAGTGACTGTAACGGATTACAGTTACATTTATTTTGTAATTATATTACGTAATCTAGTTACATGTAACTAGTTACTCCCCAACACTGTGTGCGAGTGTGTGCGTGCGAGGCATGAGACCAGTGACACCCCACAAGTTTTTCTTTCCAAAGTGACATCGCCAACTACTGGCTTGGCGTGCATAATACAGCGTTTTTAATTGTTTTCGAGGAGCCGTGTGAAGGGGATAGTTTTGACAACATTGTCGTCTTTACGTGAAAAAAAGATCATGTGAACGTACCCTTAGAAAGATCATTTAACGGTGATATTTCTAGTAGCGTATTGTTCCGAATATAAGACAATGTTTTTTTTTCTTAGAAATACATCTGAAAAAACGGGTTCGTCTTACATTCAGGTTCTAGATTTTTACATGTCAGTAATACACCCGCAACAATAGGTGGCGCCAAGTACGCGTAAAACGAGTGTGCCAAGAAATACGGTGTGTCAGAACGTAACGTTAGAAGATCGCGAGCACAAAAAGACACAAAAAAACGCTAACAGTCAAAAAAGCTTATGTCTAAGAGCCACGTGACTGTCATGTTTGCGTGCCTCGCTGACGGGACCAAAATTCCCCCGTGCGTAAGACGGTACCCAAATTTCAAATAAAACATTTCTATAATAAGATTTCAGTTCTACTGTTAATGAAATCTTGCTAGGCTACATGGTTTTCACTATGAGATGGATAACCTAATTGTTATATAATTCAGATGGGCTATGGGTTATTTTTATGGTATGCCAAAAAGTGTTTATTAATACGGAAATATTCATTTTCTGTCTGACTGATAAACCTTATAAAATAAGATAGTTATTTAAAAATAATATAGAGTTCACATCCTGTAAGGAGGTAATTTAGAAAAAAGTTGGAATTTTATAAAGTTTTAGTGAAGGGGAGCATAATTGAGATTATATTATGCCTTTAAGAGAATAAAATCTGTCTGTCTATCTATCTATCTGTCTATCTACACATACACTCACGCACACAAGGAGAGTTTGAAAACACAGGGCTGGGGACACAGTATCCTCATACAGAAAGAAGATGAAAATAAAATGTAAAAAATAATATAAAAGTAACTGAATTTGTTGAGAACAATTACTACAATAACACATATTAAAAGTTGGTATAAGATTGTTATTGTTTACACATATATTCATGAGGGACACAAAAGGCAGTCGTTTAGTGGAATGACACAAGGAAAGGTTCACGCCCTTCATGAATAAACGTGCGACATAATCACTGATTGGCACATGAAAAGGGCCTCGATCAAACGATATTTCGAAACTTTCTTTGGAATTGAAAATCCTTTTTTACATTTTACCATCAGACAATTTACATTCCATTCTGGATTTAAATGTTTTGAGTGACACCTGCTTTACTATTGAGACACGTAGCCTAGTAAGTGCACATTTCCACGTGGATATGATTTTAAATCTACCTCCCACAGAAAACTTTCATTACTAAATATGCTTGCATTTTACCAATAAATTATTACACCAATTTTACCGACATCGTAGACTAATAATCGGCAATCAAGAACAGATTTATCAGCAACGCCTTTTGCTGCTCATTAAATATTCACAGAAATGATTTGAAAATCTTTATACTCAATTTGTCTTTCATTTATTATATATTTTATTTTACTCGTGTATTATTAATCTTTGTTACAAGAGGACTCACCCTTCCCAAATACAGCTCGTCAAGTCCACAATCTATCCACTTTTCCACATCCAGGCGCCTCTGGAGTTCCTTTCTGTTATATTTGACGGTGACTCGTGCTTGTCTCTTCTGCACGCTCAGTCCAGCTTCCCGGCTGGTACCTCGGCTCGGTGAGTGGATCTTATTGTTATAACGCTTCCCCACCCGATTCGCAGCCATCTCCAGAGTGACCCTCTGGATGGACACTTGCATACAAATAATTGATCAAGAGCCTGGCGCAGTAGGTGCTCTCCTCCGACACCTCCGGAGTGCGCTGGGCCGCGGGGTCCTAGCGCTGCTAGTTTACTGCCTTACTCTCGCTTTCACTCTCGGGGTCTGGCGACCACCATGAGCCTGCAAGGAGGTGCCACTGCTACAGTGTTACAGTTAGGGAAAATAGTGTGTAAAACAAACAAACAAAAAGTTTATATTTATGTCGTTTATTTTGCCACAAACAACTTGCCACATCTCTGTCAATGATTTTATTAATGACTATTGATATATATATATATATCTAACAATGTTATATATTTTGCTGACTTGTGTACTTACATTATCCCAAACATTTTCAACAATCCAGAGAAATTAGCTATTTTAACCAGTGTTACAGTGTCATCAGAAATCAGGTCTCATTTAGGACCCAGAGTGATCCAATTGGTTCAACAGACTTTTAATGGGTAGTATTTTTAGTGCCTGATTACAATTCCTACAAAATCACGTTATTATAATGACCATTAATGTCTTTTAAATTAAATGGTTTATATATAACTGAAGCTATAGGTTGTGAAATCAAGCATTTCTCGTTCTTACTGTTTTTTTTAGGTAGCTTACATACTAGCATAGTATACATCTACCTGATTAGCCTGCTAGCTTAGCTTATACACCACGCATTTGAACTTACCCTACATTAGTGTTAATGTCCAAATATTTCAGTTATTATAATAACTGTCTAAAAGTATTATTATTCGTGTCATTTTTCGTATTGTTATATCATTATTAGCGGCATCTAATGAAAGAATTTACATTACAGGTGAAACTCGAAAAATTAGAATAACGTGCAAAAGTTCATGTATTTCAGTAATTCAAATGAAAAGGTGAAACTAATATATTTAGTATATATAACTATATACATATGCATGATTATACTTTTCAGAGGGCCGACATTTCTATATTTAAAATCCTTTTTTTTATTGATTTCATGTAATATTCTAATTTTCTGAGATCTTGAATTTGGGATTTTCATAAACTGTAAGCCATAATCATCAAAATTATAACTTTTGCACGGTATTCAAATTTTTCGAGTTTCACCAGTATATTAGGTATGTCACGGTATGTCACATTATTTTCGATGTATTATTTACATTCTACATTTTATTATGTATATTACTATGAAATGATGTATTATAATATTATTATGTTTATCAAGTTTAAAAACTTGTTTTTTGCTTCCAATATAGTTCCCAATTACATGTTTCAAATTAATGACGTTTGTGTGTACTTTTAATCAGGCATTACCACCTGGGTCCTAAAAGACACCCAAATCCCGGGGGACTCGATTTCTCATGACAACTGTCTGTGTCATTGCGTTGTGTCGCCTGTCACTGACATCATATCCGTGCTACCCTTGATTTTACTTTCATAGAAACCATGGAAACACCAAAGACGCTTTAATATATTATGTGTTTTATTACACAGATTATTAGACGTCCTGCTTCATACCACCGTATTTTAATACATTTTTAATACATTCGCTCATCTATGAATATGATTTCTGCCTGAATCCGTTGGATTCCTTTCCATCGGCTGTGGAGGTGAAGAGTCAAGACTACAACTCCCATGATGCCTTTGTTTTGAATAGCGACCTCTAGTGGCGAAAATTACATATTGTGCCTTTAATGCATGCTATTGATGATATAATGGCTTCAACATTTATAATTTTCCTGAAACAAATTTGCATAAATAAAAGAGAAAACATATTTGCATTTGTTTAAGAGAAAATTGCAATTTATTTTTATTTAGTAAAGATATATTTTAAGACAAGTACATACAGTGTATAGTTTGACATGGTCATATCAAAATAACATGGGCCTACTTTTTCTTTTAATGTCATGTATTATATAATAATCAGTCATTTGACTGATTTTCTTGGCAACTCATTTTTAAGAAGCAACTCTAAAATGCATAAAAAAAATGTTTTAAAGTGGTTGTTTCATCCGACATTTTTTCTGATATCTGACAATACCCCAGTTAATTAACTAACTGGCGTGCTAAGCAATACACATTTACCTACACTTTCAGTACAGACGTTCTCACACACACGTTTGTTTTTTCTATCATGGTGGGTATTTTCCACTGATGTCCAATGATGTTATACTGACCTAATGATATTTTCTATCCCCTACCTAAACCTAACTCACACAAACTGAAACCTATGTATCTTTATAGTCACATTAAGGCATAATTTGCTTTAATAAGCTGTTTCATTGTGGTGATTGTTGTCATGTCGTGGAAAAAGTCTTTCCCTTTTTGGAAAAATCACTCGAGTCATGGAGTTCCAGATGCCAAAGCTTAAACTTTATTGGTGGAGACAACAAAGCTGAGATGCCTGCAGAACATCTAACCCTCTTATTCAAAACTTCTCATTCTTATATAGTCTTGTTTACAACTTTGCATTCATTGGCTTATCTTTATTTTTTTATTAACCCATCCTCCTTCGTCCGGTTCAATGAATTCTTTATCTTTTTTGGCTTCTTTTTAATAGTGGTGTGCCACCAGTTGGTCTATTTCAAAAAAGTAACATTTAGCAACTTATTATCATTATGGAGGTGCAAGCTCTTGGCAAGTTCATCCGAAATTAGACATACAGTGTGAATCACAGAGGCCTAAAATAATGGTTTAATTCATATCATTGTGCATTCTACAAACATATCTTAAACGTCTAACAAAAATACACGGTTTCACTTTATTTTGATGGTCCCTTTAACACATTCTGTTGACTATAAGTAACGTTGCACCTGTCTACTCTCATTAAAGTGTTAGTAGAGTATTAGTAGACTGGTAGGGTTTGGGTTAGAATAAGTTGACATGTGGTAGCAAAGTTAATTATAGTCAGTAGAATGTCTGTTGGAGGAGCATCACAATAAAGAGTCAGGAGATATTAAGCAGACAGTCTACTAATACTCTAATTAGAGTTAGTTGACATGTAGTACTGACAGAGTTACTTACAGGTGTGCTTGAAAGTTTGTGAACACCTTGCAGAATCTGTGAGAATGTGAATAAGAGGGATCATACAAAATGCATGTTATTTTTTATTTAGTACTGTCCTGAATAAGATATTTTACATAAAAGATGTTTACATATAGTCCACAAAACAAAAAAAAAATTAAATTTATAAAAATGACCCCGTTCAAAAGTTTATGTACCCATGATTCTTCATACTGTGTGTCGTTCCCTGGATGATCCACGGCTGTTTTTTTGTTTTGTGATGGTTGTTCATGAGTCTCTTGTTTGTCCTGAGCAGTTAAACTGCCCAACGTTCATCAGAAAAATCCTCCAGGTCCTGCAAATTCTTCAGTTTTCCAGCATCTTTTGCATATTTGAACCCTCTCCAGCAGTGACTGTATGATTTTGAGATCCATCTTTTCACACTGAGGACAATTGAGGGACTCAAACACAACTATTAAAAAAGGTTCAAACATTCACTGATGCTCCAGAAGGAAACACGATGCATTAAGAGCCGGAATTTGAAGATCAAGGTAAATTGTACTTAATTTGTCTTCCGGGAAACATGCAAGTATCTCCTGTTGCTTCTGAAGGGCAGAACTAAATGAAAAAAAATTATATTTAAACAAAGTAAGAAAAAATCTTAATCCTGTTCAAAAGTTTTCACCCCCGGCTCTTAATGCATCAGTGAATGTTTGAACCTTTTTTAATAGTATTTGAGTCCCTCAATTGTCCTCTGTGTGAAAACAGTCACTGCTGGAAAGGGTTCAAATATGCAAAAGATGCTGAAAAACTGAAGAATTTGCAGGACCTGAAGGATTTTTCTGAAGAACGTTGGGCAGTTTAGCTGCTCAGGACAAACAAGAGACTCATGAACAACCATCACAAAACAAAAAAACAGCCGTGGATCATCCAGGGAACGACACACAGTATGAAGAATCAAGGGTGTGTAAACTTTTGAACGGGGTCATTTTTATTATTTATGATTATTTTTTGTCTTGTGGACTATATGTAAACATATTTTATGTAAAATATCTTATTCAGGGCAGTACTAAATAAAAAATAACATACATTTTGTATGATCCCTCTTATTCACATTTTCACAGATTCTGCAAGGGGTTTACAAACTTTCAAGCACAACTGTATGGTCAACAGAATGTTCAAGGGACCATCCAAAATAAAGTGTTACCAAATATACTATATAGTCGCAATGCAGTTGATTTCCGGTTTTTGCTTTTCTTGAGGAGACATTTGGTTTCCACAATGTAAGCAAAACCTGACCCACACATACACACACACACAAACACAATCTAAAGTAGCCTATTAAAATGTAATGTCATTGACAGCGTTATCAGGAAATATGCATGTAATAGTGCATATTCATAATCCAGCATCCAGAATACATTAATTTGAGGGAATTATTTGTGTTTCAGTAATAGCTCAGCAGTTCTGTGACTTCTGTGGCGTACCGTACGAGGATCTTGTGAAAGACAAACAGTGACGTCACGTAAGAGGAAGTTGTTGGTTGTACACTTGCATTATTTCCCTGGAGAGAAGACGGACACCTGCTGCGTACGTACACACACAAGCGATACGGATAAAGAGGTCGGTTAAATAGGTGTGGTAATTATAGAGCTCGTATAACTTTATTCGAGTCGCAGTCGAGAACAGCTGGTAGACAGTATAGGCTAAGTGAAGAATGGCTCAGGTGTGTTTCACTGCCTCCATCGTCGGCTTTCTCTGTTGTCTGTCGGTTCTAAACGCGTGTGAGTGGGACCCAGACACGGACGTCCAGCAGGGTCTAGATCTAAGATCATATGATGACGGCGCGGCTTACCTGGCTCACCTGCCGGAGATCTCGGACGACGCGCAGTGCCGGAGCGCTTGCTGTGAGAGAGACGACTGCCAGATCGCCCTGATGGGGACTCCAGCCGACGACGGCAGGCCAGAATGCAGCCTGGTCAGCTGTTTCCATGAAGGCAAAGACGTGTGTGCTTTGAACCCGAGCATACAGTTCAAGGTGTACCGCAAGATCCGGGATACCGCTGATCAAGAACCCCAAAACGAGGCTGAAGTTCGCACTGCAAACACAGGTAAAATTACCAGGAGAAAAAAAATAAAAATGGTCTTAAACCAAAGTTATCTCTAAAATGTCATTATCAGGCCTACTTATTTCAGCAATTATTATTATAATAAATTAATATGTGACTATAACTATGGTATTTGGCCGTAAAGGGATAGTTCACCCAAAAATTTAAATTCTGTCATTTACTCACCCTCAAGTTTCTGAAGAATATATTTTGAAGAATATGGGGAACTAAACAGTTGATGGACGCCATTGACTTCCACAGTAGGGCAAAAAAATACTATGGAAGTCAACTGTTTGGTTACCGACATTCTTCAAAATATCTTGTTTTGTGTTCAGCAGAACAAAGAAACTCATACAGGTTTGGAACAACTCGAGGGAGAGTAAATGATGACAGAATTATCATTTTTGGGTGAACTATCCCTTTAAGTATGGACAATGACCATATGTAAATTGTAATTGCATGTACCGTAAATTAGGGAAAGTTTAAGAATACTGGTTAAATTGGTTTAATAATGTTTTGTAAAAATATATATTTATGTAATGAACACATGTTGACTTATTTTCAAAACTTTTCAAGAATATTTGACCTGAACAAAATGTGCCTTTTTATAAAAAGGTCAAAATATGTCTCAAACAGTTGGTTTTATGGTTATTTTGTCACATGACAACATAATGGTTTTCTCCATGTTATTTACACCATACTGAAAAGTTTTTCAAATATTAATAATATTTTAAAACTTAATTTCTTCACTGCTTTTTTAAAGACTTAGCAATAAAAGATTATGCCCAACTTCTTATGCCAATTTAGTGTTGTTGTTATATTATTAGTTAATGTAACTTGTTTGGCTATATGTTAGCCTACCTATGTAATGTACAACAAAAGGGAAGGTTTAGCATTTCATGGAATATACAGTACATGAGGATAAGTAATATTATAATGTCTGTTAATTGAGAAATTGTTCATATTTATCTGTGATCATGTTCAGTAGGCTAAAGTTTGAAATAAACTTAACCCTGCACGAAAATGCCATCTAGAAACCCTTCCCTTTTTCCAGGTAGTAGTTCAGCATTGTTGTCCACTGATCTGCTCCTGACCAACCTGTACTTCAGGTTTTACAACCCAGTACTGTAAACAAAAGTCTTTAATTGCGGAAGGGAAGGTAAAGTCATACATTGCCATACCTGAATGACATATTCAGTTTGGCGTCACAGTATATGTTACAACAAGTGACAAAGTGTGGTCGGAGGTCTGCCGCAATATTATGGCCATTAATTAATGCATTATTGCAACATTATTATGCCAGTTGAAATCTACAGTTAGGACATGTGCACTATTTTGAGACTATTCCTTTTCTTCTGTTTTATTAGATCACTGCCGTCTCCCGAGTTTGGTGGGAAATTGCCGTGCTGCTTTCCCACGCTTCTATTATGATGTCACCAATCAGACCTGCAAGCAGTTTATCTATGGTGGCTGTGGGGGCAATGATAATAACTTTAAAACCCAGGAGGAATGTGAGGCATCCTGTACTGGGGTGACAGGTAAATATCAGCCAATAATTTGTAAGTGTTAACTTTTCAGTTGTGTGCAAACCTTTATTTTGTAAAAGGTTCATTTTCCCTAATGTAGCTAGATTATATAATCCCAAACGCAATGTGATGGATATAATTTGAGATATTCACCTTGTGAACTCTCGCCCCTTTTATAGCTTCACATACACTACTGTTATGGTTCATTTAATGTTTGTGGAAAAAAAAGTCTCTCATGCTCACCAAGGCTGCATTTATTTGATCAAAAATAGAAGAAAAACAGTAATATTGTGAAATATGATTACAATTTAAATAACCGTTTTCTACTGTATTGTTTCGAATAAAAGACAATTATTTTTTTTCTTAGAAAAAATGGGTTCGTCTTATATTCAGGGTCTAGACTTTTACATGTCAATAATACACCCGCAACAATAGGTGGCGCCAAATACATGTAAAACGAGTGTGCCAAGAAATATGGTGCGTCAGAGTATAATGTTAGAAGATCGCGAGCGCAAAAAGACAGTCTTAAAAACGCTAACAGTCAAAGAAAAGCTTACCGTCTAAGAGCCGCGTGACTGTTATGTTTGCGCGCCTCGCTGACGGGACCAAAATTCCCCCGTACGTGATTTTTAAACGTAAGACGGTACCCAGATTTCAAAACTAATAAGATTTCACTTCTACTGTTAATGAAAAGAAGGGCTACAGGTTATTTTTATGGTAGGCCTATGCCAAAAAGTGTTTATTTTTAAATGTGATTATTTGTACATTTTACCAATATTCACCATACTTTTAATACAAAAATTTAAATATGAAAAATATGCAGTATGAAAGTTATTTTCAAATAAAAGCATTTTCCTTTTTACAAAAGGTACATCTTAAAAAAAAAGGGGGGGGGGGGGTCGTCTTATAATCAGGGTTGTCTTATATTCAGAACAATATGGGCATTTGAATATATTTTAAAATGTAATTAATTCATGTGATGGCAAATTAGCCATTACTCCAGTCTTCAGTGTCACCTGATCCTTCAGAAATCATTCTAATATGCTAAACATTTCTTATTATTATACATGTTGAAAACAGTTGTGCTGCTTCATATTTTTGTAGAAACCATGATAAAGTTTTTTGAGAACTTTGTCACTTTTGATCAATTTAATGCACCCTCCCTGAATAAAAGTATTAATTTCTCTCTCTTTATTTTAAACCCATTTGAATGGCAGTGTAAAATCAATCTGTGACGTGCCAAAACATTAATTAATTTACTTGCTATCTCCTGTTTTGGACTTCCTGCTTTAGAGATTAGCTTTTTGCGTCATGCCCTTCACATGGTATGCGTCATTGTTTTGGGCATTAAAGCTGAGATGACTGTACATGTGTAGTTAGTTTAGTCAAGTTCAGTGACAAAACGGAGGCTTTTATGACAGACAAAAGGAAGTGTGGTTTTATGTTGAGTAATTGTATTCAATTTGTTGAAGCACACAGTTTATGCCTGTACATTATGATTCAAAGGATCCATGTGGTTGTTTAATCTTTACTTTAAAGGGATAGTTCACCTAAAAAATGAAAATTCTGTCATTTACTCACCCTCAAGTTGTTCCAAACCTGTATAAATGTCTTTGTTCTGCTGAACACAACGGAAGATATTTGGAAGAATGTTTGTAACCAAGCAGATCTCAGTCCCCATTGACTACCATAGTATTTTTTTTTTTCCTACTATGGTAGTCAATGGAGGCAGAGATCTGCTTGGTTACAAACATTCTTCCAAATATCTTATTATTCTTCCAAATATATAATTTATACAGGTTTGGAACAACTTGAGGGTTGATAAATGATGACAGAATTTTCATTTTTGTGTGAACTATCCCTTTAACCACTGGAGCCCTTATAAAAGGACTGGAACATTTTGGATCACTAATGTTTAAGATACCAACAGTGTGTCAACAGTCTAGTTAGGGTATAGTATGCAATAAATGTGGCTAAATCAATGCAAATCAATAAACACATCCTGGATTTGAGGAAAGCTACCATTTGCATCAAGGTAATGTTTGCATTTGGCTTACATTGGGCCCCCAGAGGAAATGCAGATAAATTGAGTGTATTGAAAGAAAAACATTCAGTTTTTGGAGTTTAAATCTTGACACATTGGTATGAGGCCCAGTTTTTAATGTATCCCATTACAATCAATGTAAAAGTCAGTTTTTAGAGCATATCAGTCTATGATCTGACATGTCTGTGGTGATGAAAACAGAGGTTTCGACAAGGAGACCAAAATATGAGCTTTGGAAAACCATACGACTTTTATTACAGCCTTTCTCCAGTCAGAGTGGGCATAAATCCAGTGCCCACATTGTAGTTTGTGGTTGGCTATGTGCTTAGTTGGTTTATGTCCGGCTAAATTTGAATGGTGTCGAGTTGATTTGCACTGAGAGTTTGTAGTAGAGTTCAGCCGAGTAACTTGACATGGGGCCTGTATTATTAAGTTATTCTCAGCAAGTTTTTAAAGCAAAGTGTATAACATACCTTAATTTTATAGGCTGAAATTAAAACCACTTTGGTCAGAGTCAGTTAGGTCAGTTTGTTTTCGCAGTTTGGTGAGTTTGAGTGGGTTTATGCTGAATCTCTTAACAAATGGACACTCACTCTGGTTTCATCTTACTCTGGGTTGTTGAATAACCGGTTTGATGACCTCTATGTGGATGGATTACCTGTCCTCAACGAGGACATGACAGACACATTAGTTGTCACCATGTTTTTTTCTTTTACCTCTTTTCTCTTATCCAGGTATTGAATTTAAATGAGTGATCTATCTTCATGTATTCAGTAAGACTGGGGGTAGGAAAGAGGAACAGAAAGGCTTTTTAATATTCTTTATGGGCTCATTGTGCCTGCTGTATCCGAGTGACCCTGTCTGATCTGTGGAATTACCAGATTTATGAGTTAAGATGACGTTTAAAAGGAAAAAGATGCCATCTGCTTTTAATAGAGATGCTAAGGATCCTATTATTGTCATCAGGAAATCATACAAGGAATTTTGTTTACAACACTCCGGGCTGTTTTGTGTTATGCAACCCTATTGTGTGTGTTTGTATGTGTGTGGGCCTGTGTTTGTGTGAGGGTGTGTTGCAAATTGTGCAACTATTTTTTTTTTATAGAACATTCCTTACTATGAATTTTTTCCCCATGGAAAAGTTTAGTTTAGTTTGGTCATTTGTTACTGAATTACACTACCGGTCAAACATTTGGAGTCAGTATTTTTTGGGGGGTTTTTGAAAGAAAATAATACTCTTAATCAGCGATAATACATTAAATTGATCGAAAGTGACAGTAAAGACATTTATAATCTTACAAAAGATTTCTATTTCAAATAAATGCTGTTCTTTTAAGCTTTCTATACATTTCCACAAAAATACTAAGAAGCACAACTGTTTTAAACTTTGATAATAGTAATAAATGTTTCTTGAGCAGCGAATCATCATATTAGAATGATTTCTGAAGGGTCATGTGACACTGAAGACTGGAGTAATGATGCTGAAAATTCAGCTTTGATCACAGGAATAAATTACATTTAAAAAAAATTTGAAAATATGATGAAATCGAAAACTGTTATTTTAAATTGTAATAATATTTCACAATATTACTGTTGTTACTGTATATAAATTCATATAAAGTCTCGGTGAGCATAAGAGACATTACAAAATCTTACCGGCCCCAAACTTTTGAACGGTAGCGTATGTCTCTATATGAAAAATATAGTTTTTTTTTATATATATATATATATATAGAGAGAGAGAGACACTGTATAATAATTCAAAATGTCTGTCTGCTCTCTTCAGGTGCTGTGCTTACGGACTCCCATTCTGTCGCTCAACGCAGCAGAATGTTCATACCTGAGAACAACAATGGTAATCAAATCCATCTTCATATCCATATCATAATCCAGACAGATGCTCCAATGAGACCAGCTCTCAGAGATATGAGTGATTATGACACGGCTGTTTTTGTTTTGTTTTTTACAATAGAGAAACACTGATCATTTTGTAGTGGTAAATAGCTCAAATCGCAACAACTGTGCTCAACTAATAATAAATATTAAAAACACATTAAAGGGATAGTTCACCCAAAACTGAAAATTACCCCATGATTTACTCACCCTCAAGTTATCCTAGGTGTATATAATTTTCTTCTTTCAGACGAATACAATCAGAGTTGAGGGTGACACCTCACCTCTTGAGGGTGAGTAAGTTAATTTTCATTTTTGGGTGAACTATCCCTTTAATTGGTCCAAAAAATGTGCTATCCCAAATGCTATTACTATAAACATTTCTTTGTTTTGGTTCCCATCAGCTATTTACACATGCATTTACTACAAAATGTTGTTAATTAGCACACCAATTAGTCTTGAGTACTAATAATTTACAGTTCAAATTAAAACTGAGACTGTATTCACTTCAAAATGGGAACGGTTTAATGCTATTTTAGTTTAGTATCCATTTTACCCGGTATACATGTGACAAAGTATTCTGTGTCCTTTTCCTCAGATATTGAACTCAAGACTCTACCTGAGATGACATCAGAGGAATACCACGGTATTTTATCATTTTTGTTTACTATTTAAAGTAAATGAGTTTGTAGTGGTTTTGTGTTGTCCACATCTTTGAGCAGAGTACAGTTGTACACCATTGGTTCTAGTGTAAGGTGACCAGATTTCTGAAATGGAAATTGAGTGGTCAAAATGTCACTGAAATCTCATTTGTTATTATCTATTCATTTAAAAAAGGGGTACAATACATTTTTGAATGTTTTTTTTTTTTTTTTTTTTATTGTTGTGGGTTCCCTATATTATTATTATTATTATTATTATTATTATTATTATTAACGTTAATTATTATGATGATTTAGTTTGCTTATTAGGATTTTTGGTCTGGTTTTAATACAATTCACCAAACCCGCAAAAAAAAAAATCACACAATGAAAACAGTTAATATTAATCATTGTAAATGGCAAGCAGTTCAAAACAATATTATAACAAAATTATGATTTTACAAAAATAAAACAACATAAATATGATGTGATAAGTAAAACCATTTAACAAATATTTTACTTTTTATAATTGTATTTAATATTTTCATTTTCACAAGCTTTACAAGTTTACTGTATAGGCCTACTATATACAGAAACTTTTTAACTTCAATGTTTTCTTATGTTTGTGCTTGAAAATGACTTACTATCCTTAATTGGGCTTGTTATTTAGCATTTTAGGCAGAAAGTATATGTATTCTGCAAATGTATTTGTTGCAAGTGTAATTGTTTAGTTTTAATTTTATATATTAGTTAAGATGTTTGGACTGCGTTGTGACTGCGGAACTTTTGGGGATGTTTAAAATTGTGCTAAACAATCCCGAAACCTGTTATAAAGCACGTACAAAAAGTATTACTTCATTTTAACATGAATAGTTAGTATGTTACTACTTTGAAATTGTGATATTTGACGATAATGGCGCTCTGCTCTCACCCAGGTTACGTTCTTCATGAAGTACAGTCAGTGTAGTCTGCCAACGTACCGCCATCTGTTGGTGAAAATAATCACCACACGATTGCTCCTATAACCAGCAGGCTGCTGTATGTTGTTCAGGGATTTTTTGCGATGTATTTGCGGGTTCTTTTGAGGTGTAAAATGGGGACATTTCCAGGGACAGAACACCAAAAACTGGGACTGTCCCCGGAAAACGTGTACGTCTGGTCACCTTATTCTGGTGTCTTCTTACCATCTGTCTTGCCGTATCAGAGAAGTGTCTGGCTGCCGCAAAGACCGGACACTGCAGAGCCTCCATTAGACGCTTTTACTACAACAATGGCACCTGTCAACCATTCATCTATGGAGGCTGTGGGGCAAACCAGAACAATTATGAAACTGAGGAAACGTGCATGACCACCTGCACAGGTACTATTAATTTCCCAATCATCCGTCATCCCTATAAATCACTATAAAATTCTAACTATGTGTTTGCATCCCAGTGAGGGTCATTCCTAGCAACCAGAAGGCTCCTGTCGTTCCCTCTACTCCTATCCCTAAAAGCATCCACAGCTTTGAAGGTAAAATGGATTATAAATCAGCTGTCCAGACTTTCTCCATTTCAAACTTCTCACCAGTGATGCAATAATGAATGCTTCTAAAACATTAACTTAACATTCTCCCTCCTGTAACTCAATACAGAAACCTGTGTTGTGCCATCCGAGTCCGGCCCGTGCCGTGCACTCTTCCGTATGTTTTACTTTGAGGCCAGCTCTCAGTCTTGTAAGCCCTTCAACTATGGAGGCTGCCAGGGAAACCTAAACCGCTACGATAGTGAGGAAGAGTGCATGTCAGCTTGCTACGGGAAAGACGGTAAGAGTACAGGAATTCGGCTTCCTGTAGTATGTATGTGCCTTTGCTTTGCTGGTGGCTTATGTTATTGTACTTCTTTTATATAGGGCGGATGGATGAACATGGACACCACAAGCGTAGCCGCTGGACTCCAGGTAAGGCATTGTTGAACACCTGAAATTACTTAGTATTTTAATTAATTAATTATAATAATTAGTTCTAATTATATATATATATATATATACACTCACCTAAAGGATTATTAGGAACACCATACTAATACTGTGTTTGACCCCCTTTCGCCTTCAGAACTGCCTTAATTCTACGTGGCATTGATTCAACAAGGTGCTGAAAGCATTCTTTAGAAATGTTGGCCCATATTGATAGGATAGCATCTTGCAGTTGATGGAGATTTGTGGGATGCACATCCAGGGCACGAAGCTCCCGTTCCACCACATCCCAAAGATGCTCTATTGTGTTGAGATCTGGTGACTGTGGGGGCCATTTTAGTACAGTGAACTCATTGTCATGTTCAAGAAACCAATTTGAAATGATTCGAGCTTTGTGACATGGTGCATTATCCTGCTGGAAGTAGCCATCAGAGGATGGGTACATGGTGGTCATAAAGGGATGGACATGGTCAGAAACAATGCTCAGGTAGGCCGTGGCATTTAAACGATGCCCAATTGGCACTAAGGGGCCTAAAGTGTGCCAAGAAAACATCCCCCACACCATTACACCACCACCACCAGCCTGCACAGTGGTAACAAGGCATGATGGATCCATGTTCTCATTCTGTTTACGCCAAATTCTGACTCTACCATCTGAATGTCTCAACAGAAATCGAGACTCATCAGACCAGGCAACATTTTTCCAGTCTTCAACTGTCCAATTTTGGTGAGCTCGTGCAAATTGTAGCCTCTTTTTCCTATTTGTAGTGGAGATGAGTGGTACCCGGTGGGGTCTTCTGCTGTTGTAGCCCATCCGCCTCAAGGTTGTGCGTGTTGTGGCTTCACAAATGCTTTGCTGCATACCTCGGTTGTAACGAGTGGTTATTTCAGTCAAAGTTGCTCTTCTATCAGCTTGAATCAGTCGGCCCATTCTCCTCTGACCTCTAGCATCAACAAGGCATTTTCGCCCACAGGACTGCCGCATACTGGATGTTTTTCCCTTTTCACACCATTCTTTGTAAACTCTAGAAATGGTTGTGTGTGAAAATCCCAGTAACTGAGCAGATTGTGAAATACTCAGACCGGCCCGTCTGGCACCAACAACCATGCCATGCTCAAAATTGCTTAAATCACCTTTCTTTCCCATTCTGACATTCAGTTTGGAGTTCAGGAGATTGTCTTGACCAGGACCACACCCCTAAATGCATTGAAGCAACTGCCATGTGATTGGTTGATTAGATAATTGCATTAATGAGAAATTGAACAGGTGTTCCTAATAATCCTTTAGGTGAGTGTATATATATACACAGAAGACCCCACCGGGTACCACTCATCTCCACTACAAATAGGAAAAAGAGGCTACAATTTGCACGAGCTCACCAAAATTGGACAGTTGAAGACTGGAAAAATGTTGCCTGGTCTGATGAGTCTCGATTTCTGTTGAGACATTCAGATGGTAGAGTCAGAATTTGGCGTAAACAGAATGAGAACATGGATCCATCATGCCTTGTTACCACTGTGCAGGCTGGTGGTGGTGGTGTAATGGTGTGGGGGATGTTTTCTTGGCACGCTTTAGGCCCCTTAGTGCCAATTGGGCATCGTTTAAATGCCACGGCCTACCTGAGCATTGTTTCTGACCATGTCCATCCCTTTATGACCCCCATGTACCCATCCTCTGATGGCTACTTCCAGCAGGATAATGCACCATGTCACAAAGCTCGAATCATTTCAAATTGGTTTCTTGAACATGACAATGAGTTCACTGTACTAAAATGGCCCCCACAGTCACCAGATCTCAACCCAATAGAGCATCTTTGGGATGTGGTGGAACGGGAGCTTCGTGCCCTGGATGTGCATCCCACAAATCTCCATCAACTGCAAGATGCTATCCTATCAATATGGGCCAACATTTCTAAAGAATGCTTTCAGCACCTTGTTGAATCAATGCCACGTAGAATTAAGGCAGTTCTGAAGGCGAAAGGGGGTCAAACACAGTATTAGTATGGTGTTCCTAATAATCCTTTAGGTGAGTGTGTGTGTGTATATATATATATATATATATATATATATATATATATATATAATATTGTTCATTGAAGCTTGTATTATTGTGAGAGAAAGATTGAGTGACTGAGTGTATTTAGAATATTCCTTCAGGTCAGTCCTATGTTCATAATAAAAAATCTGTTGAATGTTCACTGTGATATCTAGTCCTTTTAACAGTAAAGGGGTTTTCCTGTGTCCTGACAGTAACAGCGCTATTTGTCAGTTGCGTCTTGTTCCCATGTTCACACAACAAGAAGTTTTAGTCCTTTCAATATAAAAGTCTTTACTATTGAGTGACTCGCTCATTAAGACAGTCTTTGCCGCCATTTAGTGGCGTAATAATGTAATTTTGTAATTCTGTGGTTTAGTGATTGATTTAGTGGTTGCTGCTCATGGTCAGGGACTATTTTTTTTGGCGGAAAGAAGGTTTACAGTGAATTTATAACAGCTAAGGGGCGTTGTTAGGCACAACCCCTTAGCTGTTATAAATTCACTGTAAACCACGGCTTCTTGGGACTTATTGCTTTATTTTACTTGCAAAATTTACCGTGTCTCTTTACACCAGGTGCAAATAGCCTGCTTTGTTGGCAGAGGCTGTTTACTCTAAACGCGCCCACTATTGTTTTATTGAGCCAGACAAAATTAACAAAGAAATCCCACTGATAACAGGATCAGTGGTGTGAAGAGTAAGGGCGGCTGGCGTTTGCTTTTGATGTGACCGACTCTAGTTCAAATGCCTTTTACCAAACTCTTCTCTCTTTTCCAATAGCATATCAGGCCGGAGGACCATTTATTTTAAATAAAAATTAAGAAAATATTCTGAAGGTGGAAATAAAGTGCCTAACGGGTATTTAATAGTGGGAATAAAGTGTTTAACGGTTAGGTGTAGGGGAGGGCTTTAGGGATAGGAATCATATACACTGAATATGTTGTTATTATTGTATACTGTTTTATAATATACTTCAATACACTGAGGTGCAAATATTATGTTCCACTATCTAACAACTATTTACACTTAGTGCAAAGAAAATACTTTTTGTTGCTATTTACACTTAATGTAAATAGCATCTACTGCCCAAAATTGACCATGTCTTGTGTCTCTCTCTCCCAGCCTTCTTCCTAGTGGCCACTCTGGCCATCATGTCTGCCCTACTTCTGGTAGGTTTGATCCTGATCGCAGTGCGCAGAAACTCCCACAGGAGGTTTATCATATTGGATGATAAGGAGGAGTTACTGCCTGCCAAGGAGCAGGTGTCTTATGAGAAGCTACCCAAAGTTGTTTCAAACTAAAGCCGGATGCCTTTCAGTGTCTGGTACACACATCCATCTCATGACACTCCAACATTCAGATCAATTTATGTTGCATTAAAGTACATTTTGCAAGATGTTCCAAATTATTAACATGGAACGTTTTACATATCATGCATATACATATAGGCATTATGCAAACAAGTGTAAATTTCTCGCACATATGAAAAGCCAGTTAAGAATTTTTCGTTTGTTTAAATGAGATATTCTACACTTTTTTTTTTAATTGTAAAAGTGGGAGATATTGCACTATCATTTGGGGAGTTGGTTGAAATGCTTCTGTTACCTTCTTTGTCATCTGTCACTTTTTATGGTTATTATACACTGTAGAAGTAAATCAGCTTTCAGGGATATATTTATCACAACCATAATTGCAAAGAATATGATTAATAATGAAGTGGTTTCCCATAACTGTTTTGACTTCCCTTACATATGTTTGTATACATTAATACATAAGAATAATTGATTTATGATTTTTTTTTTTTATTGGCTTATAACACTATGGTTTATAACACGTATGGCACATTCTTTGTCTCTAGATTTCTTTAGTGAGAATGATTCAATGGAAGTCAGAATATATATGAGTATATATAAGTAGCAACTTCAGACTTTTAATGACGCTTGCTTACAACTGAATGGCCTTTAACTGTGACCTGTAACTGTTTAATTCACACCAGCCTATACTTTTTTTTTTTTAAGCAATGTTATTTTCAAATCTTAAACAATAAAGGTAAATTTAATCAGTTTGGTTTCTTTTTTCCACTTTTCTTGTCCCACCCTCCAAGCTAAATTCCATTGTCATTTTTGAATAGCTTCTGGGTCAACACACGAACACAGTTAGATAGGGCAAGAGTTAACTAGATAATGAAGGTAGATTATACCCAGAAGGTCATGACAGATGTATTTTTTTTATAATGTCAGGGCCAGGTTGTTGAGTGTGTTCGTTCGTTTGTTTGTTATTTTTGCAGATTACTTTTTCCATTTAATCTTTTTCCTGAATTGTTTAATTTTTCCTTGTTTTATTATTTAACGCTAAAAATGTCGCAGAAGCTTTTTTTTATTATTGATAGTATTTCTTTTCTTAAATAAGAGGTGGTATTCTTAAATCAGTGTAAATAAACTGCAAGTTACTGTTATGATCATGAATGAAAAAGAGAACACACACACACACACACACTCTCACACAAACACACACTCACAAACAGTCGCACACACACACACGCCTGGTTCACTAACTTTGTGGTGAAGGGGTGGATTCTGAAATCTGCTGCTTCAATATATATATATATATATATACACACTGATCAGGCATAACATTATGACTAATATTGTATATCCTAATATTGTGTTAGTCCCCCTTTTGCTGCCAAAACAGCCCTGACCTGTCAAGGCATGGACTCCACTAGACCCCTGAAGGTGTGCTGTGGTATCTGGCACCAAGATGTTAGCAGCAGATCCTTTAAGTCCTGTAAGTTGCGAGGTGGAGCCTCCATGGATCAGACTTGTTTGTTCAGCACATCCCACAGATGCTCGATTGGATTGAGATCTGGGGAATTTGGAGGCCAAGTCAACACCTCAAAATCGTTGTTGTGCTCCTCAAACCATTCCTGAACCATTTTTGCTTTGTGGCAGGGCGCATTATCCTGCTGAAAGAGGCCACAGCCACCAGGGAATACCGTTTCCATGAAAGGGTGTACATGGTCTGCAGTAATGCTTAGGTAGGTGGTATGTGTCAAAGTAACATCCACATGGATGGCAGGACCCAAGGTTTCCCAGCAGAACATTACCCAAAACATCACACTGCCTCCGCCGGCTTGCCTTCTTCCCATAGTGCATCCTGGTGCCATGTGTTCCCCAGGTAAGCGACGCACACGCACCCGGCCATCCACGTGATGTAAAAGAAAACGTGATTCATCAGACCAGGCCACCTTCTTCCATTGCTCCGTGGTCCATTTCTGATGCTCACGTGGCCACTGTTGGCGCTTTCGGCAGTGGATATATATACGGAACAAACTGTGATGCACTGTGTATTCTGACACCTTTCTATCAGAACCAGCATTAACTTTGTGAGCCTTCACTCCCCACGTGCATCAATGAGCCTTAGCCGCCCATGACCCTGTCGCCGGTTCACCACTGTTCCTTCCTTGGACCACTTTTGATAGATACTGACCACTGCAGACCGGGAACACCCCACAAGAGCTGCAGTTTTAGAGATGCTCTGACCCAGCCGTCTAGCCATCACAATTTGGCCCTTGTCTAACTCGCTCAAATCCTTACGCTTGCACATTTTTTTCCTGCTTCTAACACATCAACTTTGAGGACAAAATGTTCACTTGCTGCCTAATATATCCCACCCACTAACAGGTGCCGTGATGAAGAGATAATCAGTGTTATTCACTTCACCGGTCATAATGTTATGCCTGATCGGTGTGTGTGTGTATGTGTGTATATACACTCACCTAAAGGATTATTAGGAACACCTGTTCAATTTCTCATTAATGCAATTATCTAATCAACCAATCACATGGCAGTTGCTTCAATGCATTTAGGGGTGTGGTCCTGGTCAAGACAATCTCCTGAACTCCAAACTGAATGTCAGAATGGGAAAGAAAGGTGATTTAAGCAATTTTGAGCATGGCATGGTTGTTGGTGCCAGACGGGCCGGTCTGAGTATTTCACAATCTGCTCAGTTACTGGGATTTTCACGCACAACCATTTCTAGAGTTTACAAAGAATGGTGTGAAAAGGGAAAAACATCCAGTATGCGGCAGTCCTGTGGGCGAAAATGCCTTGTTGATGCTAGAGGTCAGAGGAGAATGGGCCGACTGATTCAAGCTGATAGAAGAGCAACTTTGACTGAAATAACCACTCGTTACAACCGAGGTATGCAGCAAAGCATTTGTGAAGCCACAACACGCACAACCTTGAGGCGGATGGGCTACAACAGCAGAAGACCCCACCGGGTACCACTCATCTCCACTACAAATAGGAAAAAGAGGCTACAATTTGCACGAGCTCACCAAAATTGGACAGTTGAAGACTGGAAAAATGTTGCCTGGTCTGATGAGTCTCGATTTCTGTTGAGACATTCAGATGGTAGAGTCAGAATTTGGCGTAAACAGAATGAGAACATGGATCCATCATGCCTTGTTACCACTGTGCAGGCTGGTGGTGGTGGTGTAATGGTGTGGGGGATGTTTTCTTGGCACACTTTAGGCCCCTTAGTGCCAATTGGGCATCGTTTAAATGCCACGGCCTACCTGAGCATTGTTTCTGACCATGTCCATCCCTTTATGACCACCATGTACCCATCCTCTGATGGCTACTTCCAGCAGGATAATGCACCATGTCACAAAGCTCGAATCATTTCAAATTGGTTTCTTGAACATGACAATGAGTTCACTGTACTAAAATGGCCCCCACAGTCACCAGATCTCAACCCAATAGAGCATCTTTGGGATGTGGTGGAACGGGAGCTTCGTGCCCTGGATGTGCATCCCACAAATCTCCATCAACTGCAAGATGCTATCCTATCAATATGGGCCAACATTTCTAAAGAATGCTTTCAGCACCTTGTTGAATCAATGCCACGTAGAATTAAGGCAGTTCTGAAGGCGAAAGGGGGTCAAACACAGTATTAGTATGGTGTTCCTAATAATCCTTTAGGTGAGTGTATATATATCCTAATTTAATTTAAATTTTATTCCTTTTTAATGAATTATATGCTTTTATTTATATGTATTTTATATTATATTTTATTAATTTTACATTTATAAGCTTTCATTTTTCTTTGCATCTTTCATCATTAGAGAATAATAGTGAATATTGTCTGTACCTCTTACTGAGAGAAAGCACATGTGATCAGTATGTTTTGGGAAACTTTCTGGTCAGAGCTGAAGCTCAACCAACTCCATCCTTGGAGAAACTGTGTATGTGCGTAGTATTCTGTGCTACAGATCAGTATTGAAGGTGTACAACGGGCATCCTAGGGAGAGTGACAGTATGTTGTTCTGTGCAAGCTGGCGCCTGCTCCAGACCTGGAAGGTCACTATGTGCCTAATTCCGGGGTGAAAGCATCAACAAGTGATCTATGGAGACGTGCATCTGATCAACTGACCATGTGTGGAAATTTGCTATGACTAACTAGTTTCTCTCAGCCAATCAGAAACAATGTAACCTAAAGCTAGACCTTGGAAAAGAGTATAATTGCTGTGTAAAATGTATGTATGAAGAGAGCGCGGCCTACGAACTCCTTGAAAGACTTGAAGCTGGCTTCTGCTGATGAAACCGCTTGAAAACCATTACTCAGTAAATTTTTCTTTAATTAATTGCACTCCTGACTCTTGGTCTTCATTCTTCACAACTGGTCTTGGGTCCTAAACTGTTGATCCCTAACAGTGGGGACTCTCCATAGATGTAATGATTTTTATACTGTACAAACTGTATATTCTCTCCCCTTACACTAACCCTACCCCTAAATCTATCCGTCACAGAAAACTTTCTGCATTTTTACATTTTCAATTCTGTATTTTTATAGATTTATAAGGTTGTTTACGGTGACATGAGTCAGTGTGCATTCAGGGTGAAGTCCACACCGGCATAGAAAAACATGAACACACACACACACACACACACACACACACACACACATCTAGCACATTTGAATAACCACTAGGGGGCGGTGGTGGATTTGAAGTTGTCTTCAACACCAAGCCAAAGTTTTTAGGAACACAAAGAAGCGCAAAATAAGCGCTGTATTATTTTGGTCTTGTTTTAATTAATATCACATGTGTCTCACTCCAGTCATGAAAGTGTATTTTAGATTCTCAAGTTAATCTTTTACTCTGAATGAAAACTATAGGGAGTCGCAGACATGAGCACTTCTGTGACATAAAAATAAACCCCTTAGTATCTACTAAAACCATATGTTTTTAAAGTCTTTAAACTATTACCCTTCATGTTTCTAAATGGCAAAAACAGAGTTATTGCTGTATGGGGTACGGGCACAGTGAACCTCATTTTTTATAATCTGTTACTGTATTTTTCATAAGATAAATTCTCACGCACCGAGCAGCATTTGGAATGCAGTTTCTGTCTTTGTCTCAGCAAGCTGAGAGCTCTGAAATTAGGTCATAAAGACCGAGCGATTAGCTCATTTCCCAGTCATGTAAAATCACCCCCTCCGCTCACACAGAACAGGCAAAAAAGGAAGGCAGGAGAACATGACAAAAAGTTTGGCTAACATTGCAAATTTACTACAAAGTCTTTGTGTCAAGCACTAGACAACTAGACTGGGATCAATACAAACCACACTGAAAAAAAATAAGAGAAAAGGTCTTGATGGAGGTGTTTTGGAAAACCTGAGAAAGCGGGAGAGATGAGGGGGTCATGGCTCACACTTAGATCACGAAAGTGCAGTGTGGGAAACGCAGTGTGTTTACAGAGTGCCCGCAAGCCTCCCCATCCGTCTACTGCAGGGCTCCAGGATGTTGTAAGGGCCTTTTGTGTTTAAGTGTGTATCTGAGTCTTGGCCTATGTAACCCCTGCATGTTGTCAGTGCCCGTGGTCATCTGGTTTCCATCCCGCGTAAGTGTAATTGTGCTTATTTAGTGTGACACCCCCTCCCCCCTTCTCCTCCAGCCCCTCCTCACCCATCACGCCAGCTGCCCGACTAACTGCAGAGATGCTCGGCATTCCACGAATGTGAGAGCGCCAAGCCTCCTAATGGGCCCAAACACACAATCTTCTTGACTCAAGTTATCTCGAGTTTTGTAGAAAGACATTTACAAACAGATTGCAAAGTCACTTTACTTTTATCTGCAAATAACTTAAAAATGTATTCACTGCTATTTTACTTTTTTTACTTGCTATTGTTAATCAGAGGAAGGTAGAGGGAGGGACGATCTCATTCTAGAAAGCATCTGATTGGACAAAAAACTGGGTACACCCACAAGTGCAGGATGAGTCACCAATATTTTTGCTCCAGTTTCCTGGAAGAGAAAGACTAATTTTTAAATGCGTACATGTATCTTCATTTTGTCAGCTAGCTAACAGACATGAACCAAAACCGTACTAGACTTTGAGCATGCAAAACTTTTTTGGATATGATCATGATATGACGTAACGTGATATCATATGAAGTGATATGACAACTGCGGTTTGCTGTAATGCTTCAAACCAGCAGCTTCACAGTTTGCATTTTTTACACTGTGATGTATCGTTGTTCGATTGGTCACAAGGGATACAAATTCGCAGGTCAAAGCGCATAAACCTTGAACTTTTGGAATGCAGTGAAATTCACGAGCTTGCATTTCCAGTCTCCCGCATTTCTTTTCTTAAAGGCACAATATGTACGATTTTTTTATTAAAATATCCAAAAACCACTAGATCAAAGTTATATATTTTGTTGATTTGTGTACTTACATTATCCCAAATGTTTCCAAGAATGTTTAAATCCAGAGAAATAAGCTATTTTAACCAGGACACGGACTGTGTCCGTGCGTTGCCTATCAATGACATCATACCCGCGTTACCCTCGATTGCCCTCGATTATTTTGTAGAAACCATGGAAACACCAAAGCTTTAATATATTATGTGTTTTATGAGAAACATGTGATCACCATCTGAGCTGATCTGTTATTTTACACCAAGGCCCACTGGCAGTAAGAAGAAAGCAAGGGATACATCCGAAATACATGTTGTTTGAGCAAGTCCCGAATCTGCCACCATAGTAGTCGGCAGTGTTGGGGGAGTAACACGAGTTATGTAATCAGATTACTTTTTTCAAGTAACTAGTACATTTTTTACATTTACAACAAATTATCTGAGTTACTTTTTCAAATACAGTAAGTAACTTGTTACTTTGTTTTCCCATTTATTGACTGACAACTCTTCTGTCCTCATGTAAGTGCAGAGGTGTTGTGTGTAAACATGATGGTCACTGTAGTTCTAGACTAAATGTGAGCATACATTTACTAATCTCATTTGCACAAAAAAAGATTCAGTATTCCTCAAAATGAATAAAATCAGTGAAATGTAAAATCAGAATACTACACAAACCTCCAATTTTTAAATATGTTAAATAAAACAAATATTTTTATGCATTTAATCTCACTTTATTCACCAATATACTTGCTGCTAACCTTCGATGATTGTAAGTAATGAAGTAAGTGTTAAACTTTCTTCTTCTGCATCCTATTCTTCCATTATCCAGAACGGCAGCACAGCTGAAAGGTTTGTTTGAGCGTCGCCCTCTACTGTACACGCGTGAATTTGTATTTCCTTCAGCCTTAGGCTTATTTTTTCAATTTTGGTGTGAAAGGGCCTTTACATTTGCCCAAAAATAGAACTTTTTTGTTATAAAAAACAAACAAACCCAGCCCAGGTGAGAAAAAATAACGCAACAGTAACGTAACACATTACTTTTCTCAAAAAGTAACTAAGTATCGCAATTAGTTACTTTTTAGAGGAGTAACGCAATATTGTAATGCATTACTTTTCAAAGTAACTTTCCCCAACAATGGTAGTCTTGTCGGACCTTCTTTTCTCTGTTTGCAGACATGACATACAACAAAAAATTTCCATCAAGGTCTCACAGGAAAACGTAACTATTTTTTACGAGGTGGCAATTCCATATGAACTTGTACAATGTTTGAATTATATACAATCAATGAATTAAAAGTACAATTTAAGCAAATTAAGCGTAAAGGTCCACCCCCAACCAAACCCCTAAACATGTCACTGGGGCGTGAGCAGATCGTACAAATGCATGCAAATTAGCAAGCAATACTCCAAAACATAAAATAGTTAAGAGTTACCATGAGATTGAGAAGTTTTCAGCCAAATCCAACCCGATCGCTCATGATATAGAACACAATCGACAAGAACTTTTTTATACTTTTATCATTAATAGATCTTTTTTTTTTAGTTGAGGTGTAAAAAAGCTTTATGGTTATCTCACCTATGGTGAGTTTGTTGCTCAGAGGTGTTGTTTACATTTATGAAACCCAGAAGCCCTTTCACCCCTGCATCAGTTCATCCACCACTGCAGCCCTCTGCACCTCTCAGGCCTGTCACCACATCTTTAGTGCCTGACAACAGACTACAATGAAAAACACCAGAAGACCAACACAAATCACATCTGACTCAAAACAGAGATGAGATAGAGAGAAAGAGAGTGAAAAGACGTGTCACAATCTGGAAAGACAGGGTTATGATAAATGACACAGGAGAAGAAGAAAGAGTGCACTGGGGTGAGAGGCAGCCACTGGTGATGATGATGTCATGGCTTTGGCTCTCTAGAGCGTGGAGAGGGCCGGGCCTGAGCGCAGCACTGGGGGGGTAGGGGCCGTGAATTGGGTCTTGGCGGAAGGGGGACTGTAATTTGAGTGACCCCCATCTCAAATTGAAAGCAGTTGTGAATTCTCTGGAGGGTAAAGTTTAGCAATCCAGACTCGGCTCACGGTTCCCACGACACAGTCCGACCTCCCTCCTCACTCCGTCCCGATGTCCATTCTTTCTCTCGTTCCTTCCTAAAATCACCAGTCTCTGTGCCTATAAATGGGAAGTCTGGTGGCAGTTTCGAGGAACGGCCTGCACTGAAAAAGGCAATAAGGACTCGCAGCATCCATGCTTATTAAAAGAAATCTGGAGATTATAAAATGCCTCTGAAATGGAAAATAGTTGAGGCAGATAATTTAGGAGACGGTTGGGTGACTAGACCGCACCCGCCTCGTTTATCTCTCTACTTTCTCTATCGTTCTATCTTATTCTTTATCTTTCTTAGCAAGACAAAAGTCTGTTCTGTAGCAAGACACCCATTTTTTTTAATGTCCAGATCTGGCCATTCATTCATTCAATAATTCAATTCACAGATACAATGGTTTGAATACACCTATGTGTTTTTAATTTCTGAATAAAATTCTGTCCTGAAATAATAATGAAGAAAAAATTATTACATCAGAGAATTAAATTATTAAAAAGAAAATCATATTGCATAGGCATAATTATTATTACTATTATTATTTTTTAATTATTATTATTATTATATTATTTAGTAAAATTATTACTATTATTTTTTACTATTATTTAAAAAAAATTTATTTATTTATTATTTAAAAAATAAACTGTATATATTTGAAAAACTTTTGTCCGTAATAATGAAGAAAAATTGATTACTTAAGAGAATTAAATTATTAAGAGAGAAAATCATATTGCGTAGGCATAATTATTAATATTTTTTAAATTATTATTATTATTTTATTATTATTTAGTAAAATTATTACAATTTTTTTTACTATTAATTAAAAAAAATGTAAATGTATTATTTAAAAAAAATAAACTGTATATATTTGAAAAACTTTTGTCCGTAATAACAAAGAAAAATGAATTAATTAAGAGAATTAAATTATTAAAAATAAAATCTCATTTCATAGGCATACTGTAATTATTACTATTATTTTTTTTTTAATTATTATTATTATATTATTTAGTAAAATTATTATTTTTTTTACTATTATTTAAAAAATTATTTTTTTAAATGTATTATTTAAAAAATAAACTGTATATATTTGAAAAACTTTTATAAATTAATTACTTAAGATAATTAAATTATTAAAAAGAAAATCATATTGCGCAGGCATAATTATTACTATTATTTTTTATGATTATTATTATATTATTTAGTAAAATTATTACTATTATTTTTTAAAAAATGTTAAATTTATTATTTAAAGAAAAAAAACTATATATTTGAAAAACTTTTGTCCACCAAATCAAAGTCATGTGGTGCAACCAACACGCTGGAAAATATATCTTAAAATCTCTTAAAATATTTATATCATGGCTATTTATGACAAGGCAAGGTTTGTTCAGGATGGAAAACATCATGTAGTTTGACTCCTCAGAAACATATATTTATGAATTAATAATTTGTGATATTTGAAAGAAAAAAAACATGAAACATGAAAATATAAAATATATATATTTTCATAATAGTTTTGAAATGGTTTTGTATTCAAGGTGTAAGGTGAATATGCATGACTTTTTACTGGTTAAATGGTTTTAATGGTTACACCACATGACATTTTTATTCATTAAATTTAAACATTTCTCTATTGTTTATTGCAGACTCTCTTATATGTCATTGGTCCGTCTGTGATCTGAAAGGGATGCAGATGCCGTGATATTCAGGTTCGTAGTTAGCAAGGTCTGTCTTACACAAGCCAAGTGTGATAAGAGAAATTAGAGGCAAGAGGTCATTTGAGTCATTTGAGTTTCCTAATCCATCCACCCACTTCCAAGTCCAGATCTTCCAATCAAATGATTAACTGAGGCGGTCTGAAGCACACCTGACCCATGCAAGAGAAGAAGAGGATTTATTTGGAAAACACTGGCATATCATCTGATGCCTGAAGAAAAGTCTCCTTTTGGAAAAAATATGGTAATTTCTGTAATCTTCTGGCAGTACAGCTGATTGCTAAATGTATATGTTGCCCAAGTAAACACAACCGCACACAGAACTGATGGGAGCCTCTGCATTGTCTTGGATGACACATTGCCAACATACAACTAACTGCTGGCTAAATACTTCCAGACCGCAGCTGTAATGTTTTTCCTCGGTTGTATCTATTGTTACGATCTCAGTCCAGAATACCAGCTAGGTAAAATGTGTGTGGCAGCCTTCACAACAGCCAAGTATGTGTGTGGCAGACTTTATAAGCAATAAATCGTATTTATGGTTCAATAAGAATCACAGACTTGTGCCATACAGAAATGAGTGATCTTATGCAGAAGGGAGTGGCTTCGGTTTGATGTCAGACATGAGGAAAGTTGTTTAAGGTCATCACCTCACTTTCTCTCTCTTTCCCTCTCCACATAAGCACCATTGTGTTTTTGCATGATAAAATCAAGAGGAAGGAATGTTTGGGGCTGATTCAAAAATTTAAACAGCATTTTAATTTACAAAGATGTGTTATATGTTGACTTGGAGAAACGGCGGAGACATGCTTTGTGTTTCTAGAACATTGATTTGTTGCGTAAGAATATGCTTTAGTCCGATAAGCCGCACAAACCTCTTTATGTGTGCAATATCTTGACAGCTTCACACGCTGTATCTCTGAAGGGAGTGAATTAAGGCTTTGTTATTTAACGGGACTAATTGCAAGTTGTGGTGCGGTTTATTTCCCCGCAGTCCTGTGCGTGCTCACCTCTGTGCTGGGTGGGTTGTTCTGTTTTATTAGTCAGGCTGTGTCCACAGCTTTTTGGATTCAAGCCCTTGGAGACACTGTCTGGGTCTGTAACATCACAAAAGGAGCATGATGAAGTGCTTTGGTGTGAATTAGTGACAAACGGAAGGTCGGTGTCTCTTGAATGCTTTTATCAACTTTTTCACTCTGATGTTGAAGAAAAGTGCACAGCTGTTGATAGCCTCGATTGGCATGCCTTTGGAGTTAAATCAGCAATCCTTCCCATGTTTGGTAAATATTCATTCATTTTTGGTCAGTGTTCGTGGCAGTAATTTATATATTATACACTAGTATTTATTGATTAGCTTTATTTTTTCATTTTAGTTTTAGTTTATATTTTAGTTTGTTTTTTAAAAGTTTTTTTTTTTTTAAATATTTCTATTAAACTTATTTCAGTTTTAGTTATTTTAGTACTTCAACTTACTTATTTCATTCAATTGCCAAGGCAACATTATTTACTTACATTTTTCATCTAATATTTAAATATTATTTCAGTTTTATTTCAATGAACAAAAACAGTTGTAATAATTAATAGTTGTAGTTTAGATAAGTCCCCCCCCAATAGAGTGGTGCAGGTATGACATCACTTTGTAGGCCAAAACGCAGAAGAGAGTTAGCATTTTAGCACTTCCGTTTCCACAAACCCTGAAGTCAATGGGTTTTTTGAATGAGATTTTCGTTAAATGGCTGAAATAAGGTCTGTGGTGAACACAAGCTCAAGACACTTTCACGTTTTATTCTACATAAAATACATCAGTATTACCCCACTCGTGATTTTTTGAAGCTGTTACGTGTCTAGAAAATGGCGGTTGCTAACAAGTGGCTAAATGGGACTACAGAGGCTGTCGGGGAGATTAAACGTCATCACGCCAAACAGGTAGACTCAATCCGCTTTTACAACCTCATTATGCTTATAATTGTGCTCTTATAAACTATTCTAACTCAAACTTTCTGGGAAAATGTTTTTAGATAAAAACTGAAAGAGTTGTCAGAAGCTTAGTGATGGTAATGTTAAATTCGAGCGACCGTGGTGTCGTTTATAGCCTACCTTTAGCTTTTTACTTCTGGCGACTGCTTTTAGACTTAAAAATTCATAAAAGTTGTGTTCATCTGTGATAATTGTCTTGATGGACAAAACGTATTGGTTTTTGTCGAGGGAACCATTGTGATGCTAACTGACGGTTGGCCTACAAAGAGACGTCACCTGTCAACATGACTGAGACGGCCAATCAAATCAAAGGAGGCGGAGCTTACTGCTCACAGAAGACTAGTACGAATTCCAACGCGCTTCAGCTTTACTACTGAAAGATTGCATGGTGAGATGCAAGTAGCTAAACATTTAATATTTAACATTTAACTATTTTATGATAGAAATGTTCAAAGCTGACAGTAATATCCAGTGATGCAAACTACTCAACTTGAGCAAATTTCGCCGTTTTGAACTAAAAATATGTCAACATTTAGACCTACATGAGTCATGTAATTAATAACTGAATGTGACAAGACAAGAAACGTTTTTTGAAGTATTATAGACCTATGAATAAGAGTGAATGTGTGCATATTTTAAAATAAAATATTATTTGTAAATAGTTTAAATTGAATATTTCATAACTACAGTTAGACATAGAACTTTTTACCGTCCTTATTTATTTTTATTCCCTTAAAGGTGCAGTGTGTAGTATTTATGAGGATCTATTGATAGAAATGCAATATAATATACATAACTATGTTTTCATTGGTGTATAAATATACATAATGAACCGTTATGTTTTTATTACCTTAGATTGAGCCATTTCTATCTCCATACACCGCAGGTCCCCTTACAGTGAAGTCGCCATTTTGCGCCACCATGTTTCTACAGTAGCCCTAAACGGACAAACTCTCTATAGAGCACTAGCTACTCTCGGCTGTCTCAGACGACATCTTTGTCCTATGTCGGCCACCGTAGCTTCTCTATGTGCTTCAAAACGGAGGGGTGAGCGGTGGACGATTGCAATTCACAACCTCACCACAAGATGCCGCTAAAATTTACACAGTGCACCTTTAAATCCCTTTTAATCCTTTAATTATTTAATTCCTTTAAATAAAAAGACTAATTTTTATGAGGTACCTCCCAGAACCCCCCCGATGTTTAACTCAGGACATGGTTATGGCCTTGCTTTACAATGCATCTCATTATTTTTTTTAATACTTGGGAAGATTTCAATGAGAAGCGCCATTTGACATTGTTTCCAAGATGGCGGCGGCTAACATGCTCTGAAACAAACGTGAAAGAAACAAAATAAACTTTCAACGGCTCAAAGTGTGAGGATGTGAGAGAGAAAGCGAGAGTGAATTTATGATATGTGCCATCTGATTGTGTTTGAAGTGTTTACATTCAAGATCTGGAGCCAAAAGAAGAGCGAAAAGATGATGTACTGTGTAAGAAACTCTTTCTTTCACATTGCATTCTGGTATTATGGTAGTATGACCTAATAAACAAAAATGTTTCCATCACCCAAACAATCTAAACAGTCCTCAAACAGCCAGATATTCTCCCACAGAGTCTTCCTGTACCGTTTCATTACTTGAGAGGATATGACATCGTTCACTGAGAATTCAGTCTCTCAGAATATTTTGGATGTAGAGTCACCTAATTTATGAAGGATCAGGCTTTTTGGTGGGCAGTCTATCAGTCACCAAAAATAGCTACTTGAGTCAAGTCTTGTAAGGAGTGAGCTGAATAAATGTCTCCTTATGGATGAAACTTTGAGGGTGGAGATCTGTATTGAACAGCACAGAAGATAATTGGCGCAAGTCTTGTGGATCTCTGGGTGGTCACTGACTGTAAACTTCCCCACAGCTGTCTTTACAAAAGAAGGTTTTCGGGATTATGGGTGGACAAATACAGAAACATTAGAGCCCACCAAAGATGCCTGTTGTATCCTTTTGGGTGTTGGACTACATTTTTAGTTTTTTTTAAAAGCAATATTCAATACAAATTAAACTCAGCATTTGTGGCCACAAAATACATTTCCACTTGTCCACCACCATCTCGTGAGGCACTTACAATGGAAGTAAACTGAGTTAAAATACTCAGTTTCAATATTATAGCCAAAAGAAGTAAACGATATGTGTTTGTTAACTTGATTTTAGTGTGAAAACATAGCTTACTAGCCTCTTCTGTGTAAAATAATATCCACTTTTACAACTTTGTTGCCATGACTGCTTAAAACCCTAAAATGGCTGTAAGAAAATATGATAAAACTGCTTTACAGCTCAAATAATACATACGTTTCTAACAGAAGAATTAATGTACTTCTGTAAAAATTGTAAAATGTAAAAATGGCCTTTTCCTGGAAATGCGTTTTTGCAGGGTGGGATGTCTGATGCACACTAGAAAGTTTCACCCTGGTCCAGTGTCTGTGCTATTTCTCTCCAGAAGTTACAAGCGATAATATATCTCGTACTCCTTGTGTCGTGTGTATCCCTTAAAGTCCCCCTGTAGTCAATAATTTTATCCCTTAAAACTCCTCTTTGATCACCCAAATGACATATTTAAACATTTTTCAACATTCAAAAATTCTTCACACCTTAAAATAGCTTGAATGTTAGGCCCCGATCAGACAGAACGCGTTTTTGCAGTGAGAGGTGCCTTTTTTTAAATAGTTTTCTGTTGGCAGTGAGCGCTTTGCGCGCTGTTTATGCGCCCCGGGCGCCTCGCGTTTTAACCGCCTGCTGCGCCTCGCGTTTTTGAAGGAGCGCTCTGAGCGTATGAAATTTTTTTCTATTGTCCAATCGAATGAATGGAGAGGCAGGCCTTCCGTTGTGGTGACCGTTACCTTGATTAGACTGATAGGACAGCTGATTCGGGGGTTGCCTGGCAACATAAAAAAAACCGCAGCGCCCTGCTCTTCTCTAAATTAAAAAACGTCAACCAAAAAAAGGTTGCGCCTCGTGTTTTCAAACCTGAAAAAAGCGTTCTGTCTGATCGAGGCCCAACTCTACACCCTTGCTTTATTTGGTATATGCAGATTCATGAATATGCAAATTAGCCCCGCCTCCACTCACCAGCTGTTTGTATGTCTATGTGGTGTTTTTAATATGCTTTCAGACAAACCATGTGCAAATTCATAAGTCAACCCCATTGCTGAGTATTTTCTCCTTAAAACTCCAGTGAACCAAAGACAGTCTCAAAAATGCAGTTTCAAATCGCCGGTGTTTCTGACATTACAAACTACCTTGTATCCAATCACGTCAACGTGCCGACGGGCTTTAGCATATCATTAACAATGACTGCTCTGAAGCAGGGGAGTCTCAAAAGAAGCCAGGCTATCCCGGTATATTTTTCTGTGGATATGAAAAATCGCGTACATTAAGCAATATAGCGGGTGAATTATGTATATGATGTATATTACGATGTTATGATGAACTATATACCTTTCTCCACTGACGTTCTATGATGTTCAAAGCGTTTCTAATGATGCTGATTTTTAGAAGGCAGACTGAGACGGTGAACGGGAACATGGGAACATCAGCAATACATTATTAGCTGTTTGATAACGTAGTCAAGCAAAAGGCTAATCATATGAATTACCGTTATGTGTCTGACGTTGTAAAGAGCGATACCTTTGTGCAGCGTTTACTACAGTAACTTGAGTAAAAGTGGAGCGAGTGGATCTCTGAGCTGGTGTGAGTGAGTGGAGGCAGGGCTCATTTGCATATTCATGGATCCACGTATACTAAATGAAGCAGGGAGTAGAGTTACATTCAATTTTAGGGCTGAAGAATTTTTTTCACTGGAAAAAAATGTTTAAATATGTCATTTTGGTGATCAAAGAGGAGTTTTAAGGGATAAAACTATTATACAGGGGGACTTTAATTGACCATTTTCACCTGAGATTTGAAGCCAAATTACAATGGGGTAAAAATGACTTTAAAAAGATGACAGCATAATTATTATATTTTTACAGAGATTGGTAGGTCTATTTGTTAAATTTGGCTTCAAATCTCAGGTGAAAAATAGAGGATTACCCAGTAAATATACACACGACATTTAATATTTTGGCTTTCTATCACTACTTATGTTTGTCTGTCTTCAGAAAAAACATTAACAAAGTTTCCACGTCAAATCAAATTTGGTTGATTTGACGTGGAATGACCCTTTAAATGTTTAAACATTTGAGACATTTATTTACAAGGAAGGAAAATAAAGGGACTCGAACAATGTTACTGCCACCAGCTGCGGGAACAGCAGATCGCAAGCCACGCAGCACCTCCCTGTTCCCGTTTGCCTCAGTAACAGGTGTGGAGCCATCGCCTGCATTTCACAGAGACTTGTGGTATAGCGATCAAAAACGGAGCCACAGACGGCACATTACTCTCACGCTGAGCCGTCACGTCCAGTTTAGAGGTGGACAGAGACAGGATGTAGGCCCTCTGTTTACTTTCACAAAAGGCTCCAGCCATTTCCTGTGGGTCATTTTGTGACTGAAAGCAATAGTCTTGGGTTCAATGGTTTGCAGTTCAGCTGACCATCACGCCGTTTCTGTTGACCTGTCACCTCAGAAACAATAAAATGATGTGTCTTCTCTTGGCGGACACCACTAAGCAAATTATATCTTGTTTTGAAGGTGATAGTTATACAAGTGAAATGATTGAGGAGTGCTGTTTTATGCTTCACATTGGCTTTCTTGTGGAGGTATTTGGACAATCGTACATGTACAAAAATAAGTCTTTGGTTTTTATTTCCCCTCTGTCTCCGCCTAGACAATCAAATGGCATAACAAAGTCATTTTTTAGCAGTCAAATGTATTTGATTTGAACTTGAACAATCACATCTGATCAAATTGAACAGTTTACAGTAGTCTTAAAGATATAATAGATAAGACTTAACTCACACACTAAGGTGATTTGTTAGTCTGTTGTGGAATCAATATGATGAGATTCAAGTTGATTTTAAATATTTGAAAGCCGAGTCATCTCAACATGCAAATATCAGAAAAAATGGCACTTTGGCTAAGAGATGTGATATTTTAGAAGTTGAAATTAAACAAGAATTAACGGCAATGATCATATAGAAGCCCTATCTCAGAGAAACTGTATTTGTGGCTTTGTAGCTCACAACTGTAACTTTATTTTTCATAATTCATAACTATATCTTACAATTGCAACTATTTCTCACTATTGTGACAATATATCTCACAATTTTAATTTTGTATCTCACAGTTGTGACTATTTCTCAGTTGTGACTATATCTCAATTGTGACTTTATTTCTCATAATTGCAACTATATTACAGCTCTGGAAATATACAGCTGGAAAAATACAGCTATACAGCTTCTACAAACTATACTGACAACATTTATTCCAAATTTCCAATAAAAATATTGTCATTTAGAGCATTTATTTGCAGAAAATGACAACTGGTCAAAATAACAAAAACAGATGCCATGTTTTCAGACTCTGAATAATGCAAAGAAAACACATTTAGGTAACACTTCATGGGGAACACATATTCACTATTAACTACGACTTTTGCCTCAATAAACTCCTAATTTACTGCTTATTAATAGTTAGTAAGGTAGTTGTTAAGTTTAGGTATTGGGTAGGATTAAGGGATGTATAAGGTCATGCAGAATAAGGCATTAATATGTGCTTTAATAAGTACTAATAAACAGCCAATATCCTAGTAATATGCATGCTAATAAGGAACTAGTTAATAGCGAGAATTGGACCCTAAAATAAAGTGTTACCCAAGTTTATATTAATTTTTAAACAACACAATACTAATGTTTTAATGAGTTCAGAAATCAATATTTGGTGGAATAACCCTGATTTTCAGTCACAGCTTTCATGCTTCTTGTCATGCTCCCTATCAGTTTGTTGCTGTTGGGCGACTTTATGCCACTCCTGGCGAAAAATTCAAGCAGCTTGGCTTTATTTAATGGCTGGTGACCCTCTTGCTTACATTCCAGAGGTTTTCAGTGGGGTTCAAGTCTGGAGATTGGGCTGGCCATGACAGGGTCTTGATCTGGTGGTCCTCCATCCACACCTTGATTGGCCTGGCTGTGTGGATTGTCCTGCGGTAAAAAACAATCCTTCGAGTTAGGGAACATTGTCAGAGCAGAAGGAAGCATGTTTTCTTCCAGGATAACCTTGTATGTGACTTAAGTCACGCGTCCTTCACAAAGACGATTCTGATCTTCTCTGATGAGTCCAGTTTTCAGCTTTGCCCAAATGGTTAGACAGAGACCTGGAGAGGCCTACAGCCCACAGTCTCAGTGTAATTTGTTGGAGGATTGGTGATGATTTGGTGGTTCTTCAGTAAGGCTAGATTCAGGCATATACATCTTTGCAAAGAATGCATAACTCAAGCCACATACAAGATTATTTATCTCTCACAATTGTGACTTTTATATTTCACACAAAAAAAGTTTATTTTAAAATTTCTCTTATTTTAAGCTTTTTACTCTAAGGCAAACAACTTTCACTGATAAACATGATTCTGTGGTGAAGTAAATACTACAGAAAAAAAACCAAATGTAATTTCTACATGAAAAAGATAATTCAGGCAAGAATTTAAAAAACAAAGTAAATTCTATATTAGTACTCAATTCATGCTTGTAGAAATTAAAGCGTACACTGTAAATTTTTTTTAAGTACAATCAACTTGGATGTTTAAGTCATTTCAACATAAATTACGTTAAACTGACTTTAAAAAATAAGTTGTATCTTGTATAACTTATAAAAAAAGTTGAAAATTGCTTAACTTATTTTTATGAGTTAAAACAATGTAAAAACATATGTTGTCAACTTATAGATCATATAATTTTTTACAGTGTAAATATCAACGTTATAAAATGAAGTAAAACTACTCAACTTTTCTGATACTGGTGTTCCCATCATGCACTGGGGTTTGAATAATTAATTTTTGGCTGTTTTCCAGCTGTATTTACACAGTTTTATCATTGCTTTTGTTGTTAGGTTTAATAACTTGTCATTTTGTGACATTTGGAGTTTATTCTCTACTCAAAATGACACATTCATACTCAAAAATGATCCATCGAATGTTACCGTCATAGTGTATTGTGTACCAAGTGGTCTCTGTGTTCAGGAGTCACGTTACTTCTATGTAGATACGCAATATCTATATGTTTCTAAGTAAAGCATACACTTTAAAAACGTGGTTTAATTCAGTGTTATATTGTTTGAGTAAAAAGTATTTGCAAAGGAAACTTCAATTAAGTAGAAAACCTTTTACTGGCCAAGTTAAAATTACTTATTTTCTTTGTTAGTTTTATTTAACTTAGTTAAGTAGAGTTTACTTAATTCCATATGTGAAATTTACTTTAAAAATCTGTATGAAAAATTCATGAAGATGTCTTCAGATCTGTACAACATACATTCCATAATGCCCCTGATTAACACGTTCTGTTACAGCTGTGTTGTCGCTCCGCTGTTCTGCAAATGACAAACATGAGTGAAACAAATTACATACATTTTCTAATGCTTTAAACCTCCTGTTTCAACCTAGAGAGGCCTGTAATTGGCCTTCACCGACAGACCTCTCTGCAGCTCCGAAAGCATGTGCACTCCCATTCACCCTCCCACTGTGTATATATGAATCATGGATAATTTGTGCAAGCCTGCAGCTTTCTTTGTGGCGACCCCACCGGTCTCCAATTGACTCATGCTTAAAGGTGACTGTGATCCCTGCCAACTTTGCCGTCACATGGCTACCTGGTGACTTTCAGGCTGTTTCCCATGAACACGTGCAAGACAGTGATTAGTCAATATTCAATCATTAAATTCTCATGCTGAGGTGTGGTGGTAGCCTCCTGAAGGCAGGCGCTAAGTGACTGTTGCCAGTCATTGTGGTTTAATGGCGTCTCAGGCTGATCAACAGCTCCAGGTCAGAGCCAGTGACCAGGCTGCTGAAATCAGAGAAATATGAGCCTGTGTTTTCTCCTCACACTCCCCCACTCCAGCTCCTCTCCATGCCAGTGGCACTGCGGGTAGAGGAACTAGGCCCAATATCTGTTTTTTATATCTAGGTCATTGGGATGTGTGTGGCTTTGGATGGGAGCGCAGCCTAATCTATGGGCTTTCTCTAGTAAAATGCTTTCAGCTGTGGTGAGCTTTTTCGCCCCTTTACGCCTGGATCTTGCACACTAACACGCTGGATCATTAGATAGCAGCTCCCTGCGCTTTCACCATCCAACCTGATGTTTTTTTCTGTTGATACTGACTGTCTTAAATTTAAGTCTGCGTTTTTTCCATCCAAGAATGCAGAGGAGACAGATGGGAACATCTTTGGTAAGCTTCCTGGCATTTAATATCTCCATGTTGGAGGCCTGTGAAATATATCTAACAACCCCAAGCAGAACATCACTGTTTAGGCCATCTTCAGAGTGTTGTGGGGGGGGATGGGGGGCGGTGGTGGGGGGGGTTACATTATAAAACTACTGTTTGGCGTTCAGCCACTGACTAATGCTGAAAGGCAGAATTCCTTTAGTACGTCTGCTGATTATTTGCCAAAGGATTTTCATGTTTTTCTCAAAAACACCTTTGGTTTTCAGTTTCCTGTTTTAGAATAGAGTTCCCTGGTGGCCTGAGGTGACATTTGTCATGGGACCTTATTGAAACCACTAACCTTTAAGAAATAATGTAAGATATGGTGTATAGGGGAGACTAGAGCTAATTGTTCACCCAAAAAAATAGTTTACTCACCCTCATGTTGTTCTTAACCTGTATGACTTTCTTTCTTCTGAAAAAAGAGAGAGAAATGTCTCAGTGTGCTTTTGTCCAATATAAATCAATGGTCACCAAAACTATTTGATTACAGACATTTTTCAAAATATCTTCATTTATGTTCCACAGAAGAAACTGATACAGGTTTGAAACAACATGACGGTTATTAATGACAAAATGTTCATTTTTATGTGAACTATCCTTTGACTACAAAACATAAACTCTTACAATTAAAGGTTCCAAAGGGGGGGGTGGGGGGGGTGTGTTCATTGATGCCATAGAAGAACCATTTTAGGTTCCCCAAATATTTTTTTTTGTGTGGAGAACATTTTAATAACCTAAAGAACCTTTTGTGCAATGGAAACATTCCATGGATGTTAAAATTTCTTTTTGTCATTAATTCCTCACCCTCATGTCGTTCCAAACCCGTAAGACCTTTGTTCATCTTCGGAACACAAATGAAGATCTTTTTGATGAAATCCGAAAGCTTTCTAACCCCTCCATAGACAGCAATTTAATTAACACTTTCAAGGCCCAGAAAGGTAGTAAAGACATCATTAAAATAGTCCATGTGACTACATTGGTTCAACCTTAATTTTATGAAGCCACGAGAATACTTTTTGTGTGCAAAAAAACCCAAAACTAACGACTTTATTCAATAATCTCGTCTCGTCTGTGCCAGTCTTCTACGCTGTTGACGTAGTACACAGTGCAGCGGTATGTCAGAACGCCGGCTTACCATTGGCCGACGCTGTTCACGTGAGCACCACGATGCATGCATGTGATGCTGACGCAGGAGCTGGCCAATGGTGAGCCGCCGTTCTGCCGTAGAACTCGGAAGTGCTCCACTGTTTACACTACATGAACATCGTAGGAGTCTGACACAGATGAGAAGAGATTGTTGAATAAAGTCGTTATTTTTGTTTGTCTTTTTGCACACAAAAAATATTATTGTCGCTTCATAACATTAAGGTTGAACCACTGGAGTCACATGGACTATTTTAACTATGTTTTTACTACCTTTCTGGGCCTTGAAAGTGGTAATTACATTGCTGTCTATGGAGGGGTCAGAAACCTCTCGGATTTCATCAAAAATATCTTAATTTGTGTTCCGAAGATGAACGAAGGTCTTATGGGTTTGGAACGACATGAGGGTGAGGAATTAATGACAGAATTTTCATTTTTGGGTGAACTATCCCTTTAATGGACTTTCAGCTAAATGTAAACAATTATGACAAGTAAAACAGCAAAACTGGAAAAGGTGAATTACAAAAAAAACAACAACTTGACATTTATGAAAAATAAATTGTGAGAACACATACAGTAGATTCTGAGAACACATACAGTAGATGTGTATTAGTTGAATCTGGCCTTGTGTGCTTTTATTGTATTCCCTATTAAAATGATATAATATTAATATGATACTATTGAATTGTTGTTTAAGAGATAGAAATCATAATTTAAGACCGTAGTAAACATGTTTTTGGAAACGAATTAGCAGTGCTAAAGAAAACAATATTTTATGCAATTGAACTTTTGGATTCAAAAGCCCTTCCCACTGTAATACAGACTGCTATGCACTTTTCATTACTATTAAGCAAAAATGTTGATTCATATTTGCATATGGATGGAATACACAATGTCCTGTTTTGAGCATAGACTGAATGTTTGTGAATCTTCCTCAGTAATGGTGTCTCTGTCTGCATGACTGGCAGGGATTTCACTAAATCTCAACAATGACATTCTTCTGTTAGTGCTCAGCCTGTTTACACGAAGACAATTAAACTACAACTGAGGACAAGAATTCCTAACATTTAGGCAAAAGCCTCACTGAAACAATGCATTTCTCCTTATCTGTGCAAAATAAACTAATTCCCCATGTGGAAGGTCATTCACCTTGAAGCGCTTCGATCCAACACCCTGTTTGTTTGTCTAGAAGTAAAATGTGATCTTGGAATCTCCATGCACTCCTTTCATTCTTTACTCTCGTAAATATTTTGTGCAGTTTATCTTCCTTACGAATTCAGTGAGTCAGTATGTGTCTTTGTGGTTACCTTGTCAATTTAACTTAAAGGGATAGTTCACCCAAAAATGAAAATTACCCATGATTTACTCACCCTCAAGCCATGTACTGTATATGACTTTCTTCTTTCAGACAAATGCAATCGGAGTATATATTAAAAAATATCATTGCTCTTCCAAGCTTTATAATGGCAGTGAATGGTGGTCCTGATTTTGAAGTCCAAAAAAGTTCATCCATCCATCATGAAAGTAATCCATATGACTTCAGGGGGTTAATAAAGGCCGTCTGAAGTGAAGCCATGCGTTTGTGTAAGAAAAATATCCATATTTAAAACTTTATAAACTAAAATAACTAGCTTCTGACGGACGGCCGAACGCATCGATTTATGGCGAAAGAGTAACCCCTGACCTGACGCATAACGTACTGACGAACACTGAAGCGCAAAACAAAACACCAGTCATGAATTAGAAGTCTAAAACGAGAATTTTTAAGAGAAATGGCGGAGGATTTGATATAAGAGAGGAGGGACTTGAGTTTGTTGCCCAGTCCTATTTGCTTGAACCGCGAGAGGCGTCAAAGCTTATGCTACTCCTACATCCTACGTCATACATCACGTCAGGGGTTATTCTTTTGGCATAAGTTGACTAACGTAGGCCGTCTGCCGGAAGCTAGTTATTTTAGTTTATAAAGTTTTGAATATGGATATCTGTCTTACAAAAACCCGTCGCTTTGATTCAGAAGGCCTTTATTAACCCCCTGGAGTCGTATGGAGTACTTTTATGATGGATGGATGCACTTTGTTGGACTTCAAAATCAGGACCACCATTCACTGCCGTTATAAAGCTTGGAAGAGCAATGATATTTTTTATTATAACTCTGATTGTGTTCGTCTGAAAGAAGAAAGTCATATACACCTAGGATGGCTTGAGGGTGAGTAAATCACAATTTTTGGGTGAACTATCCCTTTAATGAAATTTAATTCTTAATGAGATCCATGGACTTTTTCATTATCTAAGCATTTGTTTTACAGCTGATAACGTTATAGAACATTAATTGAGCATTCCTCATTGTTTAAAAAGGATTTCTTAAAAAAGAACATGCTTTGGATATTTTGGATAAATGCTTTTAAACAGACTTTAGAAGCCAAATCTCTTTTTTTGTTCTCTTTTTTTTTTAAATTCTCACTCTAGTTTCTTCCAAAACATTTGCTTGATTAAAGGGTGAGGTGATCTCAGAGGCGCATGACAAACCGTTATGATGATGATTTAAGACATTACTTGCACTGGCATGTCTGAGTATTCCTCACGCTATACTGTAAATGTAACATATCTTTATTATTCAAGCTGAACGCATGACGTGATTGAGTCATTTCAGTTTGCAGGAAATATGGCCAGTCAATCTTCGTGCTCTATTTGGGGTCTAAGAGACCCAAAAATCATTTGATATAATCGTTTAACATAGCCTAAGGGTTAGGTTTATACTATGTAACATAACACTATGTAATTTGATGAGAAACAACACTGACAAACATTCAGACCAGGGTCAACTAATAAAGGGCAAATTTTAAAGCCACAATATGTAATTTTTCGCCGCTAGAGGTCGGTTATTCAAAACAAAGGCGTAGCTTGATGACGCCTTGATTTCGCGGAGCTTTTGTTATGCCACAGATGAGCACTTCCACTTTTTCCAGTCATGCGTATGTGGGGTAGCGCAGCGCTGTTTTATCATATTAGATACATTTGAGTGTGTTGAAAGTTATGTTATAATGCTACTCTGTGTGTTCGCTCGGCGGCTACTATAAGACACTTGTTTCACACTGCAGTAAGCTAGATCGATATTAGGCATGGTAAAACATGGTACTCGCGGTAAATCATGAAAACCAGATTTAAACAATAAGACTAACTGTGTTGAGCTATATAACAATGATGAGTTTTCTGTTGATGAATGTATCCAAACAGTTGCTTACCTGTCTAATAAAACGCATTATATATTAAAGCGTCTTTAGTGTTTCCATGGTTTCTACAAAGTAAAACCGGAAATCGAGGGTAACGCGGGTATGATGTCATTGATAGGCGACGCACACACACAGTCTGTGTCCTGGTTAAAATTGCTTATTTCACTGGATTTAAACATTCTTGGAAACATTTGGGATAATGTAAGTACACAAGTCAACAAAGTATATAACATTGTTCTAGTGGTTTATGGATATTTTAATCCAAAAATCTTACATATTGTGCCTTTAACTGAAAGGTTGAACTGTTTTCTCAGGAAGAGTTACATTTTTACTGGAGCAAGTTGTCACATGTGCTTTACACGTTCTAAATTGATTAATTACAATATTTGTTGGCAAAGGCAGTGGTTTGATATATTTCTGTTACCTTACACTTTTGCTGATTCATGAATTAATTTTATATAGCCTAAAACAGCTCGTGACAACTAGCCCCGGTCTCCCCTACAGTACTGGAGTAGTCTATGAAAACGTTAACATAACATAAATTCAGGTTATTTGACCTCGTGATGTTGGCACTGTGACTTAAAAACAGATCATTACCACTCTGGCTAATTTAACAAGTTTTTAATAGCTCTACAAATTTGATAAACTACTGCTGCTCACAGAGACGCCCTACATAACGGCGCTTTGTTAATCTCTGCACTCATCCGTCGTAATTGTACACTTTTGGGGTGACTGATTATATTCCCTGAAGCAAAATGATGAATGAGGACAGCAGCAGTAAAGGAGTTAACACTGACAGGAAGTTCAAGGAGTGTGTGTCCACAGGGGGCACGTCAATACTCTTCTCTCACTCGCGCAGTTACTTTCAAGGCACATGTAGTCTCCCTTCACTTCAGTCTTTCTCAGTTCACCACAAACAATTTGAACGGAGACAAAGAAACCAAAATGAAGATGTTCCATGCTTAATTTTAAGTCTTTAACGCTATAGCGTTTCTTTCAGCGTTCGCACGAGCGTAACATCTTTACAGTGAGTGACGCGTGACTGTTACTCATATATGGGATTGTGTTCGCGCGAGTAGTATCCAGTGAGGATGACGTCTCATACTCAGCGGCGAGACTCTCAAGAAAGTTGGAAACTGAACACTGGAGCATCCAGCGTTGCTTAGGACATTACACTACATGAAGCCAAGCCTCGAGACGTCCTGTTTAGTAGTAGGAATACTCACTAATGCTCACGAGCTGGGAAAACTCTTGACCCTTTTCACCAAAGTGGGATATTAGGATTGGAAACGGAGTACGTACATTGGCTGCATTACTTTTGATGTCTCCGAACAGCACACCTGTAAAGGTACGTGTTACAGCTTGTCAGCTGTTTCAGGCTTGTCAATGGGATTTTCTCACGAGCAAAGATAAGGAAAATATGAGTTATACATCTATGTACCACGTCGCGTAAGACTTTACAGAAGCCTATGATGCTTAGCTTTAAAAAAAATAATCTTAGTGTCTAACAGCTGTGTTGATAGTTTAATAAACAGAGATTGATATCACACAATATGTGTGCAAGTCAAGAAGTTTGTGGGTCTCTCATCATCATCAGCATCATCATCATGTCTTGGACCTCTAAAACAGTTCTTGTTAACATAAACACATTTATATATTTATCATTTATATATCTGTTTACTCGTTTCAGAGTAATTTTTACTATTCAGTTCCTAATTATGATTTCATAAAAGATACAGTATGCTTTCATTTCACTGCAGCCTGAATCTCTCAGCCTTGTTAAGCTGGTCTCTTGTGGTTTTTAGATGGATTTTGGGAAGTTTTAGCTGGTCGGGAGACCAGTGAAACCAAATTAAAACACCTGATTGTGAGACCAAGTCAGATACGACCATCTTAAACCAGCAAAGACTAGCAAGCCAGTTTAGGCTGGATCAAGGTGTTTATTTTCAGCAAGGTTTAAGCTGGTTTTCCAGCCTGGCATGTTCCCCAAACCCCTCTAAAACCATCTCAACAAACCAGCTACCAACCTAGGCTGTTTTTTCTTCCAGCAGGGTATAGACTCATTCTTTAAATGTGAATTACCTCAGCCTTAGCTCACAGGCAGCCCTGGAAAACCCTTCGACATGGGATTGCTTACAGCATCAGATCTTTTGTCAGACATTTATGAAGTCCAAACTTTCTCAACCACTCTTACAGCCCCCCTCTCTTGCTCAACAAACACTATTTTCTTAAGCAGCTGGAATGCTGACTATTTGGGGTGGACAAATAAAACATCCCAACAAATCCCGTCTGGTCTCAATTTACTTCAGCCGGGAATACAAACTCATTGAAAAGATGTCAGTCTTTACAAGTGGGAATCTGTATGTGCAAATATTGCCTGAGTTAAGCCCAAAATATGTCATTTGCTATTAAAAAAGTAACTCAACTTCAACTTGGATCAGTGAAATCATGTGATTGATGGGACAAAATTGTATTTAATGCATCCCAGCTCTTCTGATTTACATTATATGCTGCTGTATTGCAAGTTCATGCTGTTGCGCTTTATGATCTAAACACACCACAGTTTGTCTGTCATTTCATCTTTCAGTAGAGCTGTAGGGTCACGTTTATTTTCTTTTCAAACACGCAAGACTTGGTAAAAACAGGACACCGACCAACCTTAAGGTCTAACATTCTTGAAAATGTCAACACACATGGATTTGAGCTCTGAAAACGCTCTGCAAATGACACTTCTGTTTTTCCAGCTTATGTTATTTTGAAAATTGCAGAATATTGCAGGGTAAAACATATATTAAGTATCGCCCATTTGGGTCTTTGGGGGGGAAAGGGTATTGTTTGGTAATTTTTATCATATCAAAGAGAAGAATAGGCTTCAGGACTGGTCATGGAATCTGAACTGAGAGGCAGGAAGTCAGCCAAACCCTCCCTCTGGATGTTTGGACCTTTGAATGTGAAGGTTAACATGCAAAGCTCTGTTTGCTTTGAAAACCAACATCCCCTTTTCACCATCCACTTATTCACTTGGAAAACTGTCCTTGCTAATGCCGGCCTGCTGCTTAGTTTACCATGAATTTAGGAGACAAACCCTCTCCTCCTTAGAGCTTGGAGGGAATACGCCAAATCCCCATTTCCTCCCAGTGCACCCCAGCTACAAGAATTTGGGCTGATGAGCTTCCCAGCTTCATGCTCCATGTCCCACATGGAGTGATGCGGTACAATACGTGTCCGAGGTGCAAAGCGCAGCTCGAATTCTGTGTATCATCTTTCATAGTGTCAGTATTTTTGTTGCAATCACTGAGCTTTAACACCCAAAGTCAAAATTTTGTTATCAGCATAGTATACACGTAGTGTATGTGCGCAGTCTGATTTTTTTTTTTAAATGTGCATACTTTTTACGCTCAGCTTGCACATGCACATGAAATATTGTTGCACTAATTAGTGCAATTAAATGACCTGCTCCATTGTTTCACAGTCGGAAAAGAAATGGAGCAATCGGAACAACGACAACAAACTACTCTACAACTATGTTTTTATCGCTCATATATTTTGGAGAGAAATAGTGCAGATAATAGACAAAGATGAAGCTTTCTAGTGTGCACGTGAGAAGTGCTTGGGTTCTCGCACGCTATCAAATGACGCATACTTTAAAAGTGTATGCGTTCTGTTGTAAGTATACGCAAAACGTGTGTAAAAAACGTATAGTAAAGTAAAGTATACTTTGGGCTTAAAGGGTTAGTTCACCCAAAAATGAAAATTCTGTCATTAATTACTCACCCTCATTTCGTTCCAAATCCGTAAGACTTTTGTTCATCTTCGGAACACAAATTAAGATATTTTGATGAAATCTGAGAGATTTCTGTCCCTCCATTGACAGCTACGCAACTACCAGTTTGACGCTTTAAGAAATTCTAAAATGAATCCATATGAATTGAACGGTTTAGTCCAAATTTTCTCAAGAGACTTGATCGCTTTATATGATGAACAGATTTAATTTAGGCTTTTATTCACATTTAACCCTTAAATTAATGTTTCGCCAATCATTATTACATATTCGGGTCTTAGGGACCCGGATCTATATCTAACACGGATGGATCTCTACCTGTCGCAATTATATAAAACTCTCCTGATATTAGAGTAACAATTACAGTAGAATGAAATAAAGCACATTTTGTTACCTTTTGGAGCTTGGAAGGGTTTAGTTTGAGCAGATTTTATACCATCATCACTGTCGTCGTCAGAGCTCATTTCCCAGTACATTCAGCATCTGCCTCATGTTCACGATCTCAAACATATTCTCAAAACTATCATTTTCAACGTCTTCAAAATCAATATTTTGATCACTGATGGCTTCTTCACCAGATCCACCATCAAGTGACAGTGACACTTATTGTATTCAGCACTTGCTCTGCAGTAAATCACTGAGCCATTTCAAGTTTTGCTGATGATAATAATAATAATAATAATAATAATAATTTGTTACATTCATATAGCGCTTTTCTGGGTACTCAAAGCGTTTTACATATAGAAGGGGGGAATCTCCTCAACCACCACAAATGATACTTCCTATTCTTTTGTTTTCTGCCTGCTGTAACTATGAGTGAAACGTCACTTCATCATTGTGTATCAGACATTGCCTGCTTGTGGAATAAATATGAATTATACTTATTCAATCATCAAAGATTCAATTATTTTTGTGCAGAAAAAATATACTTACACTGTTACACACCTCAGGTCATTAGCGACCCTATATCATTTTTACAAAAAATGAATGGGAAAACAGACATTCTTTTATAATTTTATAAAAAATGTTTCTTGTTATATAGTTTATAATGAATTGATTGAGGAACCTATGAAGAAGGTTGATGTCTAACGTTAAAAAATGAATGAGGAGGAGAGTAGTGACTGATGTCCCGGGTCACTAAAGACCCGAGGTATATGTTTAAGGGTTAAACATTGATTAGCGAACATAAACAGAAGCAAACAAACACGCGAGAACAAACCTCATTGTTTTTTGCTGAAGCTCAAATGTGCTGCGTAACACAAGAAAGAACCTCATTGGTTCTCGCATGTCAAGCAAACATGTTTGAGCTTCCGTTTACCACAACTGATGTGTGAGTTGATGAATGTTTATGTGTGAATAAAAGCGTAAATTAAATCTGTTCGTCATATAAAGCGATAATGTCTCTTCAGAAAATTTGGATTAAACCACTCAATTCATATGGATTCGTTTTACGATCTCTTTATGAACTTTTTGAAGCATCAAAAGTGGTATTTATGTAGCTGCCAACAGAGGGACAGCTCTCAGATTTCATCAAAAAGATCTTAATTTGTGTTCCGAAGATGAACGAAAGTCATAATTTTGGGGTGTAGATGTTCTATTAGAAAATGCATTTAATTAGCATTTTCATCTCAAATGCAAATGTTCTAAGATATTCCCAGATAAAGCATCTGTCAAGCAGATGTCTATGTAGGGGTTTTAATGGAGGTAGTAATGCAAACAGACAGAAGCGCCCCCACCCCACTACAACCTCTGAAGCACCCAGCATGAATGCAAGAGCAGTTCCTTAGCAGAATTTACACCCTTCTCCCTCAAACAGCTGCATTTCTGACACTGGTGGAGGAGAAAAGAGCTGGAAGTGGTTCAAAGAGTTGATCGGTTTAGGAGGGGACGAGGTTGTTGACGGCTGAGTTTGCTGACTATGTTCCTCTCAAGGAGTCTTGTGTTTGCAGTGGTTATGGAACGGGTGCGTTTGTGAGAGTTTCGAAGTGCAGGTGTGTAAAAACGCACAGCTGTGAATGCTGTCCTCTGTCTGGTGACTCAAATCCGCACTGCCTGACTTGAACAGCGCCTTCCATGAGTAATCCGTCCCACCCTCCTGTGCTTCTCTGTGACTCTTGATCACCCCAGGTTTCTATCTGCACCCCTGCCACGTTCTTTCATCCAGGTCAAAGTTCACAACATTTCTGCGTCATTCCTTCTGTCTACACTTAGCCTTGCCTGGATCGTTTATCCATTTGTCTTTTTTTTTATCTCTTATCTTTGATCACTAGAGACATTCCTGCTCGTAATATATAACTGTTTAACTTCCCAAGCTCGGTACACTATGCATGACATAGCGTTTCCTTTTCCTGGCTACTAAAAGGTCCATTAGCCCCCCCTTTTCTCGTCGCTGATAAATTGATTAGGCTGCATGCTAGTTTGTTACCTTGAACTTTATGGACAGACACTTATTATTTTATAGACACCATTTGCAGCACAGCTTTCCTTCTATAATTAGTTGCATATACTAAGACAAAGGGGATTTCCCTGGTGGAGCAGGCAAGTGCTCAGGGCTACAGGCCCTTTTTTTTATAGCCCCACTCTTCACTACACCCGATGACACTTTTATTGAGCCTCAGGAACTTGGATGTTTCAGCCCTCTCGGCCAAAACTCTTTCCCCTCACTGCATGTTCTCTGGGGAATGATTGCTTTTCTGTGCAATCATGACACATTTCTGAAGAACCATGAATATGGGTCTTTTGAACTATATAAACTGCTTTTCATTGGTCATTGTGAGGTCACTGGCCTTGTTTCATAGTGTGAATGTCAGGGAATGCTCAGCTCTTTCTGGCCTAATGGCCAAATTTGGACGATCTCACATGGACTGCATTACTGATGCACAGCTGTTACTCTCTGCACTAACGGGTCATTTCAAAATGTAGGCCAAATTCCCAAAGCTACAAAATGACATGTCCATGTCCTTCAGTTCTAAATGTTATTTCACCTTGAGCCAATTATGATTTGTGCTCAGAAACTGTTTTGTTATTACCATATTTTACAACCTCTACAAGAAGATACAATATTAAACAAAGACTTGAAACAAAAGGCTCCTCATACTCCTCTCAACCTCATGTGATTGAGGACCGCATACAGTGTGGCCTGCATTACTGTCCCTCCCTCCTCACTGCCCCATTGCTTTCATGCCCACTGCATTTCCTCACCAGCATTTGTGTATGTACGGGTGACTACCCCAACTGAGCATTATCCATTGTGTTTGGGAAGCCTTTGTTGTCTAACCGAACATGGAAAGGTGAGGTGGATGGCAGTGCTGTGGTCTGGCTCCACGGGGAAATGTGAAGGTCAGCTGGAAAAGAAACAATAACCTTCAAAACTCTGTGTAAGACAATAGAGCATCAGGGCCAGTACTGACCCCTCTCACGTGGGCTACAATAGTCACGTTCCTGTTTATTTATGTGTTTGGGTGCATCAGCATTGACCTCACTTTGAGAACAGGTCAGCTGTTGAACATCAAAACACATCTTCACCTCTTTCCACACACACATATGCACCTCTTGGACGTTGCATTGGGTGTGAGCATGTTTACAGTAGTGGGCTCTGTTAGCAATATGAATTCATCTGTTGGTAATTCTTTATAGTTCATTGCCAAAAGCAATAGTTTTTTAAGCTTTTTCTATTCTTTATTGGCCACTGATGGTTCCAAAAGGAGAACTGATATTAAAGTGCCCCTATTATGCTATTTTAAAGGTTCCTAATTTTGTTTTGGAGGTCTCCTACAACAGGTTTACATGCATCAAAGGTCAAAAAAGAGTTTCATTTTCACATTGTACATCACCACATTTTTCAATGATGCTCAAACGACTCGACGGATGAATCAGTCTCTCTAAATCCCTCCTTTCCACTAGCTATTCTACTCTGATTGGCCAGATGGCCCAGTCTGTTGTGATTTGGTCTACCGCTTACAGTGCTTGTCAGCTAAACGCCCATTACCATAACTGAACTTCAGCTCCGTCCGGAGGCTTCCTAAAGCTCAGCGATTGCACACACTGTAAAGACAGTAATGATGGCGTCAATTTTGAAACATTGATGAAACATTGGAAGAACTAGATATTCAACCCGAACCTCCATCGCAAGGACGACTTGAGCAGGACGTTTCTCAGTGATACGCTACTCATTTTGAGGAACATTATGAGATGTTGCAGCTGTAATTCCTCACCATCAGCATTAACAAGTGTATGTCCATCAACAAACCCATGTGTATATTTCTAATTTATTGCAGTGCACATGTGGGAACTCTATTAATAACAGCGCATATGTTAGCCGAGCACTAACGTGAATGACTGATGTAACAAACGTGTGTAAAAACAAATCTTGCTCCATCATTTATCTTTACTCAAAGTAGTAAGAACACCAGACAATATGCATTAATAGACAGTTTTAGGTAATAGTGGCCCTCAGCTGCTTAGCAGAAGTATTTCAGTAAGACAGTAATAACGCGAGTTAGCCGGAAACTTACACAATATAAAACACAAAACTGCGTATTTTAAACACCCGGTAGAAAATATATACATTAATAATTGTTCATACTTACAGGTTGTGCTTCTGAGGAGCAAGCTGGTCCAAGTAAACTGGGCACTGACCCATCTTTCAAGAGCAAGCGTTTGCAAATCCCGCGTTGAACTCTGAGAGTCGTCAGTAAATGAGGTTTGAGGGCTGGTCAAGTTGTTCACAGACGGACAACGTACAACATAGGCGGACATTATGTAAAGGTATTATCTAGTGACGTAGAATTGTCACACAGTGGGATTCAAAATACAGACGACTCGTGTAGGCGGTTCAGAGTTGATTCTTTCTTTTGGAAGACAATAAGTTTATCGTGCACTTTCGACTTTACAACTTTGCTGAACGTTTACGTTCACAAACAGCTATATTACACACTGCATGAAAGGGAATATTCGAAAAACCATATTAGAGAGACTTTAATAATTAGATTTTCATCAACTTACTAACCCCCATTTAGGGAAACCCTGTTCTATGTCATTACTGCGAAAACATCCTTTTAGAACTGTCTTTTTAAGGGCTCTGCTGTGTGTCAGTGACTGACTCTTTTATATAACAATACAAAAAACTGTGAACTCGTTCCCACTAACATATAATTGTCATCCAGCTCTACTACCATTTAGACACGCAAAAGAAAACTCCCCAAAACACTCACACATGTGCAGGCAAGAACACGCACACAGCTGTCCAGTGTAATAGGACTCTGTCAGCAGGTAGTTTTGTCTCTATGACTGTCAAAGTGTGGAGCGTACGGATGCACCTGGAATGATGCCACAAGAGATGCAACTGTAATGAAAATTACAGGGTGGAAAAAGGCCTCCCGCTCGACATTTTTCATTATGACAAAGTTGCAATTTTGCTCGAGGAGCACGTCAGGGCGTTTGGAAGACGTATGGAGACTGGCTGCTCTGCATTAGGGAGAGTGGAGTCTCGCTAACCTCATTCTAACCTCTGTGCTGGCTAACCAGATGTTGGCTCGCATCCACTCAGCCTCAGAAATACTTGCTGTCACCCGCACCCCCCCGCTACCCCCCCACATTCTCCCTGACGGTAACATTTATTCGCTATTAGAAACTGTTGTCGTAAAGCGAGTTAATTTTTACCTCAATTCCATTTCTGGAATTTGGGAATTTTGCAGCAAACAAGCTCTGGAGCCAAAAAAATACATGGGGTTTTAACCGCAAATGCTTGTAGTGTTCTACAACCTTCATGCTCGCAGTTACAGGAAGTGAGATGCCTTTAATGAGGCAGAGCTGGAAATGGCCCTAAAGGACCCGGGGGACTGCGGTGAGAAACACTCTGAAGGACAGTGCATGGAAAAATGCCAGGGTAATTTTTAATTTAGTCTGGTTAGTAGACATCCAAAACAGATCATTACGCTTGGCTCTGAGTGTTTCAATGCAACTGAAGTATGGAGACAAATAGAGCTGCCTAAATAACAGGAGCTAGTCTAGATCACGCCCAGACTGACTCTGGCCCTCTCGGGTATTTGATCCAAAACTTCAGATCAGTATTTGTTGGATCGTGACCCAAAAATAGGTTGCACTTCTGTTCTGACAGGAGGGAAAAACCAATGCTAAATAGGGATGCACCGGAATTTCGGCCCAATATTCACTCTCGCGCAGCATTTTTTGTAATTTTGTGCATGCTTCCACTTCCGAAGATGCACAACTTCGAAGCGACTCTGCCCGAGCAGGTAATTGTACCATAGACTGTAAAAAAAAAATAGACTACGCACATTCACTCTCTTCCATTGTAGAAATATGCTGAGCCTGAGTCAGTAGTGAGCGTGAAGTGGAGCCGCAGTATCAAGGCTCCGCCCACACTCCCGCAGAATCAGTTAGTACAGTTTACTGCAGAACAACTCATGAAATAAACAGTTATTGAAATGTAGAAATTGAAGTTGAAGCTCTAATCTCTAATCTGAAAATCCTGAATTAAAGTGAGTTGGTGCCTCAGTGACTACTTCGCTCAGAGAAGCTGTCAGTCTCAGCTGTCAATCATGACATCACACTACCTTTTTTATAGCATCAAATAACTAACTAAAACCAAACTTATTTAAATAACGAACACTCGAACTAACATCAGCGTTATAAAAACTTCCTAAAATGACAAATTAATTTTAAGTGTTATCTGTTTAGTTTAGTTTGTCTCACGTCCTATTCGATTACATGGAGAGGGCGGGGTTTATGAGCTATACTGGGACCAACCACCTGGGGGCGGTGAAAACATATGGGCTTCACTTTTCAGGACTTGTGTGGCACGCTTGGTTGGATCGTGACTCAAAAGTAGGTTGCACTTCTGTTCTGACAGGAGGAGAAAAAAATGGCATTCTCGATTTTTGGCTGAAAGAGAAAAAAGGCCAAAAATATAAGTTGAAAATATGCGCCCCCGCCTTTCAGTGTTCAGTGCTCAATTTTCACTCTTGTGCAGCATTTATTTGTAACTTTGCGCACGGCTCCGCTTCCGAAGATGCACAACTTCAAAGCGACTCTGGCCGAGCAGGTAAGTCTGTACCGGTCCGGCACAAAGTGTGCCACTCGAGTCTTGAAAAGTGAAGCCAAAGCGTCTCGAACGCCCCCAGGTGGTTGGATGCAGTATAGGTCATAAACCCCGCCCTCTCCATGTAATGCAATGGGACGTGAGACAAACTAAATCAAATTACACTTCAAAATTTCCAAAGATAGTTTCTGTTCACTCAAACTGATTTGCTGAAATCAAAACAGGGACAGTAATAGATGAGCGCTAGCCAATGGTATTGCGTTTGCGCATTAGTTCCGCCCACTATCAAAGAAACCTGCAGTGGCTTCTGCTTGTTTTTAAAGGCTGAAATCGGACAGGACAGGAAAATACAACAAAGAGTATCATTTACATGTAGCACGTAAATTCTATGTGGTATGTTAGACTCTATCGCTCTCTCTCTCTTTGCTTATGTGAGAGAAACACTGAGCGCTCTCAGCTAAGCGGCAGCGAGTTGGGCGCCTTCACTACAGTTTACGGTGCATCAAATACGCTGCGCATTCATTGAGATGAATTGGAATAGTATGAAACTGTTCAAATCAAGATGAGTGAAAATATATCTGTGCTAAACTTATACTTAGCCTTTAACTCAAACACTGGCGAGTGAAATCTAACCATTTATTAGCCAATAATGATAGACATTATTTAATCGCCTAGCATGAAAATTTAGTTGCATATGCGAGTGCTTCCAGATCTTTTTTCATTTCGGTGCATCCCTAATGGTGAATGTAAATAATAAAATGCAAATAGCCATATAATGGTTAGGGATGCACACTATATCTGTGCCGTATCGGTTATCGAACGATTTTGCAGATTTTTGTTAATCCTTACCAGTCGATATTGGATAATTAATTGTGAGTTCTCTCTCTCTCTCTCTCTCTCTCTCTCTCTCTATATATATATATATATATATATATATATATATATATATATATATAATTGAACAAACGGTACATTTTAATGTTGTGATGCCTGAATTCACTTGTAGCATTTAAAATTTTAGTCTTTATTTTAAACTTGTTTATTTTTTCTGTTTTATTTTAAAGATATTTTTCATTTTTATTTTTAACTATTTAGAAAAAAAGAAAACAGATTGTCTTTATAATATTCTTTTTCTGTTTTATTTTAGGGATATTTTCATTTGCGTGACATGTATTTTTTTTATTTCGTTTAGCTAATAAAAAAAAACTTTTTATTGAAAATCATAAATCAAGTTGGAAAAGACCTGTGTCAGTTTTATTGTAAGACATCAGAGCAAAACCAGAAAGGAGAAATTCTACCCTATGCTGCAAACTATTTCTGACTTTTTCTGAGTTATGAAGGGTGGCTGGATAGCTAAAGCTTTTCCCTCAGATGCTGAGCTTTCCCGCTGGTGTTGTCCTCTGAGTGACGGGCAGCGGGGAGCCTGTGGAGTGAAGGCCGGGGCAGGTGACATTGGAGACAGCTTGTCGGGATATGATAAACATTAACACATCATAGAGGAGCCCTGTCTATCCCTATTGTTTCCTTTTCCTGAAGTCCCAGCACCAATTGCGCTGACAGGACACATGCTCAACATTTGGGAAAGAGAGTTGCAGATTTTTGTGTCTGTGCCAACCATTACATATGTTTAATTTTCTCTTCTTTTTTAAGAGAGAGCGAGAGAAGGCTGTGCGCTACCCACCCCCTGCCACTTACTCAAACAGCATCTATCGCATTTCAGTTCTTTAATTGCTTTGGCTCAGACCTTTGGTATTTTTTCCCTCTAGATTTTTTTTCATTGTCTTCCTCTTCTCATGAAAGAAGCGGAAGGCACTTTAGCACTGATAAAGAAAGAGCCAGTTTGCAGTACTTTTTCTCAGTCTAAACTAATGGGAGTTTACAGTACATGATGGTAATAATGTTCTAACTTATGTCTGAGCTGACTGTATAGGACAGTGTGCTTATGTTGTTTCTTTTATTTGATTTTAGTTAAATTTATTTATTTATTTTATTTTATTTTATTTAAAGGTGCAGTGCGTAATATTTATGAGGATCTATTGACAGAAATGCAATATAATATACATAACTATGTTTTCAGTGGTGTATAAATATACATAATGAACCGTTATGTTTTTATTACCTTAGAATGAGCCATTTCTATCTACATACACCACGGGTCCCCTTACAGTGAAGTCGCCATTTTGCGCCGTCATGTTTCTACAGTAGCCCTAAACGGACAAACTTCTCTAAAGAGCGCCAGCTACTCTCGGCCCTGTAATCTTTGTCCTGTGTCGGCCACCGTAGCTTCTCTATGTGCTTCAAAAGGGAGGGGTGAATGGTGGATGGTTGCAGTTCGCAACTAGATGCCGCTAAAATTTACACAGTGCACCTTTAAAATAAAAGAAACAAAATAAATAAATTAAAATAAATAAATAAAATATTTATTTTATTTTATTTATTTTCTATCTATTTTCCAAACAGAGCTTCTTACTGTGAGGTGTCAGTGCTTACCAGTGAGCTATTTTATTTTATTTTATTTTTTTTATTTTTTTTTACAAACAGACTTTCTTACTGTGAGGTGTCAGTGCCACCCACTGAGCTATTTTATTTTATTTTATTTATTTTTATTTTTTATTTTTTTTATTTTTTTTATTTAATTTAATTTTACAAACAGACTTTCTTACTGTGAGGTGCCAGTGCCACCCACTGAGCTATTATATTTTATTTTATTTTTATTTTTATTTTTATTTTTTTTATTTTACAAACAGACTTTCTTACTGTGAGGTGTCAGTGCCACTCAGTGAGCTATTTTATGTTATTTTATTTATTTATTTATTTATTTTATTTTATATTAGTGTTTTGTTTTGTGTGTTTTGTTTTATTCTGTTCATGCTATAAATATGCTGATTCTGTTATTCCAGAAAATAATATTTATATTGATATATATATATTTTATATTTTTACTGTCATTATTATTTTTTCTACCCATGTTTTTCATTACATTTGTCACATAACATTACTTATAGATCAACTGAAACTGTTTTGTTTTTAACAGTTTGCATTTGTTTTGCAGGTTTCTACTTCCTGTGATAGAATCACACCATGCCTGAGGGGGCGGGCCGCGACAGCCAGAAAAAAAACAGCAACCAAGGTCGGATGCCAATCGAATAATATCAGTGTTTGAAAATCTTAACATGATTATGTAATATCCCAATCAAAAGCTACTGACAGGAACTGCTTGTTCACGGTCTGAATTTGAAGTTGCTTTTGTTAACTTCTATTTTGTGGTTGAGTTCAAAACCACAAACGAGAGCCTGGGAAAATGACGAAAGATCAATTTTCCGAGATATTGCACAGTTTTCAGTGGAGATAAGCCATCAGGCATGCCCTAGATAAGAGTGTCTATTAGGAATGAAATGCTAAGAGTTATCAGGTTCAGAATTAGACAGGGTGGTCTCCCTCTTGATATTTTTGGACCTCAGCCTCTCCTACTTTACAAAGAATGGTTGCTTACATTATCAATTCAAACAAACTGAACAAGTCTGTTGGAAATGTGCTGACAATCACAATTGTTTAGGGTTGGTCACCTCGTTTTAGATTGGGCTCTCTAAACAATTCGTGATTGAAATAGGTCTGACCATGCAATAGAGACCAGGGTGCACATTTATGTTTGGAAAGAAATTTTTATGTCAAATAGAATCTGGAATATGTCAAGTTGCTGTCAATATACTATACATGACATCCCAAAAGAGCAATGTATCCCTGTTAATACATATACAGTCAAATATATATGCATTTAAAATCACATCCAATCAACCCCAAAAGAATAAAGAGGTCATGAATACAAACATCTTTGACATTTGACCCAGATCATATCATCTTGACCTCATCTGGCATGTGATGACTCGGTGGAGTTGAGCTCTGAGCACCTTTGCAGGGAAGCACTTGTATTTGGTTTCACCACTTCCTGTAATGGGGCCGTCAGGTGCAGACTGGCACGGCACACAGGAAGTATCTCAACAGACTGATGAGCACCCAGATACGCTAATACAGATAAACACTCACTGCTTGAGCTCTGCTTCTTTGTGTGTGTGTGTGTGTGTGAGTCATTCCTTTTGAATGTCTGTTGTAATTTAAGGATGTATTCCTATAAATAGGCATATCAGACTTTCAGTAATGCTGTGGTCAAGCTCAGGCAAGTTTTGATACTGCTTTCTGTTCTGTTCCCAATAAAAATGATGTCATTAGGAGGAGGAGGAGGAGGAGGAGGATGTTATTAAGGAACTAACTTGTGTTGAGAAATGAAAAACATACACACACACACACACACACTACCATTCGAAAGGCATGGCTGCATTTATTTGATCAACAATACATTAAAAACGGAAATAGTGTGAAATATTATTAAACGTTAAATAAATATAATATATTTTAAAATGTAATTTATTCCTGTGATCAAATCTGAATTTTCAGCATCATTACTCCAGTCTGTCACATCATTCTAGAAATCATTCTAATATGCTGATTTGCTGCTCAAGAAACATTTATTATTATAAGAAATTATAATTATAACAACGATTATTATTCTTGTTATTATATATTGAAAACAGTTATGCTGCTTAATAAAAACTGTGATAAATTATGATAAAATAGAATTTCAAAAGTAAAATATTTTGTAACATTATAAATGTCTTTATTGACTTTAATGCATTCTTGCTAAATAAAAGTTTTTTTTATTTTATTTAATTTATTTTTTATTTAATTTATTTTTTTATTTTTATTTTATTTTATTTTATTTTATTTTACAAACAGACCTTACTGTGAGGTGTCTGTGCTACCCACTGAGCTATTTTATTATATTTTATTTTATTTTATTATTTTACTCTTTATTGACTTGCTGAATAAAAGTATTAATTTATTTTAAAAGAATTATATATATAGCAGGAGTGACCCTTGTGGTGTCATGAATCATGATCTTTCATGAGAAATATGGGTGGTGATTATCTTATCCATAAATGATAAATGAAGCCATAGATTTCAGTACTGAAAAAAAAAAAGTGAATTCAAAAATATAAAATTCGTTTTGTTTTTTGTTTGTTTTTTAAGATTAAATCAAGATTGTTTGCGTTTTGACAAGTACATTTCCAATTTTTTTTGCTTTGTTTTGGGGTGAAATGTGACCTGGACATGTGAGATTCACCCACATGCAAACCTAATTCAGAGGTTCCTCATAATTATATTGAACACACAAGTGCTCTTCAGCATTTTCCGGCAAGGACTGAAGAGTTTGACAACTCTCGAAATAACGTGGTTTTGCGGCCTGCACACTAATACACACCTAGGCAGGAAATCTCTCTGTGAGAGAGAAGTGTGCACATGTGAACAAGACTCACATTTCATGTACGTTAGATATGGTGCATGGTTCCTGTCTGCGTTACGAATGGTGAGATCTGTTTAGTCTCTGCTGGATTCAGTTTCAGAAATCATTTGGATACCTGATGTCAAGACGGTGCTAGCCAGTTGCTTTGAATTAGTTATGAGAACTAACTAAACTACAGTGAGAAAACATAATTCACAGCTAACCGCACTGGTGGTCATTCCAGCTGATGTTGCCGTGCCTTGCGGATCAGGTATGTGATATCTTTCTCTTGGCTTTCACTCATCTGGTCAAATGATCTTCACAGACTTCCGTGATCTACATAACAGGCCTGATTCTCTGTTAGGAGTTAGGTGAGCCTTGTTAGGCTCTTTATTGGACTTTGAGTGACTAAAAAAAAAAAACAGTGTGCATGAAATTTATGATGAAAATACCACAATTACTGGAACTCATAATAAGTACATATCACTGACTAATAATTTATCGCAATTATGGACACAAAGACCAAATTAAGGTGTTTTTTACATTATTTCCAAGTAGATCTATGTCATTATGAAAATATTACGAGGAAATGAGCTCTAATGTATTATTCCAGATTTCTAAAACAGCTGCACAATTAATCGAGTCATTCTATTTTCCATTAAGAATCATATAATTATGAAGAACAGTATATGTGTGTTGGCTCACGCACATGTTCATCAGTCTTATCTGGAGATGGTCAGGTTTTGTTGGAAATCCCAACCGATTTATCCACTCTTAATTCGTGCTGTGTGCTTAGAGGCTCTTTAAACTTAATGTTAACAAAATCCATAGGGATGAGGTTTAGGGTATAACAGTCCCCTGCTTATGGTTCTTCCATGCCAAATGAAAGTTTCTGACTTCATGCCCAAGTAGTGATGGAGTACCCTGTCTGTTTGCTTTTGTTCCAGAGGATGCACTGGGTTTGTGTTGTCACACTTCATGCATCTGTCTGGCTGAATTTATGCCGTGCTTTGAACATGCTCCTGAATGCTTTTGTATCCAGTACAGCTGATCTCAAGATAGGCATCAAACGAAAAGTAAAAGATGGCCTTATCGGTGATGTATGTCTGGCTGTAGAGGATTTTACAATCCGTCCCTCCACGTTTTTTCCTCATTTTCACATTTTTTCATGTGCGACTGCCGCCATAGTGGTGCTGATCTTGGATTGGGGCCAGTATAAGATAAACACATGCCTTCATGTACTTTATGAGTGTGTTTAAATCAAATTTAGGCAATCAATATTACCAAAGTGTTTTCAAATCTTCTATGAATGCAGGGAATGGGAGAAAAGGCTCCAAGCATTTCCAGCTAATGGTCAGATGGAATAATTGATGGATGATAGGCAGACTTGGCGAGGAAGAGAGTGCAGAGAGTAACAGTTGACTGCGTCGCCCTGCCTGCTAGGTCAGAGGAAATGGAGGATTGTTCGTCTCTGCCAGCTTGTGCCCTGTAACTGGGCCACCATTGTGATGAGCACAGCCCAGCATTCAGCCTTTAAACAATGCCAATTCTTACAGGCCTCTGTACCGGCCTGTGTTCTCTTGCCTTGACGACCAGACTGTTGTGTTCAGTTTTTGATACGGCTCTTCAGGCAGAGCGTCACTGTTTTGATTTAGATGTTCTGGTCGTTTTAGGGCACGGCTGATTGAATGACTTCTGTGTTCGCAGGTTTAATCGTCCAGCAAATTGCAGTCAGGAAGTTGTGATTTTTGTTTCCTGTCTATACAGGGCGTGCACAGCACCGTTAGATTGACAGCCTCTGTGGGTTTGCTGCAAACCATTGTGATGTAGTTTTGCACAGTCACACCTTTGAGGCAGGCAGAAAAATATTTGCAGGAAACACATTGTAAGCACTTGTAGTTTGTCCTTGTACTTTACTGTAGGTTTGCATATTACTTTATTTAAAAAAAAAGTATATATATATATATATATATTGTTAAATGTACATACAACTTATTTTGTTTATTTTGTGTTCATTTGGTTTCCTTATTTTGAAAACCATAAAATCATCAAACATAATATTATATTAAATTAATTATATTATCAAAAAGAGGAAGCACAAAAAAGAAACAAACTCAGAAAACCAGAGAAAAAAAGACCAAAGAAAAGTAAAGATTATCAAAAATAATTGAAATGGGAAGTGGTTGATGAGAAATTGTAATTTAGAAATGATTTATTCATGGACACAGATTTTGGTATCCTGACCATTTTCAATACAGTTTTGAGATCTCTTCTGAAACTCTAGAATAGACACATGTGAGTTTACTGGAGTCTTCAAGAAGCAGAAGGTTTAAGCCAAAGTCTCCATTTGCTCTACATTGCTGTCTTAAGATACAGTATTAAATAATGTTTTTTTAACATCATATTTTTTTTTTACTTTTAATGACCAAAAATGCTGCATTATGCAGTGATCACTAGTGTTCTCACACCAACTTGTTTCTGTCTCTCTGTGCTGCAGCTGCCAAGCGCCCCTCCTCTGTGTCCTCGCTGAGTGGGATTGTGAGCCGCATGGCCTCCTCAGGCGGTGCATCTCGTGGGAGCTGCACCTCTGTTAACACGGTGTGCTCCGACAGTGACCGTGGTGCGAGTCTCAGCTCCTCTGCCTCATCTGCCTCGCTGCAGGATGGGCACTCGTCGTCTTCCTCCTCATCACTCCCCTACGGAGCCATGCCGGCCTACCCTGGGCCACAACGTAATGGCTCAGACATCAGCCTGGACCTCACCCCTCTCTCCCTGCTGACGGGAGCCAGTCCCCTCACCGCCTCCACAACACCGCTGCCTAAACTCACTCGCCTGGAGAGAGTGGCGCTGGAGATAGTGGAGACCGAGCAGGCCTATGTGAGGGACCTCAAGAGCATTGTGGAGGTAAGGACCAGACACATGATCTCTATGTACTATGTCTCGTATTGTAAGTAGTAAGTACATGTATGTAATATGCAACCAAAATATGCAACCAAATAAACTTCAGCATGGGAATAATATTGAGTTAATGTTAAAACAATATTGAAATAATGTTTCTTACAATCTTTAACCTTTAAAAGGCTAGTTTACCCTAAAAAGAAAATGTTGTCATTATTTACGTATCCTCATGTCATTCTAAACCTGTATGCATTTGGAACAAAAAAGTTTTTTTTGTCCAATGAAAGTCCAATGCTGTTTTTGACCCCATTTACATTTTTCAAAATATCTTGAGGTGAGGTGGGCTCTTTTGACTTGGCCTGTAAATCACCACTGAGATTACTCTAGAAACCGCATAGCAACCCACTAATAACACTCAGTACACCTAGCAACGGCCTAGAAACCACCCAGAACACACTAGTGAGCACCTAGCAACACCTAAACACTAAAAACACTAAACACTCTTTGTGAGCATCTACCAATGGTCTAGAAACCACCCAAAAAACACTCTGCAAACAGCTTGCAACGCCCTATAAACCACCCACAACAACCTATCGAGCACCTATCAACGGCCTGGAAAACATCCAGAACACCCTAGCGAGCACCTAGCAATGGCCCTGAAACCACCCAGAACACAGTAGCAAGTATTTAACAACACCCTAGAAACCAACCAAAACAACCTAGCGAGCACCTAGCAACGGTCTAGAAACCACCCCGAATACCCTAGCAAGCACCTAGCAACGGTCTAGAAACCACCCAAAACACCCTAGCGAGCACCTAGCAACGGTCTAGAAAACACTCAGAACACCCTAGCAAGCACCTAGCAACGGTCTAGAAACCACTCAGAACACCCTATCGAGCACCTAGCAACGGTCTAGAAACCACCCAGAATACCCTAGCGAGCACCTAGCAACGGTCTAGAAACCACCCAGAACACCCTAGCGAGCACCTAGCAATGGTCTAGAAACCACCCAAAACACCCTAGCGAGCACCTAGCAACGGTCTAGAAACCACTCAGAACACCCTAGCGAGCACCTAGCAATGGTCTAGAAACCACTCAGAACACCCTAGCGAGCACCTAGCAACGGTCTAGAAACCGCCCAAAACACCCTAGCGAGCACCTAGCAACGGTCTAGGAACCACCCAAAACACCCTAGCGAGCACCTAGCAACGGTCTAGAAACCACCCAAAACACCCTAGCGAGCACCTAGCAATGGCCCTGAAACCACCCAGAACACAGTAGCAAGTATTTAACAACACCCTAGAAACCAACCAAAACAACCTACCGAGCACCTAGCAACGGTCTAGAAACCACCCAGAATACCCTAGCGAGCACCTAGCAACGGTCTAGAAAACACTCAGAACACCCTATCGAGCACCTAGCAACGATCTAGAAACCACCCAGAATACCCTAGCGAGCACCTAGCAACGGTCTAGAAACCACCCAGAACACCCTAGCGAGCACCTAGCAATGGCCCTGAAACCACCCAGAACACAGTAGCAAGTATTTAACAACACCCTAGAAACCAACCAAAACAACCTAGCGAGCACCTAGCAACGGTCTAGAAACCACCCAGAATACCCTAGCGAGCACCTAGCAACGGTCTAGAAACCACCCAAAACACTCAGAACACCCTATCGAGCACCTAGCAACAGTCTAGAAACCACCCAGAATACCCTATCGAGCACCTAGCAACGGTCTAGAAACCACCCAGAACACCCTAGCGAGCACCTAGCAACGGTCTAGAAACCACCAAAAACACCCTAGCGAGCACCTAGCAACAGTCTAGAAACCACTCAGAACACCCTAGCGAGCACCTAGCAAAGGTCTAGGAACCACTCAGAACACCCTAGCGAGCACCTAGCAACGGTCTAGAAACCACCAAAAATACCCTAGCGAGCACCTAGCAACGGTCTAAAAACCACCCAGAACACCCTAGCGAGCACCTAGCAACGGTCTAGAAACCACCCAAAACACCCTAGCGAGCACCTAGCAATGGCCCTGAAACCACCCAGAACACAGTAGCAAGTATTTAACAACACCCTAGAAACCAACCAAAACAACCTAGCGAGCACCTAGCAACGGTCTAGAAACCACCCCGAATACCCTAGCAAGCACCTAGCAACGGTCTAGAAACCACCCCGAATACCCTAGCGAGCACCTAGCAACGGTCTAGAAAACACTCAGAACACCCTAGCGAGCACCTAGCAACGGTCTAGAAAACACTCAGAACACCCTAGCGAGCACCTAGCAACGGTCTAGAAACCACTCAGAACACCCTATCGAGCACCTAGCAACTTTCTAGAAACCACTCAGAACACCCTAGCGAGCACCTAGCAACGGTCTAAAAACCACTCAGAACACCCTAGCGAGCACCTAGCAAAGTTCTAGGAACCACTCAGAACACCCTAGCGAGCACCTAGCAACGGTCTAGAAACCACTCAGAACACCCTATCGAGCACCTAGCAACGGTCTAGAAACCACTCAGAACACCCTAGCGAGCACCTAGCAACGGTCTAGAAACCACCCAAAACACCCTAGCGAGCACCTAGCAATGGTCTAGAAACCACTCAGAACACCCTATCGAGCACCTAGCAACGGTCTAGAAACCACCCAGAACACCCTAGCGAGCACCTAGCAACGGTCTAGAAACCACCCAGAACACCCTAGCGAGCACCTAGCAATGGTCTAGAAACCACTCAGAACACCCTAGCGAGCACCTAGCAACGGTCTAGAAACCTCCCAAAATACCCTAGCGAGCACCTAGCAACGGTCTAGAAACCGCCCAAAACACCCTAGCGAGCACCTAGCAACGGTCTAGGAACCACCCAAAACACCCTAGCGAGCACCTAGCAACGGTCTAGAAACCACCCAAAACACCCTAGCGAGCACCTAGCAATGGCCCTGAAACCACCCAGAACACAGTAGCAAGTATTTAACAACACCCTAGAAACCAACCAAAACAACCTACCGAGCACCTAGCAACGGTCTAGAAACCACCCAGAATACCCTAGCGAGCACCTAGCAACGGTCTAGAAAACACTCAGAACACCCTATCGAGCACCTAGCAACGATCTAGAAACCACCCAGAATACCCTAGCGAGCACCTAGCAACGGTCTAGAAACCACCCAGAACACCCTAGCGAGCACCTAGCAATGGCCCTGAAACCACCCAGAACACAGTAGCAAGTATTTAACAACACCCTAGAAACCAACCAAAACAACCTAGCGAGCACCTAGCAACGGTCTAGAAACCACCCAGAATACCCTAGCGAGCACCTAGCAACGGTCTAGAAACCACCCAAAACACTCAGAACACCCTATCGAGCACCTAGCAACAGTCTAGAAACCACCCAGAATACCCTATCGAGCACCTAGCAACGGTCTAGAAACCACCCAGAACACCCTAGCGAGCACCTAGCAACGGTCTAGAAACCACCAAAAACACCCTAGCGAGCACCTAGCAACAGTCTAGAAACCACTCAGAACACCCTAGCGAGCACCTAGCAAAGGTCTAGGAACCACTCAGAACACCCTAGCGAGCACCTAGCAACGGTCTAGAAACCACTCAGAACACCCTAGCGAGCACCTAGCAGCAGTCTAGAAACCACTCAGAACACCCTAGCGAGCACCTAGCAACGGTCTAGAAACCACACAAAGCACCCTAGTGAGCACCTAGCAACGGTCTAGAAACCACCCAGAACACCCTAGCGAGCACCTAGCAATGACCACCCAGCACCCAGAACCAATCACGTCGCCCTAGCATGGATAAGGTTTACATGGACAAGAACCCTTAAATGTTTTTTATGTAAATAAAATATGAATGTTAAACTCATATAGGATGACTCTGAAAAAGACCCACTGCAGTATGAATACTGTAATTTTTGCTGGTCCAAACCCACCCAGGTGGTGGTACATTCTTTTGAGCACTAGGATTGCTCAGTCATGGAAGCTCATCCAGATCAGCATTTCAACCGTCACATCTCCTCACCCGCCGCCCACCCCGTATGTAATCCAGGACTCATATAACAGACAGCAGAGAAAGCCGAGCCCTTTCCCTGTGCCAGCGGCGATTTAAAATGTGATCATTGTGAGATTCTGTTGTGCCATTCATCACGCATTCAGGTGGAGCAAAGGAGGTCATGGCACTGGATGAAAGCAACAATAAATTCATGCTGTCAGTTCAAACGCATCTCTGCGCTGCTTTTCACATGCACAGCGCTGATCCAGGACAATAAGGAGGCTGTTGCTCAGCATTTCAAACGCATGCACGCACAAATCAGAGTGTGCTGTAAATATAAGAGACTCTTTGTGGACGCTTCTCAACACATTCATCATATTTCCATGCACAGGTTTTTGGAAGATCAGACCTCCACTGTGACCTTCAGCAGGAGTACAAGCACCAAAACGTTATGCCCCGTTCACACTGGCAGCGATTTGACCACTCCCATTGGTAGCCGTTGCTCATTTGCATAAAGTTAAACTTTCATCATATTTTGGGGTCATTTGAGTGACGGGTCATTGTGTTTGTGGTCTGCGCAGCCTTTGAACTCATGAGAATGTTTCCAGAGCCGGCCATCAACAGGTGTGCGAGTATAGACTGTATAGTATGTGTCTGTTATCCTTTGTATCTGTGACTGATTGATTGCAGAGGATCATGGGTACATAGGCTGGAGGTTGGGGAATGCCTGAAATGTAACTCCTTTTGCTGATGGTTTATTTGAAGTCAAGCTTTTCATATGCCAATAAAAAGAGAAGGCATGCAAGCTTATGCTGCTTTATGAAAAGATGCCTTCAGATCAAATAGCAAGAAATTGGTTGCTGAAAGACGCGGATCATGCCGAGGAATGCTGCTGTTTTATCAATCTGTGGTCTCAAAATGGAGGCTGAGTGGTGGATGGTTTCGGGGACATAGTGCTGACTCTGGGATATGTGTGTATGATGTCTGATTGAAGTCATACTGAGCTGGGCTCTGCTTCTATTAGTAAGAGCCGTCTGGTTTTGATAGAAAGCGTTACAAAGAATGATGTCAAGCTAGTTGGAAACGAGTTCAGAGTGCACGGCTTTGCTGTGTCTTAGTGTTTTGCCTGTTGTTTGTGTGGGTTATTATTAGTTTGTGGAGACATTCAGGTGCAGTGGGTTCAGCTCTAGTGTGTGTTGATGTGGGGAGCGTTTAGGGGAGCAAGACTGAGAGATTCCCCTTTTTGTTTCAGCTGTATTTCTGCCAAATAGGACAGGAAATTGGGGGACGAGGGGGGTTTGGCTGTAGCCCCCATTCTGGGGCACAAGCAGAGATGGAGAGGGGCTGCTCACGAGAGAGGGGCCGACTCCTGTTCCAAACTCCAAACTGACCTAGTTTCTCAGACAAAGACTCTGAGAGTGTTTAACTTCTGGTACAATCTCTCTCTCTCCCTCTCTCTCCCTCTCTCTCTCTATTGTTTGTCAAACTTCCTCTCAGAGATATTCTTCTTTCTTTCTTTCTTTCTTTCTTTCTTTCTTTCTCAGTTGTTCTATCTGTCTGTCTAACTACTGTATATCTATCTATCTGTCTGTCTTTCTGTCCCTTCTTTTCTTTTTTCTTCTTTTCTTTTTTCTTTTGTCTTTCTCTCCTTTTTCTTTTCTGTTCATCTGTTTGTCCCTCCTTTTCTATCTATCTATCTATCTATCTATCTATCTATCTATCTATCTATCTATCTATCTATCTATCTATCTATCTATCTATCTATCTATCTATCTATCTCCTCTCCTCTCCTCTCCTCTCCTCTCCTCTCCTCTCCTCTCCTCTCCTCTCCTCTCCTCTCCTCTTCGTGTTTTCTCTCCTTCTGGTCCATATCTCATATGTGAACATTTATGTTTTTCTTTTTGCCAGACTGGCTGTCATAACACACTTTACGTACGCTCTAGTAAGTCATTTCAGTAAGACGGCATCTGCCAAGAAAATGTGCACATAACTTATGGTTCCTTTGTCTGTGGCTGGTCCCGCTTGTCTCGCACACTCTCCTTTCATAACTCACAATGTAATCCTCAGATTTCCCCTCACCTCCTGGATTTTCACTCTTTCCTGAGTAGCTGTGTCATCACTCATCTCTTCATCTAGTGCTCCAGTTTTGCCAAGAGTCATGCCCATGAGCGCCATTCGTTCAGGGAAATTCACTCCAGCCTAATTACAGTGTCCATGTTCCCCCTGCCTTGTAAAGGTGCTGAATGCACCAGTCCCTGGTTTCCCTGGCTTATTTTGCCCCCACCTCAGCATGTTTGCTTTCCCAGATACTTTGTGGCTCTGGAAACAAACAGAAGAGGAAAAAAGACCCCATGTTTTACAGTCCAGGAATGCAGAGGCACAGGAAAGCGGGAGGGTGACAAAGAGAGCCCCTTATAAAGCCAGTCTCACTATACTCATAATGTATGTTTATTTGTAGCTATTTACTGTAACTTTCAGTTAAATTCTTTTTTTTAGCTTGTTTTGCCTGGTGGCCTTTTCTTGGCTTCAGAGTCTGTAGTTTCTCTCGGGAGATTGTAGGGGCCATTCTTGGCACTTTCCCGCACTATGGTCCGTTGCAGTCTGGTGGAATTTGTTTGTCTATGTTGGTTTGTTGGGTTTGGTCCCAAGGCTTGCTAATTAAGGGTTAATGAGGCCAAGCACTGATAAACTGTCTGATACAATGTTGATAGAAAGCACTGTTTAACTCTGCCAGCTCAACAGCCAGGAACCACTCCTGAGACCATTTGCATCATATCTGTTTTGGGTTTTGGCCTGTGTTGGACACAAAAGAGGCTGTAAAATATTATTAACTTTCTAATTTAATACAAAACGCATTTTTGGCAAGAATGTGTCTTCATAACAGCAGCATTATGATGATTATAGTGTTGAAAAAACACTTCAAGCCAGAAACCTCAAGGTTGTTGGTTTAGTATAAATGATAGTTAATTATTTAAGCTGTGCTATAGATTTTTTAAAGAAACATTCTGGGTTATACAAATACAAGTCTCTTGTTTTCTTATAAAAAAAGATGCTATGATGAGGCACTTTTTGAAGGATTTAAAAGCAGAAATGTGAAACTCATAACTTTATAAAATGTGTATTAATTGAGCTGTAAAGTAGGTCTTGTAATTTTTAGTCATTTTAAGTTGTAAAATTGGAATATACACTACCATTAAAATCTTACTGACCCCAAACTTTGATTTTTTACATTCATTTAATCAGAAGTGCAGTAAAATAGGTAATTTTGTGAAATATTATTACGCTTTGAAATAACTGATTTCCATTTGAATACATTTTAAAATGTAATTTATTTCTATGATGAAGCTAAAATTTCAGCAGCCATTACTCCAGTCTTCAGTGTCACCAGATTTTTACTGTATTTTTGATGAAATACACTGTACACTACAGCCACAAGATGTGTAACAATTTATGTGTTAACATGATTTTAGTGTGATAAAATCACTAGTGTGAAAAAGTTGTTCAAACATTCGGGGATTTTTACAATTATTTTATTATTTCATAATTTATAAATTTAATGCATCCTTGCTGAATGAAATATTAATTTCTTTAAAATAATCTTACTGACCCCAAACTTTTGAATGATAGTGTAACTACTCTATATTTCCAAAAGTATTGGGACACCCCTCCAAATCATTGATTCAGGTGTTCCAGTCACTTCCATGGCCACAGGTGTATAAAATCAAGCACCTAGGCATGCAGACGCTTCTACAAACATTTGTGAAATAATGGGTCGCTCTCAGGAGCTCAGTGAATTCAAGCGTGGTATGTGGTACCGTGATAGGTTGCCACCTGTGCAATAAGTCCATTCATGAAATGTCCTCACTACTAAATATTCCACGGTCAACTGTTAGTGGTATTATAACAAAGTTGAAGCAATTTGGAACAACAGCAACTCAGCCACGAAGTGGTAGGCCATGTAAAATCACAGAGCGGGGTCAGCGCATGCTGAGGCGCACAGTGCGCAGAAGTTGCCAACTTTCTGCAGAGTCAATAGCTACAGACCTCCAAACTTTGCGTGGCCTTCAGATTAGCTCAAGAACAGTGCGTAGAGAGCTTCATGGAACGGGTTTCCATGGCCGAGCAGCTGCATCCAAGCCTTACATCACCAAGTGCAATGCAAAGCGTCGGATTCAGTGGTGTAAAGCACGCCGCCACTGGACTCTAGAGCAGTGTAGTCGTGTGCTCTGGAGTGACCAATCACTCTTTGTCTGGCAATCTGATGGACGAGTCTGTGTTTGGTGGTTGCCAGGAGAACGGTACTTGCCTGACTGCATTGTGCCAAGTGTAAATTTTGGTGGAGGGGGGATTATGGTGTGGGGTTGTTTTTCAGGGGTTGGGCTTGGCCCCTTAGTTCCAGTGAAAGGAACTCTTAATGCTTCAGCATACCAAGACATTTTGGACAATTTCATGCTCCCAACTTTGTGGGAACAGTTTGGGGATGGCCCCTTCCTGTTCCCACATGACTGCGCACCAGTGTACAAAGCAAGGTCCATAAAGACATGGATGAGCGAGTTTGGTGTGGAGGAACTTGACTGGCCTGCACAGAGTTCTGACCTCAACTCGATAGAACAGCTTTGGGATGAATTAGAGCGGAGACTGCGAGCCAGGCCTTCTCATCCAACAATCAGTTCCTGACCTCACAAATGCGCTTCTAGAAGAATGGTCAAAAATTCCCATAAACACACTCCTAAACCTTGTGGAAAGCCTTCCCAGAAGAGTTGAAGCTGTTATAGCTGCAAAGGATGGACCAACTCCATATTAAACCCTACGGATTAAGAATGGGATGTCATTAAAGTTCATGTGCATGTAAAGGCAGGCGTCCCAAAACTTTTGGCAACAAAGTGTATCTGTACACAGAAAGGGTTAGAAATCATGTTAACTTGTATATTATTTACATCTCATGGCTATAGTGTTGAACATCTTAATGTTTATAGATTAGCCACATTCATTTCTGTTGTAAGTCTTTCACTGTGATCCAGATCTTCCTTAAACTTTAACTCAGTGAAACTGCTTGACTATAAAGCAGTGTTAACCAACCACTCCAAACCGAGAAAGTTTGGTGATCCCCTGCTTCTCTGTTCCTCGGCAGGCGGCCTAAACCAGCCAGTATTTTACGCGGCATGATGATGAGACAGTTTTCTCATGAGACCAGCTTATGACTTTTTCAAGGTCAGAGTTGAAAGAGCAGAGAGAGAAAAGATAAATATTGTTCGAGGGGCTCCTTATAACCACCGTATTAGTTGCATGCTTTGCTTTTCAGTACCGCTTTGTATGTTTACACTGAAGATCATTGAGGGGCTCAAGTGTGGCGTCCACGGTAATTACGTTACAGCGATTTTTGGTGGTGAGAGATCATTTGGGGGTGAGAGTCATGTCTTGCTGTGAAGGACCCATTTATAGTCTCTTTGTAGTCCATGAATTATGAATCAACTCAGTGTTTACAATGGAAAATATGATGGAATAGGTCTCACAGAAGTTTTGTGAAATGCAAAAAAAATGGCAAAGCAAGTTCAAGTGTGAAAATGCCTAGTATGATTTCTGTGAGGTCATCACACTCAATCTTTCTCGGTTTCTCTCTCAGGACTATCTTGGCTGCATTATTGACTGTGGAGACTTGCCTCTCAAACCCGAGGAGGTCAGCACCCTCTTCTGCAACATCGAGGACATCTATGAGTTTAACAGGTTGGTGTCTTCTTTCTTTTAAAGGTCTGGTGGTCAAGATGTCTGTCTGGGTGTTAGTGGTGTCTGCTGAATTTTTTTCCGACACAATGACTGGCCTGTGTCCTGCTCTGTCCCACCGTGAGGGACAATGTGCAGATGTCTGCCAAGAGCGAGTGTTCGGCGTTTCTGATACACTCCAGCAGACTGTCCCTGGACTGCTGTAGTTGATCTGGTATGCTCTTCATGAGACGTTTTTTCAGCCTTCATCATAACTTAAGCTCTTTTTAAAAGACGTGCAGCATATGGTGTGTTACACCGCGAGTTCATGCATGGTCCACCGAACAATTTAGTCAGTCTTGTTATGTGTCTGCTTCACACTGTTTATTGCAAATGACACTCTATGTTTATTTCATACTCGTACGCATGGTTGAGCCCAGAGGTTTTCAATTGGTGGGTCGCTGCTACTTGCCACTCAAACACCCTGTTTTTACATAATTTTCTTTCTTGGTTCACTCCACTCCACATCACCCCCTAATGACATTAGACAGTGTCGAAATTGAACATGGCGCCTTACTGCCAGTTCTTGTGGGAAATCAGCTTGGCTGTTGAAAACAGGAAATCTTAAAAACTCTTGGGTGTCCTCACAACCTCATTTAATAAAACTTCCTTTAATAAAATGGCAGAGCATTTGTTCCCATCACAGCTGCTTTTGGCCTCTGCTTGAGATTATATTGGCATGTAAAGAGCAGAATGAGTTATTAGTTTTTTAAGAAAACCATTCTTAAGGGGAAAGTTTACTAGCGATGCGCCGATATGAACATTTTGGCCCATACCGATATATTGGCAGATAAATCTAAATCCAGATTTTTATATACTTTTTGAGAGCCTGATTACAAAAAGTCAAAAGTCTCACTATTAAACGCCATGTCCCAAGCACACAATTATGATGTTCTCATTATAATTTTATGCAGCCTATATGACAGACTTGTGCTGCATGTTGCCCTTGACTGTATTTTGCTTTTTGAAGTGATTTCAATCATATTTCAAGCAATTCAAAACATGGCGAACAGTGTGCATCTGTCTCAGCTGAAGGAAATAATCCATTATTTATCGGCTTTAATATATCAGCCAAAATTTCTTATCGGGCCGATAACAATAGCTTTAAAAATGAACATATATCGGCCGATACCGATATGGTGGCCGATATATCGTGCATCCCTAAAGTTTACCAATCAGTAAAACTTCTGTCATATTTGGTCATATTTGGTCATTAAGATTTTTTAATGACTCATTAAAATGATTTTTTTAATGAGTCTTCTCACCAAGGCTGCATTTATTTGATCAAAAATACTGTAAAAACAGTAATATTGTGAAATATTATTACAATTTAAAATTGTAATGTCATTTTGTCTAATGATCCATCAGAACTCAATGTTATATGCAGATTTGGTGCTCAAGAAACATTTCTTATTATTATCAGTGTTGAAAAAATTTGTGGTGCTTAATATTTTTACATGTGAGAATGTGATACATTTATTTTTCAGGATTCTTTGATAAGTAGAAAGTTCAAAAGAGCAGCATTTATTTGAAATATAAATCTTTTGTAAAATTATAAATGTCATTTTTGATTAATTTATTGGATTCTTGCTGAATAAAAGTATTAATTTCTTTGTAAAAAATATAACCATAGTGATACCAAACTTTGAACAGTAGTGTATATATTCCAATTTGTCTGAAGCCATACGCTATAATTACATGATTAATAGACTGAAATTTAGGTTACTCACAAATCAAAATATTCATTTAAATTATCATTTCCAGGTCTAAAATCATATAAGAGTGAATAATGACTGAAATTTGGTCTGTTCATCCCACAAAGCTTTGTGCTTATGGAAAACAGGGAGTTGGAAATTATTCAGTATTTCTCTGATTGTGTTCGGAAGAAGAATAACAGCATGCGGGTTTTGACAGAATTTTAATTTTTAAGTGAACGATTCCTTTAAATCAGCTCTCATGCGTACCTCTGTACTTGTTAAGACTATATACAATGAATGACTGACCTTGTTTTTCCCTCCTGTCTTAGTTTAAACACACAAAGGCTCTCTCTTTGTCTTTTCTTACTCTTAAAAGCCCTCTGCTCATCGCTGTGGAATGTAGCCCCTGTATTCAGACTTGATTCTGTTGAGTCTACTTTCTTGGCACCAGTTAGAACTTTAGGACACATACAGATGTCATTTTCCTCTTAGCCAAAGCAGCCAGGCTCCAAGGTAGAGCTCCAGCGCCTGTGGTGAACGAGCCACACATGACCTGTCAGAAAGTGAGGGTGCAGCCAAGCGAGCAGTGCATCCTGGGACAGCAGACAGGACTTATTTTGTTCCCACAGACATCTGTCCAGTTATAGTGAAGCATTGTAAATTGTGCCTTTGCACTGAAATGCTGCATTTGTCTTGTGCAGCGACTGCAACAGAACAGGCTGTTTTTGCTGGCTTGGGAATCTCCTCTCTACTTTGCAGTGATGAAAACATTCCACTGCTGACTCATTCCTGTGTTTTGCAATAGTTCTTTTAAACCCTTCTCATCAGGTTATATTGTTCTTGGTTTATTTTAGCACTTGCAATCACACATTTCTATGTCATTCTGCACTCTGGTGCCCTTAAATGGGTGTTAAAACTTCAGGGTCAAATATGTATACCACCATTCAAAATTTGGGCTATGCAGCCCCATACGTAACAAACTGCGATGCACTGTGTATTCTGACACCTTTCTATCAGGACCAGCATTAACTTCTTGAGCAATTTGAGCTACAGTAGCTCGTCTGTTTGATCGGACCACACGGGACAGCCTTCGCTCCCCACGTGCATCAATGAGCCTTGGTCGCCCATGACCCTGTCGCCGGTTCACCACTGTTCCTTCCTTGGACCATTTTTGATAGATACTGACCACTGCAGACCGGGAACACTCCACAAGAGCTGCAGTTTTGGAGATGCTCTGACCCAGTCGTCTAGCCATCACAATTTGGCCCTTGTCAAACTCACTCAAATCCTTACGCTTGCCCATTTTTCCTGCTTTAAACACATCAACTTTGAGGACAAAATGTTCACTTGCAGCCTAATATATCCCACCCACTAACAGGTGCCGTGATGAAGAGATAATCAGTGTTATTCACTTCACCTGTCATAATGTTATGCCTGATCGGTGTATTTTACAACATTTCTTGTATATGGTATTTTTGATCTAATAAATGCAGTCTGTGTGAGCATAAGAAACTTCAGTGTTTTTACACTTTTTGCATAATTTGATAAAAAATACATCTTGATTTAAAATGACGTACAATACAAATATTTTGCTCAAAAGTGATATCAGCTGTGGTAGTCATAATTTTTGAAAAATTATACAAAACAGTTACAGAACAAGTAAATCAGCAATACAATAAGAACAATGAAACTAAATTACAAACAAAACCAACAAAAAGTACAGCAGAACAAAAATATAAATTAAATATGTGCTTAAGGTTTTTTAGTGGTATTCAGATAAGTAATAGCCTACAAAAGAAATTGAATAAAGTAATCAAATGTAAAATAACACTGCTGTATACATTAAATATAGACCCTAATCCTAATTAAAACTACAGTTTATTCATTCATTCTTTTGTTGTTTGATTAACAGTAATGACTGCAGCAGATTTATCAGGCTGCTGTCACTTTAAGAGCTAACACACAGATCTAATATACTGTTACACACGCACCTTTTCTCAGTGTTTACATTCACTTAAGACATAACCGACTGTGTTTACGAGGATACTTACCAAAACGGCATTTCGAAATATTTGTGCGTAGGCTATTTGACCGTTTAGGTGCCTATCTGAAGCCCATAGTATACTTTGCTTATGCGCATTCGGCTCCGTCTCGGAGCATTACGATTAATCGCACAGCCCTAACAGATCAAGTATATCATTTGGGACAGAGCCGTTTAGAGACACTTAATTGCCCAGATAGATCCCTCTGTTAAATAGCAATAAAAGTTTATCCTTGACCTCCTGTGTGTGCTTGCATGAGGTCACTGGCTGCCCCTGGACCATGCTTTGACTTCATTTTGGATTCAAATACTCCTTAACACCGAGAATAAGGAGTGTTCTTTTCTTAATAAAGACAAATCTGGTTTTCCTCAAAGCATTCATTTCACTTCTCTCTTGTCTCCTCACTGTCTCACTGTCTCCTTTGATCTAATTTGGGAGAAATAACGGTTGAAGATTTGTCCTGAGGATTTGTATATTGCATAAAAAAGAAGAAGTGAATTTCCCCCTCCATAGGATGCTGCGTTTCCAGCAAAAATAAAGGCTTGACTGCTGTGCAGCTAGATGAAAAGAACCGTAATGCAGTGAACTTCTGTTTGAGTTATACACACAGTGTTAATGGATGAATGGTGGGAGTAAGACAAAAGAAAGGGATGAGACTAGGGGAGAGGGAGAGAATGAATCGAGAGAAGACAACAACTTATGGGTTGAGATCATAAAAGAAGGGGAAGGATGATGTGAAGACTGAATGGGACAAAGGGAATTAAGTTTTTTACATTCAGGGCCTCTTTCAGGTAACTCCCTGTCTCTGGTCATAACTCATAGAATGAATAAGTGAGACATTTTAGATTTTTTTGCTGTTCTTCATTGTAGTCTGTTGATTTTGATACATGGTTTGGTAGCCAATCCTGACACGTTCAAAGAACCGATCTGGTGTCTTAATGTATTAAATTTCTCATTTCACCTCAAATATTACCCTAAACACTAAATATCTCTGTGTGTACTGTATCTGGCAAAGAAGAACCTGGGAAAGTATTAAGTATGAATGTAGCACACATATTTCAATTCTCAAACCTTTGGTCCGCCAACACTTTCCTGGGATTTGAGCAAAAGGGCCAAAACCTCACAAGATTCGCCAAGATCTAATTGAATCCAACTTATCTACTACAGTTCGGACCAGAAAGCAGATACTTGTGGCTTTGAATCGACAGTAACATCTTTATTGTTTTTACAATTGCAAATTACAGAACTATGTGTTGTTATTATGGCACACCTTTTCAAGACATTTCAAGTCATCAGTCAAGAACATCCCGTCCCTGCAGGCACCTAGAACATCAAACTCTTTGGACAATCTAAAAAAGCATGCATAAACTCATTCAATTTCCTTTATAACCACAATGAAGTCCCCCCGCCACAAAGGTCAGCCACTAAATGAGTTTCGTCTTCAGAGGGGAAGAGAGGATGATGAAGGCTGGAGTGCTGCGGTTTCCTTCCGAACTTTTCCCCTCAGCCACATGAAGGAAAGTCCATAGTGTTTAGAGAGCTTCACGTTGTTTTCTTTCACGACACGTAAGGAGGGTTCCCTCGAGACTGACTGGCCTGGCGGTTTGGGAATGAATGTTGGGTGTTTTGCTAATGGACTGAATGAAATACAGCGTGCCTGGTCGAGCCTTCACACAGCCTTCGTTCAACTCTTCAGAACATAGTCAGAGAATGTACAAACACTCATCCTCAGGCGAAAAAGTCCCACCGGCCACAAGAGATCATATCAACTCCATAACATTGAGGGAAAATCCATTTGTTTCCATCTAGTGTTTGAGTCACAATAGAGATTGTTTCACTAAACCAAGCTTTCTTTATTGCTTTCCAGACACTGTTACCAGCCTATGTAATGCAAAATTGATGTTTTTCATTGATTTACTTTCTGAAATGAGCTTTTCCCCACCAGCAGAATGTAGAAAATCTGTGTACACTCTTAAAAATATAAAGGTTCTTTATTGGCATCGATGGTTCCATGAGGAACCTTTAACACACAAAAGAAATCTTCAGATTATTTAAATCTTCTTTGCGCTAAGAAAAAACAGTTCTTCTAAGAAATTTTTACCGAAAGGTTCTATTTTGGGGAACCAAAATAGCATTGGTGTGAAAACGATTTTAGAACCTTTATTTTTAAAGGCACAGTATGTAAGTTTGGCCGCTAGAGGTCGCTTATTCAAAACAGTTGTAGTCTTTACTCTTCACCTCCACAGCAGATGGAAAGGAATCAGATGGACTCGGGCAGAAATCATGTTCATGAATGAGCGAATGTATTAAAGTTTGATTAATGTTATGGTGGTATGAAGCAGGACACGCCGAGAGCCCTTGGGAGCGAATGCTAATGAGAGAGACCTGCACTCTTTTTGTTGCGTATGTGGGGTAACGCAGCGCTGTTTTACATGGTTAAAACAATCATACTAAATACATTTGAGTGTGTTGAAAGTTATGTTATAACGTTACTACACTTTGCAGTAATCTAGATCGATATTAGAATATCATATTAATAAAAACAGGATGACTAAATGACTGTTGCTAAATGACATGCAATTAATTTTAAAATATATTGTATGATGGAGAAAGCTCTCTCTGATTATGTAAGCCACTTGACAAAATAGTGTTGTCTCTTGAGACATGGTAAAAATGTTACTCGCGGTGAATCGTGAAAACAAGCGATTCAAACAATAAGACTAAATGTGTTGAGCTGTATAACAATGATCAGTTTTCTGTTGATAAATGTATCCAAACAGTTGCTCGTCTGTATAATAAAATGCATACTATATTAAAGCGTCTTTGGTGTTTCCATGGTTTCTACGGAAATCAAGGGTAGCGTGGATATGACGTCATTGACAGGCGACGCAATGGACACGGTCCGTAACTCTAGTTAAAATAGCTGATTTCTCTGGATTTAAACATTGCTAGAAACATTTGGGACAATGTAAGTACACAGGTCAACAAAATATATAACATTGTTCTTGTGGTTTTTCGATAATTTAACCTAAAAATCTTACATATTGTGTCTTTAAGAGTGTAGAAAGGTTTTCAAGTTTAACTGTGGGGATACTGGGACATGTTTGGAGGAAATCAAGCCAAAATTAAAAGCATCCCATCTGTGTGCATTTAGACAAGAGTTTAAATGATAAAAAAGAAATGAATGCTGTTTGGAAATGCAGGCCGCAGTTTGAGCCCGTTCCAGTCAAAAGTGTCCTCTTGAAACTCCAGTTCCAGATGTTTAAACAAACAAATAGACTCATGTCAGAAAACAGATTGCAAATGCTTTTGTGAGAATATGTGAGTAGAAATACGTGTGTCATGCAGCAAAACTGAATTGACCCTTTTGTTTTTCATAGTGAGCTTTTGGAAGATCTGGAACGCAGTCCCCATGCGGCAGCCATAGCAGAATGCTTTGTGGAGAGGGTAAGCACATGACCAATAAAAACATACATATCTTCCTGTTTAACACCTTATTGTAAGGCATACAATACACGTATCTCAAGACAAGGGGTTTGTGTTTTAATGCACGTCATTCTAAGGGAAATCCAGTTTTGTTAATGTGTTATGTTGGGGCCCTCGCTTGGCAGTATGGCAGAAGCGCAAAGAAATGTCTGGGCCAGAAAAACAGTTGGACTCTGTGAAACCTAAACATATCAGCAAACTGTGTTGAACTTTTAACACATGCACACGTCAACTAAGTGCATTTGCAGACAATTTTGGTGCTCTTGTCTCCACACCACAATGACACAACAATGAGCAGACCAGGCTGGGATGAGAACCAGACAAGGACATCATTGTTTGGAGTGGTAGAGGGGTTGAATGTGCTCATTCCTCTTTCTGCAATGATTTGTTTCTTGGTTTAGAAAAGGAAATCGTTCTTTACCTTTCAGTTGCCAGAGGCAGTGTCTCAAGCACCAAGACTCAATGTTTACCTCCTGCTGAAATGGCCACTGTTAGGATCAATTAGCACTGGCTTAGGAAGCAGAGTACATTTGATTAAGCCATTACCGGTGGGTTATTTTGAGGTTTTAGCTCAATTTAACCTTCTCTAATGCCTAAAGCTCAGTCAAGTTTTTTTCCCCCATAATCTCAGCAGCATCTAAAAGTCCAAAACTTGTTCCAAATCAAAGCAATGCCTCTAGTTATCAGGCCCCAAATAGAGCAAATATTTGATGTGTTTACATGCTTGTACAGATGTAGTTCAGTGAATGTAACTGAAGCTGTGTTGCCCATATCTGGTCAGATCTGGGTATCATGGCCATTGCCAAAGCAGATGACGGGGTTCACTTGATTGGGTTGTTCTGGTACTGCTTCTGTTTTTGGTACACAAACATTTAGTGGAAAAATCTCACACATACTGCCAAGTGAATGCCAGTCTAGATTGTGCCATTTTTTTCTTCTGTCTGTTATATTTTTGTCTGGTTTCATAACACCACACTCTGCATATATTTGAACAGCATGTCCAAAATTAGAAGTGTATTTTTGTTGGTAGAATGAAAGTGTTATCATACAATCTTTGAAATCAATTAATTAAGATTTTTTTTGTTTGTGTTTTTTTTTTTTTTTTTTTTTTTAGAGTGAAGCTTTTGACATTTACACCATATACTGCATGAATTACCCCAAGTAAGTGAAGAATATTTCTATTTCTCTGATATTATGTACATAAGTTTGGAGCAAGATTTTTATTTAAAAAAAAGAATACGTACAATGTTAGAAAAGATTTCTATTGCAAATAAATGCTGGCCTTTTGACTAAAGAATCCTCCAAAAATAGATCATGGTTTCCAGAAAAAATATTAAGCAGCACAACTGTTTTCAACATTTATAATAATATGGAATGTTTTTTGAGCAGCGAATCATCATATTATAATGATTTCTGAAGGATCATGTGACACTGAAGACTGGAGTAATGATGCTGAAAATTCAGCTTTGATCACAGGAATAAATTACACTTTAAAATATATTAAAATAGAAAACAGTTTTTTATATATATTTTTTCACAATATTACTGTTTGTATTTTGCTAAAAAAAATGCAGTTTTTCAAAAACGTTTTAACAGTATGTGCAGATTAATGCACACCGCAAGTGTATTTAGTTGAAATGTATTTTAAATATATATTACTAATACTTCTAACTTATTTTAATTCTATATTAAATTGATTAAATTGTTTAAAACTTTGGTAACACTTTAGTATGGGGAACACACATTCACTATTAACTACGACTTTTGCCTCAATAAACTCCTCATTTACTGCTTATTAATAGTTAGTAAGGTAGTTTTTGTAGCATTTAAGTTTAGGTATTGGGTAGGATTAAGGGATGTAGAATAAGGTCATGCAGAATAAGGCATTAATATGTGCTTTAATAAGTACTAATAAACAGCCAATATCCTAGTAATAAGCAACTTGTTAATAGCGAGAATTGAAATAAAGTGTTACCGTCTTTAGTACACTGAAAACCCATTAATGCTGTTGCACAATTATACAAGTATGTGGCATTTTTGTGGAAAACATAATTAGATTCATGTGATGTAGATGTCAACCACAATTAATCATGTAAGATATTTTTGATGAATGTCGTGTGAATTTAATTAGTGTTAGCTATATGTCTAGTGGAAAAATTAGACATATCAGAGGCAGACATGCTTGGGTGATGACTACTTGGAAATACTTTTCAGCCCCTCTCTTAGTATTCCCATGGGCCTCTGGTACAACAGCAACAGATGTTCTGCTAGAGCTGATTCTGATCCACCTTTAGAGAATTAGTTTTTGCATATTGATACACATTAAACACTGCAGCGCTGATTAGTCTTAATACAGATTCTTGAGAGAATATTTATTGTAAATATTTGCCATGGCAGTACTCGTATGTAACGGTGTTGAAACACTAAGTTACAGCAAGAAAAAAAACACATTTTGTGTGAAAATGGAAGAAGTAGGAGGTTTCACCAAAATAAAAGAATACCGTATTGCTCCGAATATGACACCCCCCCCCCCCCCCCCCCCCCAACACTTTTTGGCATCCCATAAAAATAACCCATAGCCCATCTGAATTATATAACAATTAGGCTATCCATCTGGGCTATAAATCTGGGTACCGTCTTACGTTTTAAAATCACGTACGTGGGAAGTTTGTTCTCGTCAGCGAGGCACGCAAACATTTTTGCATGCGTTTTTAAGTCTTTTGGCACTCGTGAACTTCTAACATTACACTCTGGCACACCGTATTACTTGGCACACTCGTTTTACACGTTTTTGGCGCCACCTATTGCTATGGGTGTTTTATTGACATGTAAAAGTCTAGACCCTGAATATAAGGCAAACCCGTTTTTTCAGATGTATTTCTAAGAAAAAAAACATTGTCTTTTATTTAAAAAAAGTCTTTTATTCGGAACAATACGGTATTTCTAAGTTTTATTTAACATTCAGAAACTCTATGCGAAGTGTCTGAGTGTTTTTGAAAGTACATTTGTAGGTTTACAGGCCCATCAGCTGAATGCATTACCGCAGGCCTTATGATAAGATGAAGTGCTGTCAGGCAAAGCTGCCAAACTGATGAATCTCCCAGTAGACCACCCTGTTTAAATGTCTTCCTCCCTGTTTCTGTCCAGCTCAGTAAGCGTCCTGCGGGACTGCATGAAGAATGAGAGCCTGGTGCGCTTTTTCCAGGAAAGGCAGGCCACCCTGTGTCACTCATTGCCTCTGGAGACCTACCTGCTGAAACCGGTGCAAAGGATTCTTAAATACCACCTTCTACTGCAGGTCAGTGGAGTACAATGCAGTGACAGTAGGGCAAATGGGGCCATGCTAACCAACCAAACCCTGACCCTTTAAAAAGAAATGTGTAACGCATGTCAGACTGTACAGCTGGTATGTTGTCGCCCCCTTGTGGTAGGAACTATCCAAACACTTTGATAAAAGTGATCCAGGGTATGAGGTGGTAGAAGATGCCATTATAACCATGACAGCAGTTGCCTGGTACATCAATGACATGAAGAGGAAACAGGAACATGCAGTCAGACTGCAGGTAATCCCAGACATCAAATGCTCCCTATACAGTATCAAATATTCTGTAAGTGTGAGATTTCAATGTATTGAGTTCTATTGCAACTGCAAATGTAAAATGCAAAAACTAATTTTATAGGAGATCGAGAGCTTGTTGCTGAATTGGACTGGTCCTGATCTTAGTGGTTTTGGGGAACTGGTTCTTGAAGGTTCCTTCCGGGTTCAGCGTGTGAAAAAGGAAAGAGCATTCTTTCTTTTTGACAAAATGCTTCTCATTGCCAAGAAGAGGCTGGATCATTTCATATACAGTACTCACATCTTTGTAAGTCATCATAATTTGTCATTAGATTTCATTCCATATCTACTGTATTATATTTACAGGATTTGGGATATGCAGGCCTCATGTTGTTCTATTTCTCCCTCTCATCTTTCAAGTGCTGTAATCTGCTCTTAGTGGAAAACATGAAGGATCCCCTCTGTTTTAAGGTGTCTGACCAAACAATCCCAAAACAGCAACACATTGTTCAGGTAAAATATATAAAAATGAAAATATATAAAAATACCTTTTTTATAATGTATATTGAAAACCTTGACCTTAAAAAAAAAAAAAAACTATCTGTAGGCTAAAAACCAGGAGGAGAAGCGGCTGTGGCTACATTACCTCAAGAGGATGATAGTGGAGAACCATCCGGCATCCTTGCCCCAAAAAGTAATAGAGATATTTATATGTCAAACTATCCATCTCTATGTATTAATAATGTACAGTCAAAACTGACTGGTTCAATTATACATAGTTCACAGAAGGCATGTTTGGTTCAGTTAAAACGAACTCTGGTGTGATTGCTCTGTTAGTGCGGTTCATTTGAATAAGTGTGAACGCTGCCATCCGAACCCTGGTGCGCACCAAGCGGACCGAGACGCTGAAAAGATGGGTCTCGGTCCACTTCCAAACAAACTCTGGTGCAGTTCGACTGAAATATGAACACAACACGGACCAAAGACATGTAAACGAACCAAAAACGGGACATAATGTCACAAGATGCGACCCTAAAAAGGACAGAATGCTCAAGCTTACCTGTTTTTTCACGTTATAGTCCTGATGTTGCCCATCACAGTTCGGTACAGGCATCAGAACCGCGTCTCCTCGCAGCAGATCTTCGTTTCTGTGTGTGACGGAGGGATTCCTGCCGCTGTTTTGACTCCTTTACACATTTTATAAGCTCTTCATGCGTTCTCAGCTGGTCAAAATACCATCATATGTAGCTACGCACATACAACGTGTGCATTTAGCCCAGCACACAGCAATGTTTTGGATGTTCGGTAAGTTCCGTTGCGAAATGTACGTAATAAAAGCTGACCAATCGTGTTGTGAACTTATCCCTATGCCTTTAGGTTTGGAATCTTTAGGTTCTGTGTTAAAATGCCAATGTGAATGCTAAGCGGACCAGGACTAAATGTTTTAGAGGTTTTTTGGTCCGAACCAAGTAAACCGAACTACATGTGTGAACACACCCTAAAGTGCTAAATATCTTAATATGTTTTCCAGGCAAGGCAGGTTCTTGGTGACAACTTCTGTCAGTGTAAGTATTCTCTGCATTCTTGTCATTTTGAATTGTTGCTTGCGGCACTGAGTGTTTTACTTGCTGTGGATTATTTATGTTTTGTATGATGTTCAGCCCCGCAGTTTGATCAGGAGCCAATAAGGAAGCCGATGCCTTCTCCAAGACTGGATGATGTTCATAACTACCACAGAGGAAGAAGGCAATCAGGTCTGGCAAATAGTGTTTATTAGAATACCTTAAAACATCAACCCGCACTGATTCATATACTCATAAAAGTTACTTTCATAACTCCTGACAGAACCACCAGAGTTCATCTACACCCCTGAGAAAGCCAGGAAATGCCTTCCACTCCTTCTAGAGGGAAACCTGCCATACAAGCGTGGGAGGAGACAGTCTGGTGAATAGAATCTAATCCCATATTCTGAAACAGGCCTAAAATGATTATGTTCTCAAAATAATTTTATTTATATACACAGTTGCAGAATAAATAATCTTTTTAAATTTTTTGTTAAGTTATATTGATACTGGCACCAATTCTTGTTCTTTTGTACTTTGGTGAAAACTGTTTCTACAGTTTAAAGTCTAAAATCTAATATTTATGTGCCTCAAGCGCCTGCCAAAGATATAGAAGCTGCATTCCATCAAAGTGGTGAGTTTGTTGTGTTATCTTGTTTTTCTTTGCTCAGTGATGATATGTCTTTCAAAATTAATGTGAAAAAGTAAACATAAATGGAACAGAGATAAAGATTTAAAGAATGAAAATGTTTTTTAAAAAAGAAAGAAATCATTTTTTGTTTCTGTTTTTCTTTTTCTGATCTGCCATGGCTTCACTGCTCATGAAATCCAGGTTCTTTAAAGGTGTGAATTTCATTTTCTTCCATTTAACATTGTACATACAGGCTTAACTATATCAATTTTTACAACATAATGCAACCTTGTAGCAACTAGGGGTTGCACAGACTAGTCGACTTTAATGCTCTGCCATGATGCTTTAAGCTTGGTGTCGACTAGTCGCCGATCATGGCCTATAGAGGGCGCAATAGGATAAGAAATCTTTGAAAGGGATCGTTCGCCCAAAAATGAAAATTATCCTATAATTTACTCACCGCCAAGCCATCCTAGGTGTATATGACATTCTTCTTTCAGACGAATACAATTAGAGTTATATTAAAAAATGTCCTGGCTAATCCAAGCTTTAAAATGGCAGTGAATGGGAGCCCAAAATTTGAAGCCCAAAAAAGTGCATCCATCCATCATAAAAGTAATCCGCACAGCTCCGGGGGGTTAATAAAGGCCTTCTGAAGCAAAGCCATGCATTTGTGTAAGAAAAATATCCATATTTAACACGTTATAAAGTAAAATATCTAGCTTCCGCCAGACCGCCTTCCATAATCAACTTACGAAAAAAGCGTAACTGGCACGACGTATGACTAGAACGTAGCGTAAGCGTTTTGAACTGCGAGAGGCGTTACACTTTCTGGATTATAAGGGATGGATGCAGTTTTTTGGGCTTCAAATTTTGGGCTCCCATTCACTGCCATTATAAAGCTTGGATTAGCCAATTACTAATATTAATATATTTATTATTAATATAACTCTGATTGCATTTGTCTCATATACACCTAGGATGGCTTGAGGGTGAGTAAATCATGGGGTAATTTTTCATTTTTGGGTGAACTATCCCTTGAAGTCCACTTTTACGCTCCATTTCCAAACAGTTAAAATGACATATAAAGGCATACTCAGAGAGCGCTCCACAAGATATGTTTGATTATACCATCTGGATGCTCAAAATTGATTGGGTGAAGGCACGTTTTAAAGTTTAATGTACATGTACATCGCCCTTCTGAGCTGCTGCATTGTAACACACACATACAAAAACATTCAGTATCGCAGAAATGTATTGTCAACACTGTTCTGTGATTTATCAATGAAATAGCTTAAAAACTGAACGGTTCTAGCATATATTTCTTACTAACTAAAACCCACAGCTTCACTATTAGTAGAGAGGCTGCCAGGTAGAATTAATTCACACGCAATCGCTCTCTCACTACTGTATTCATATAAATGTAATCTTTACTGTGCTTCTTTATCTGTATCTGATTTAGAATGACCAGAAATCTGAGAAAAATATAACGACCCAAAGACAAAAGTACTGATAAAAATGAGCTGTTATGTAGGAGCAATAGCCTTGTAAGCAGTGCTGTGTCATATGCCATAGCTGTGCACAAGGCAACCCGCGTTCGAGTCTCAACTCGAGGTTCAGGCTTATTTGTTCAGTCGACGTCGACTCAGCTTTCACCACATAAATGTCGACTTTAAAAAATCTGAAGTCGTCAACCCCTAGTAGCAACAGGGTTTGTTTACTCAGCCATGATAAAATGTTATTCAAGGGTTATTTTTTATATATATATACAAACCCGATTCCAAAAAAGTTGGGACACTGTACAAATTGTGAATAAAAACAGAATGCAATGATGTGGAAGTTTCAAATTTCAATATTTTATTCAGAATACAACATAGATGACATATCAAATGCTTAAACTGAGAAAATGTATCATTTTAAGGGAAAAATAAGTTGATTTTAAATTTCATGGCATCAACACATCTCAAAAAAGTTGGGACAAGGCCATGTGGCATCCCCTCTTCTTTTTATAACAGTCTGCAAACGTCTGGGGACTGAGGAGACAAGTTGCTCAAGTTTAGGAATAGGAATGTTGTCCCATTCTTGTCTAATACAGGCTTCTAGTTGCTCAACTGTCTTAGGTCTTCTTTGTCGCATCTTCCTCTTTATGACGCGCCAAATCTTTTCTATGGGTGAAAGATCTGGACTGCAGGCTGGCCATTTCAGTACCCGGATCCTCCTCCTACGCAGCCATGATGTTGTAATTGATGCAGTATGTGGTCTGGCATTGTCATGTTGGAAAATGCAAGGTCTTCCCTGAAAGAGACAACGTCTGGATGGGAGCATATTTTGTTCTAGAACTTGGATATACCTTTCAGCATTGATGGTGCCTTTCCAGATGTGTAAGCTGCCCATGCCACACGCACTCATGCAACCCCATACCATCAGAGATGCAGGCTTCTGAACTGAGCGCTGATAACAACTTGGGTTGTCCTTGTCCTCTTTAGTCCGGATGACATGGCGTCCCAGTTTTCCAAAAAGAACTTCAAATTTTTGATTCGTCTGACCACAGAACAGTTTTCCACTTTGCCACAGTCCATTTTAAATGAGCCTTGGCCCAGAGAAAACGCCTGCGCTTCTGGATCATGTTTAGATATGGCTTCTTTTTTGACCTATAGAGTTTTAGCTGGCAACGGCGAATGGCACAGTGGATTATGTTCACCGACAATGTTTTCTGGAAGTATTCCTGAGCCCATGTTGTGATTTCCATTACAGTAGCATTCCTGTATGTGATGCAGTGCCGTCTAAGGGCCCGAAGATCACAGGCATCCAGTATGGTTTTCCTGCCTTGACCCTTACGCACAGAGATTGTTCCAGATTCTCTGAATCTTTGGATGATATTATGCACTGTAGATGATGATAACTTCAAACTCTTTGCAATTTTTCTCTGAGAAACTCCTTTCTGATATTGCTCCACTATTTTTCGCCGCAGCATTGGGGGAATTGGTGATCCTCTGCCCATCTTGACTTCTGAGAGACACTGCCACTCTGAGAGGCTCTTTTTATACCAATCATGTTGCCAATTGACCTAATAAGTTGCAAATTTGTCCTCCAACTGTTCCTTATATGTACATTTAACTTTTCCAGCCTCTTATTGCTACCTGTCCCAACTTTTTTGGAATGTGTAGCTCTCATGAAATCCAAAATGAGCCAATATTTGGCATGACATTTCAAAATGTCTCACTTTCAACATTTGATATGTTATCTATATTCTATTGTGAATAAAATGTAAGTTTATGAGATTTGTAAATTATTTCATTCCTTTTTTATTCACAATTTGTACAGTGTCCCAACTTTTTTGGAATCGGGTTTGTATGTATGTATATATATATATATATATATATATATTTATTTCTAAATATCTATGCTTTTGTCCATTAATGGGTTCCCAGGCTGGCAGTGAAGGGGAGTTGTGCCCACAGGCTGATAGCATGGGCTCTTCAGGCAGTACCAGTACTCTGGCATCTTCCGTCATTGAAGTTGAATCTGGCCATGATGATCTGGCTTTATGTCAGGATGAGGATGACATGACCCCACTCCCTCCACCACCAACACTGTCCATTACTGAGGAAATCATGCAGTTCATTAACCAGAGCCGTGCTCGACAAGGCATGGCAGAGTTAACGTCTGAAGTGGTACATATAGCACAAAAACATTGACACCTCAAACAATATGCAGAGATAGTAATTGCTGTAGTAACTCAGCATAAAGCTTCTCTGCTACTGGTATTTACATTGACATCAGTGATTTTGTAGCAGTAATGCTGTTCATTTGTTAATGTAAGCTTCTAGTTATAAGAAAATGGTATTTTACTTTTTTTTTTTTTGTCTTCCATAGTGCCAGTTGACTCCAGAAGTCCAGCCACTGGAGGCACAGCAGTCAGATGAATCTAAACCACTAATATCTGAGGTGGATGAAAATAAACATCAGACCAACAATACCAAAATATCAGAGGCAGACAATAAACTGGTGAATGAGTCAGAGAAAGATGAGAACAGCCATCCATCCTGTGAAGCAAATGTTGCTTCACCAGAGGAGCTTGAGAGAGCATCATCCCCATTGCACACCTCCAAAGAAGTGAATCAACCAGAAGAGTTGACATTACCAGAGCCCAGTCATGGTGAATCATCCAAACCAGAGATGGAGAAGACCATAAGTGAAAAAGGGGAAAAAGATACTGAGGACTCTGTTAGTAAAAGTGAAGAGCCTCATCTATCTGATAATTTGGACAAAACTGATGACACAGCATGTGAGGCCAGTTCAGCTTGTGCTCATATTGCTACTACATTGAAAGCAACTGACAATTCTCTTGTCCCCAAAGTAGAACCTGAGCAAAAACTGACCAAAAGTGACAAGCAGATTATTGAGAAGATACGCAGCTATTATGAGGCAGCAGAGGCAGGTGTCGAGGAGGGTCAGACGGCACGTAGGAACAGCTTCTCTGATATTCCTATAGGATTAGTGAAGGATTCGGTGTCCCGATTCAATGTTTGTGTTCACCAAGACAGTCTAGTTGAGTCTGAGATTGGCCACTCAGACTGTGTTGAAACTAACTCAGCATCTTCATTACTCCCAATATCAGACCAAGCTGACCAGACTTTCAACCACCAGGTATCTGCTAATACAGTCATTCCTCTCTCACATTCAGATGTTATCCAAGAACAAAAAGAAAAATTAGACATCAAGACTGCAGAAAAAAAGGATGTAGAAATTTGTGAGTTCAGTCCCTATATGAAACTGTGGAAGGGGAAAGTAAGAATTGGCCAAGAGTCTCAAAACAATCGGAAAGTCCCTCTCTCAAGAGAGAACAGTTGTGATGAACACACAGATGCTCCTGAGAAAAATAAGACCTCTATAAATTTGACAACAACCCTAGTACAATGTGATCCAGACACTTCAGACCCATCTAATCTGCAGATGACACAGGCAGCTGATACATCTCTTCAATATGGAAGAAGAACCAGAGCTAGAATGTCTTCTAATGGAAGCCTGGATAGCCTTCCCAGTCAGATTAAAGTTGGACGGTGGTCTCGTCATGGCAAGGTGGTAACATGTAGTCATACCCTTTACGAAGGAATGGCAGAGGTATCAGATTTAGGATTTTTTGAGGGTGGACCAGTCAACCAATGCTTGGTAGAGAACTCAGAAAAGATTCTTAATAAAGTGCAAATGCTTGCACGCATGTACACTGCCAAGGCAAGCAGCATGAAGGTACCACTTCATCAGAAGAAAACACGAGTGAGTAGGGGATTATGGTCAGTGGAGGGAAAAGGGAGCACTTCACCTAAGTCACAGCAAGAACAGCTGCACCAGGGGGATATGAGAATACTAAGTCAGCCCACAGGTGAGCTCTTATTATCTTGTGTGATGGCAAAACATGTTATTTTAAATATGTTAAATAAAATTTTGCATATTGTTTTGTTGCAGAAGAATCTTCAGTACCCACACCTACTGAGCCTTTTGGTCACATCATTTTAAGGGAGAAGCTGTCTACAATGTATCAGCAAGAAAATTATTGTAATCTCATTGGGCCTCCAGATGAGAGCTCAACAATTGGATCTAATTCATTGTCTTTTTCTTCTGCTGAATCCTCTGCTACTTCAGTTGAAATATTAACAACTGTTATTGAATCACAGGTCTCTGTGATATCAGACCATAGAGAAAGCTCCTTAGAAAAATGTGAGTCTAAACTACATGAAGGAGCTCAATCCTTGTCACTTCCAACTTCTGGAACTCATGTCCAAGAAATGCCATCCAACCTCTCTGGATTTCCTTTGGATGAGCATGCTTACAACATACTACAGTCCAATCAGGAGAACTATTCAAATGTTGGGGACAAATTCATTGCTATAAATAGGATTGAAGAAGGACAGATATTGCAAGAGGAAAACCCTGCTTTTGTGAGCAATTCTGGTCCAAGTAGTGAACATTTTGTTGACCCAGTAGTCATTAAACCTTTAGAAAAAGAGACTCTCAGTGTAGAGGAGAAAAGTGCCTCAATTGTACAGTATTGTGAAAGAGCATTGACCATAGATGATAAACAAGATGAAATGTCTACAGGACATTTGGAATCCAAGCAGGTCCAAGATGATATTGAAACCACTAGCTTGGAGGAAATAACACCTGTAGTGACCTCTGTTAACGAAATAGGTGCATGTCCCCCATTACAGTTAGCAGCCTCCTTGAAAAACCCTCCTTCAACCACTTTGATCGTCTCTGAGGGATCAGAGCAGTCATACCCTTTGGCCCAGTTGCAGGAGGATACAACTAGCCCTACACAACTGGCGCCTTTGCTTGATACATGCGAATGTAGTCCACTGAATGTTAAATTCAAAGAAGACCTGAGCAATAATTCAAAGTCTTTGAGGCCACCCTCTACACCCCCTTTATGTGGACCTTCTTTGGATGAGCTTCCAAGGTTTACTAGCCAAAGACCTTCTAATCTACCCTCCACTGCTGGAAAGAGGAGTCCCTTCGCCAACTGGAATTCATCATCTCCAGTCGCTCAAAGGTAGTCACAAACCAAGCTGTAGTTATAGGGTGTACCCAGCTGATATTTAGGTTATGCTGTTGTAGTTTATATAACAGCAGTAAACTATTTGATTGAATTTTAATCTGTATCTTATCTTGCTTTTCAGAGTGCCACATATGAGGACTGATGAACAGATTCAGGATACTTCTGATTTTGGTCTTTCTCATAACAGACCATCTTTATCCCATACTCTAAATGATAAGCCTTTAAACATTCCCTTTGTTTGTGAACGTCCATTAGATGCAAAACCACCCTCTGCCTTTACCCCAAACTTGCGAATGCGGTCACCATCTCCAAATAGAGGTGCCCAGAACTCCAGACCTTCCTCAGCGGCCTCAGCTCTTGCAAAGTCTCTTGCTGCCTCTTGTATCAGTCAGACGATTTCTCAAAACATGGCCAAGAGAGGTGCACATCTTCAGACTGCTTCCCCACCTGTAAGTTCCTCTCCTCTGCCCACATCTTCTGTAAGACTTAGGTCACCATCACCTAAATCCATCACCTTGGACTTAAGTGTGGAGTCAGGTTTTAGAAGTGCATCCAGCACTGGGGTAGGAAACCCACAAGGTCAACCCCCAAGGTCTTCTCCATCCCCATTTAGATCAAACAGTCTTCGATCTAGTCCAGCAACAGTTCAGACCCCTCCTCCTTTTCGTAGTCAACGGTCAATATCCCCTGCACCTCCAGTTATCCTCCATTCAACTCCATCTGCTAACAGCCCAAGCTCCGCCGCTCTTGAACAGCCTCTTTACACCAGTTTAAATAGCAATAACAACAATAACAACAGTTTGAGTAATAACGGGGTGGCCACTAACCACAAAAAAGCACCATACTCAAATGTGGGTGGACTCCCTCATTTCCACGATCCTCAACGAACAACCTTGCACAATAGGGTGGCTCGGCCCTTCCCGTCCTCCGAGCCCAGCTCTCGTGTACAGTCCCCCTCTATTTGCCCATCTCCAATCACTCGAATCTGCTCCCCTCCACCTGCCTCGAACCATTCAAATCATCTGGTAACAAAGCCACCAAATCCCAGAGCCTCCAGACAAGGTGGCTTTTTTACCCCTCTATCTTTGGACATTTCAAGATCAACGTCAGCTTGTTCAATATCTCCCTGTGGGAGCCCCAGAATCACCTCTCCACCCCCTATTGGCATTCCTACAAGTGTATGGGGCTTTGCTAATCCACAGCCAAGGAATCCCTCATTAACAAATGCATGTTCTCCAACAAAAGCGGAAACAAACTCTACACCAAAAGGCACCAGAATCAACTCTCCTACCCCAATGGGAATGTCTCCATGTTCAGCAACCATCTCTCAGAGCCAGAGGAGGCTACGAGGAAACAGTTTGCCCTTTGTTGCTCTAGGGGATAGACCACCCAGTCCAAAAAGACAGGAACGTAGGTCTTGGGCAGAAAGTGGACGATGGTCAGTGGGTTCAGAATTGGGGTTAATAAGTCCTCGTTGGGGTTCATACAGTGGTAGCCCATCTTCTATCAGCCCTGGCCCTCTTTCACCTGTCAGACTAACAGCTGAAAGGACCAGTCATAATGGAAAACATTTCACAAGCATTGCCTGGCCGGACGTACACGATCTGTTGATTAAATACAACACAGAGCCCAATACTGAAACTGATGCTTTGTCCTACACCGAGACAGAGCAAGATGACATAGAGGTTGCAGAATCTACATGTCGGAGCACCCTGATCTGTCCCTATGTCGCTCCAGCCAGCCCCAATGAGAGCGAGACTCCCATTCGTTGCCCAGCTGAGGGCAAAACAGAAGACAGTGTTATTAACCAAGGGTCCAAAACAACATTAAAAACGAGTTATGCCACCACCGTCAACTTGCAGATTGCTGGGAGTGGGAGGATAGCATCCTTTAGCAATGCACAAGTCAGCCTGACTCAAACACTGTCCCCTGTAGCAGACAGCCAGAGCAGGAGAAGGGTCAGCATCAATAGCTGCAACTTCTCAATGCAGAACTGCAAAAGGCTGTGAGTGGTATGCTCCTGAGGTCTAGTATGGTGCCTCATTCTTCAAAGACACTTTATCTGGCACTTTAGCATGTAAAAGAGGAGTCAGCTTAGAGATCCAAGTCCACTTCACACAGAGGGGAAAAATTAACGGACAACAAAATACGGGTGTCAGCCAGTTGGTCAGTGATTTTATTTTTTAACCCTCAACCCTACTTCCTGGCCAAGATACCAGTAAAACATTAATAAAATGACTGCTTTGCTATATTTGGCAGTGTATATTTTATTGCTTTTAAGACTCTGTAATATGCAAATTCATTATGTAATTGAACTAAAGCCTGTCATTCAAGGCTTTTAGTTGGCTGATATATATAAAGAACTTATTTATGAAGTAGTTGTTTTCTGGCACTTAACTCTTGTTTCTTTGTTTTGCACATTTTTCTCGAATGTGGTCCAGACGTGTCTGGAAAATAGTGTGTTTCAGACAAAACATTCTCATGTATGTTGTGTTCTATACAAATTTGCTTAAAACATTTAAAAACAAGGGAACATGAATCGCTGCTTTGATTGATGTTAATATGAACATCAAAACATCTGATCTTATATTTTGCATTGATGAAAATGTTTGCTGTACAATTAAAAAAAGCATTCCATCATGCTTAGAACTGTACTCTGGTGTGGACTAAGACAAGGTAATGCTGATCAAATGGACCCTTGGACTTTCTGTTTTAAATGTATTTTTAATGTAAAACGTTGTTGATTTCTAAATGAGATTGTCACAATCAATTAATGCTTAAGCCAATTAAACACATATCTCAGATTTGTTTACCTGTGGCCTTTATGCTCCACATCATGCCTGCCACATTATGTAAAGAAAACAAGTGTTCAGTCTGCTCTCTGTACTTAAAAAAAAAAAAAAAAATACATGATTGTCACACTGTAATGTGCCCTCAGTTATTTGTACCTAAATAAAACCTACATAGTGTAATTATGATTGTGTCATTGTGTTACCGCAACTTTTAGTAAAAACAAATGGTATTTTGCGTGATATTTTAAAATGTCTAAAATAAAATTGACCCTGGAGGAGTTAAGGAAACGTCACTTGTCTGTAAAAATTACTTATTTATAGCTATTAAAAGTAGTTAATTTATTTACTTAGGTATTTATTTATTATGCTCTATTGTTGAATGATATGAAATTATTTAACGATTTGTGTACAATACAATTGATAAAGCAATATTTTCTCCGTCTTTTAGTGGCTGTATTATAAGAGAGATTAGCTTTGTTTAAAAAACAAGATGTTCTATTTGGATTTGGATTGTAAACCTTAAATAAAAGTTAAGAAGTGAATATTTTATATTTTATTTGTAATGTTTTCAGTTCCAATACTCTTAGATCTTTTTAATACATTTAAAACAATTCCGCAGATTTTTCCAAAAATTCAGCGCAGAAATCACAAAAAAAGTCAGCAGATTCCGTGTGGCCCTGGGTATGACATATATATATGTTTAACGCTGACTGACTGGCCAACAAACTCCTTTTACCAATGAGACCTTTTGACACGCCCCCTACCTTTTGACACACCCATTTCTCTGAGCAAATAGGTGGAGCGACGTCTAGCTCCTCCTCGCTAGACGTCCAGCGAATTTGGGCCTAATGGGTGGAGCTAGAATATCCAACCACACCCTAACCCTACCCACTACTCTATCCACTCATCTGAGGAGTAATTCTCATTGCTTTATTTCCAGATTAAATCATAGGCTCGTTCTTACGCGCTAGAGCACGTACGCACATGCGCACTCTTCAAAAAAAAGGTACTTTAAATCTCTTGACAAACTGAAAGACATAAATGACATATGTATGTATTTGAAATAAAAGATATAGATTGTACTAAATGTCAGCTTGCTTATTTTGCTCAAGATAAGGATTTATTAAGTCCACATGTCATGCAAACAAGAAACTATGCTTCTAACCACAGGTCGAGATCTGTCGTTGCAACCACACAAGTTTGCGACGCTGTTTGCGAATATTCGTTGGAACTATGGTTTCGGGAAACACTGACTCGTTGAACTATGTTGATAACGACGGAACTTGCGACCATAGTTGGCTAACGATGCTTTTGGGAAACGCACCCCAGAGCGACACATAGTTGTCAACAGAACTCAACTGTACGCACGCTGGAAGAAGTAGAAGAAGATGATTAGTGTAAACGATCTTTGCTGGTGTTGTAAAAAGAATTTAAGGATACACGGAGTACTTACCAACACGATCATCATTTTTGAAAGAAATAGGCCTAGTAAAGGTGAATGCATATACGAACAAGTTCTCCGTTTAGTAAACGAATTCAACCCAAGCGCTCTTTGGGGACGTGAATGATTACGTTACTGTTGATCATCTGTCCATCATCTTATAAAGCCCTCCCTGACAATTTGATTGGTCCGAACAGCTCGGGTCAGTGTGACCCCAAAATTGAAAGCCTAATTGTAAAAAATATATACATTTTCAATAATACAAATATATCATTTTTTTTTGTTTGCTTCTCATCTATACATTAATGCTGTGTTTTGGGAGATTTTAAGTACTTTTGTACCTATTTACCACAAAAATTTGCAACTACACCATTAGCTTGCATGTGAAATATACATTTTATGAAAAAAATAAAAAATCACTTAAATAATTATCTAAATTTAATTTAATTTGTTTCTGGATATTGGATACTGGATATCTAGGTGTTAGATGTAGAATTCTGCCATCTGGTGGTTAGAGATAAAACTAAGGGGATTACAGTTTAAGCAATAACTTGTTTTGACCAGCAGAGGGCCATTGAAAGCCATTCATTTTACTGGATGTGGCCAACTGCTCCTCAGTGCCAAGACTCAGAGTCAGATTGTAGTTACATATTATTGATTTTAAAAATAATAATTAACTTTAGAATGTAGACAAAATAAAATAAATAATGTGTAAATAAAACCAACAGCAATATCCAGAAATGAACAGGAGTAAATGGGATTGCAGTCCTCTGGCTCAGAGTCCCCAGGCTCAGAGTCTTCCAGGTCTTCTTCATTTTCGCTGGAATACAGCACATAGTCCAAGGTGTCAAGAAGAGTGTATCTCTTTGCCATACTGCCAGCACAGAATGATCCATGTGCAGGACACCAAAGACACTCTTTTATGTTTTGCGTGGGAACAACTTCTTTGTTTTCAAAACACAGATGCAGCTCTTATATCTCAACATAAACTTTCTCAAAGTGGAAAAGGTCCTTTGTCTTTCATCTCTGTTTGATCTCTTATCTTGCTCTCTCTGAATGTATGTGTGTGTGTGTGTGTGAGTGTGAGAGAGAGAGAATGTGTGCGTGTTTCTCTGTGCGTGCGTGTGTGAGTGAGAGAGAGCGTGCGTGTTTGTGTGTGTTTGTGCGAGCATAGGTGTGTGTGGTGTGTGGGTGGGTGTGTGTGTGTGCGTGCATTGGGTCTCACCCCTTTATATCTTTTTTTCTGCATTTGTGGCTGATTTTATTTGCCGAATTCTATACAAATGCTCTCTGTGGCAGTCATACCTGTGTGTGTGTGTGTTTGTGTGTGTGTGTGAGCATGTTTTCTCTACATTGCATTTGTGCTCAAGTACCAGGCCTTCATTTCTGTGTGAAAATTTTCAGATTTATTCTGGATTTATTGATTTTATTTTTTTGGACAAATGGAAAAAAATTACATTTTTTGCAATTCCAATTCATTTTCAATTGGGGTCATATTGACCCCAAAGACAACATTAATAAAAAAATTTTTTACATACCTTCAGAACAACCGAATCAAGCCCAGTTTTTTTGTGTATGTATAGATAGATAATGTAGGAAAAGTCACAAAATTGTATTCCTCTGAGATGAAGGGAACCATTTTTTTTAACTAATGAAAAGTCGATTGTGGTCATATTGACCCTAGGGACAAACTGATTAAACAACTTCTGTTATTTAAAGGGGTGGTTGATTATGATTTCACTTTTTTAACTTTAGTTAGTGTGTAATATTGCTGTTTGGACATAAACAACATTTTTATTTAACAATTTACGACGCTCAAAGTTCAAAGTAAAGGAAGATATTTTCTTTTACAGAAATTGCTTTTTAAGGACTACAACAAGCTTCTCGCGGGTTAGTGACATCACTAACCCTAAAATTTACATAAACCCCGCCCCCGGGAACACGCAACAAAGGCCTTGTTGAGAAGAGGAAGAGTTATGTAGTAGTGTTGTTGCCATGCCACTGAAACGCTTTAATTTTCACCCCGATTGCAGTCCTCTTTGTTCGGCCTTCCTATGGATGCTGGACTTAGGGAACAATGGTTACAATTTATTTTTAACTCAGTTCCTGAACATTATAATCCAAATATAGCTCTCTGTGCTGCACATTTTACGGAGGACAGCTTCCTTAATCAGCGCGAGTTCAATGTCGGATTCGCAAAAAGCTTGTCCTCAAAGATGGAGCAGTCCCCACTTTAAAAGCAGAAGTTGTTGTTTATGGGCCACAACCTGCAAGTATGTTTTATTCTTTGTTGTGTTTTCCATGAATAGTTTCTATCATTATTTTTATGCTGTAGCAAGGACGCAAACAAACAGAAGCGCTGTTTGGCTCCGCTAACCAGTTACCTAATTGCTAATTCAAATTTATCCGACAAACACCTACAAACTTCTTTTTAATCCCACTAGCGAACTTCGAATGTTGGTGTTTGTTGGCGTTTAAGTGATCAGTGTAAATGCAGGCACGCTACACATGGTTCTGTGTTTGATATGGACACTGTAATAAATCCAGTTAGTCTTCATAATGGTCTTATCGTTCAGGCGACAGATATTTGGCTACACTCGTTCTATAAAGACAAAACTAACGGTGCTATACAGTCAGTAGCGATCACTATAGATCCAGTTTGTAATCAAATAATCCCTTTGAGAACTGTAGTATCATTTGTTAAAACAATTATATGAAAAAAGGCTACAAGGCAATCATGTATTCTGCTGTACTAAAGCTTTAATAAGGCTAAAACCGTATATCAAAAGCTAACATAAACAGTAGTAGCATTTACAAATAATTACAATTTCTGTACAGTCTAATCTTTTGCTTTTGACTACGGGTGAATCTCCAGTTGTCACTGATGAGATGATTGTCGTTTGTGGCTTTCTGGATTACAATCCGCCATCAAAATGATAAATGTAATTATTCCAGCTGCTGTGAGAAAAGGCTTTAAATGATCTGCTACCTGCAGCATCCTCACATGCGATATAGCCTACTAGCCGGGACTCCTTTATGTATACAGACGTGACGTAATGACGCAAAGACATGCTCGAATTTCCAGCGGAAATCTACCAGTACCACTCAAATTATAACATTATTACAAGTTTACCGTTGTGAATCGGGCTAACTGGCTTATGTACTTGCTCAAAAATTGATTTTAGATTATACAGTAGGTATGCTATGTATATATCTGGCAACAACAATTAATGTAATGTGGTCTTTGAATATTTTACTTAAATAACCTAAAAATATTACAGTAGACAAAGTTGTAGTACTACTACACAATTTACATGTGACATTAATGTTTTTGTCATCCTTTCTCCCTACAAAATTTAAATAATGGCTGTATTTCCAGCCGCTATATGATGTGAGCTTCTCCATCTTCTGATGAAGCTAGCTTGCTGCTGGGTTGGTTGGTGACATCCTGAGAGAGAGAACACTGAGAAGATTTGAAGTTATGAATAGTAATAAAAAATTGTCTGTCAGTGAGATATGATATAAACCAAGATAAAGCACTACCCGTGATGCTGATAGCTGAGAGGTAAGTATATGATGAGATATAGTGTCAAAGGTACTAGTGTAATAAGTCAAGCATGATGAGAACAGTAAGACAACCAGAATCAGCAGACATTAGCAGGTCATTAGTAATTTTTACCAATGCTGTTTCAGTGCTGTGGCCTGACCGAAAGCCAGATTGAAAGGGATCAGGAAGATAGTTAGCAGAGAGATGAGCTTAGCTGAGAGGCAACTACTTTTTCAAGCAGCTTTGCAACGAAAGGAAGATTAGATATAGGTCTGAAATTATTCATAACTGAAGAATCCAGCCCAGGTTTCTTTAAAATAGGAGTGACCGCAGCTGTTTTTAATGATAGCGGGACAGACCCAGAAGAAAAAGAACAGTTGATCAGATGAGCAATAAGAGATGAGATTACAGATATTTAGGAAGTGGGGTAGGCGCTGGATCTAACTGACAAGTAGATGAGCTAGTTTGAGCAATTAGGTCGTTAACAGACGATGGACTGGTGGGAGTAAAGCTAGAGGATGTATTTTATGGGCTGAGGTGAGGACCAGTTAGAGGAGACTTCTGATAAGTTTGATGAAAATGTTTCATAGATACATTTTTATCTTATTTACAAAAAAGTGGAAGGAGGAGTTGCAGAGGTCAATTGAGCCAGTAATAAGATGCGATGATGGGTTAATACGTTTGTTAACAGTTGAAAATAATGTCTTTTAGCGGTGTTAATTATGTTGGAGTAATATTCTGTATGTGTGGCATTAAGAGCTGACTTGTATTTCAGATGGTGAGCACAGAAATCTTGATAATGCACCTCCAGGCCACTTTTCTTATATTGGCACTCAAGACGTCTGCCAGTTTGTTTAAGCAGTCGGAGCTCAGGTGTATACCAAGGTGATGCATGAGATGAAGGTACCAGCTTAGTTATCATAGGGGCGTGATTGTCTAAGGCTTCAGAGATAGCAGAGTTGTAAGTAGAGAGAACAGCAGAAGGACAAGAGAAATCAGAGTAAGAAGACAGAGAAGATGCATTAATGGAGTCTGAGAATGATAGATGATCAACAGATTTAACATTGCGATAATTAATAGTAGTTTTGAAAAGAGGTTCAGGAAGAGGAAAGTCAAATCTAACTGTTATCAGTTTATTAATTCCTGAAGTGCAAATGAGATCAAGCGTGTGACCACGGCAGTGAGTAGGAAAATCAACATGTTGTACAAGACTGAAATTGTTCAAAGTTAACGTAAGGTCACTGGCATTAGAGCAGACAGTTTCAAAATGGATACTGAAATTACCAAGCAGCATAACATAGGAGGATAGAGCATAGGCCAGAGTGAGTAGTTCATTGAGTTCAGAGAAGAAATAGCATAGCATCACGATAGACAACTGCTAGGATAACCAAATGGAGTTAAGAGGTTTAGATAAAAAAAGTAGTCATTTGGTGACTGCCAGGTTTCTGTGAGAAGCAACATATCCAGTTGAGTATCAGTAATTATATCATTGAGGAAGGATGCTTTTTCAGTCAGTTTAGTAGTGAAAAGTTCTGGGACAGACACACACCAGATTTAACATCATAGCGGTGACAATTCTCCCTGGCCTTAATGAAGCAGTATCTCTCAAACGACATGAAGACAGCGTCCTTTGAACGACGGATCTACTGGTCCAGATAGACGGAATACAGTGCGTGGAAGTGCGATATTCATCACGCAAATGCCTGGTAGAGGGATGGACGTAGTGTGGTCGGCGAAGAATCCCCAGCTCAATACTCATAAATCCCAGATTCAAGACGCGGATGGCAGTTTATGGTCCGCAAAACAGAGGAGTATGTTAATGACATGCTGTAAATGCCACTAACGACGAGGAAGAGAAAAACAAACTTTTTGGCCAGCATTATCACTCATAAAACAGCTGAGCCGGGCAGCGAACACACCCACAACTTCAGCCGGAGGAGCAACGACGCCATCCGCAAACAGCGAGCGAGTGGAGACCGACTCAGCCAGAGGTGTCGGACGGTCAGAGGGTCAGCAGGAAAAGGCCGCGCATTAACGAGACAGTCAGAGAGAGAGTGAAGACTCACTCGCCAATAGTGACGAGGCGGCCAACGGGCAGACCATAATCCAGCAGACACAGCGAAGGCTCGCGGCAGGTGAGATGGAAAGTGACAAAGTTGCCGGAGAATCCCGATGGTTGGAAAACAGGATAAAATCACAGCTGGCCAAAAAGTATTCCAAAAGACAACAAAGCTGGAGAGACTCAAACAAAAGAACACGAGCAAAACAACAATTGGCATTCACAACGTGAAGCGGCAGCCAGACGCGCTCAGCGTTCTCATACCGGAACCGGAAGCGTAAGGATGAAATATCCTTGCTCCCTTTAGCTTCACTTCAAAGTCTCGTCAATTAATGATTGCACGTCGGGATTCTTGAACATTATTTATATTGTAATAGTTTCAACCTCCACAAAATACCACATTTGCCCGTATTTTTTTTATATTACCAGTTATTAATAACAATAAATTATTCCCATTATTAACTGCTTTTTATTTGTTGTGTAGTATTACAGTTTAATTATCTTTTGCTTTGATATAATTCTACAACTGTCCTACTACAGTTGTTGTAATTTGACATACATTTGTGTCTTGTACATGTAAACAATAATGATAATTATAATAATAATAATAATAATAAATAAACTGTGGTAAGATGTGAAGGGGAAGGAGAATTTATACGTGCGTCACGTTTAGTCGATAAAACACTTCCGCAAAGGATACACCTGTGTATCCTCGCTCATGACTCCTCAGGAAGCCTCCTCGCGGGGCAATTAGATAATTGAGATGTCCTACAAGATGGCTGCGCTCGATCGGTTTCCGGGTCATAGGATGGAGGACAGAGGAGCGAGGGATATTGAGAAGCACCCCCTAGAACTGATGTACGCTCAACGGCTAGATAATACCAATAATGCACTGTGAGAGTCGCGCGCTGAATGAATTCCCGCGTCTCGCCAGAAGATGGCGCCCGCAGCTGAATCAATCATCCATCAATTTTCCAAACCTGGTCAAGAGGTATAAATTCCTTTTTAATTGATTATTAAATTATTTAATTACGGTTTATACTAGTTTCCATGGCAGAGTTCAAGATAAATCTTTTCATTACTACTGGAGCTGCCAATTTTCTACGTTTCAAATGATTATTAAACAGCAAGCACAACCTATGCAAAAGCAGCAGCCCTTTCCGGTGCACTCACTCAGTGTCCGAATCATTTTTTTTTTTTTTTTTCACCGCGAAGCTTACACTGAAGCTTACATTTTTTTTAATTTAAATTTTCCAAAAAAAACAAAACAAACATACAATGACACTTAACATTAAGCAAAAAAACAAGCAAAAAAAAAAAAAAAAACAGAAATTGGGGGATACACATACCAGGTCTTACACTGTACAGGGTAAAACATTAAATTCTGCAAATTACCTTTTTCAATATGAGAGGTTTTAATACACTTCTTATTTCTAGTAATTGAGTTCAATGAGAAATATTTTAAGATCTTTACAGAAAAACTTTACTTTATAAAGCTATATCTTTATGAATATGAAACTTCCCAAGAAGAATAATTAACATGAATGTGTTATCAATTATATCAGATCCAGTACTACAGTCCAAGAGGAGGATCATAAAATGTATCAAAACAATCGTAGATCCTTGCTTCCAAAAGTCTTCTCAATATATGTACAATTACAAAATAAATGTGAGAGTTTCAGATTCAAGATTGCAAAAATAACATTGTGGTGAGTAAGAAAAGCGTCCTCTAATGGCTACATTATGTTTATTTTATGTATTCGTCTGTTTGGTTTCCCGGATTTGTTTGACGAGTTATTTGACGGAGCCACCCCAGCAGCGGCGCTTTAATGCGATGACATAAAAGACAGTGTATACAGCAAAATAATGGCAAGAACCCTTCATTTTCACTCGTGTATATCTTAGCATGACCGACAGAAAGGCAAACATCGCATGATTAGCCTACTGACGTTCACACTTGTCAAGTCAACTTAAAGTCCTTTCAGTTTCGCACGCTCAAGAGCAGATGTTTGTATGACTCATGGAGACATCACTGATCCAGCCCAATCACGCGGCGGTATATAAACACACTGCACCGCACTCCACTACTCTGTCGAGATTACGCTACGCTGTGGTGCTCATGAAGACGGATACAGTTATTTATGCAACGTCATATCAGCAGAAAGTGGACGGAGACACGGATCTCAACATTTTTTGAATGCTTTGCTTTTCCTTGGAGTTGTGGCAGATGAAAACACGCTGATCTATTCTACATAATGATTACACGTGGATGTGCAATTCTTGGATTTGTTAAACTTTTCCCTCCAGAAATGTTTGATGAGGTAGGTCGGTGCTACAGATTGTCTAATGCAAGTTTAAAAAATGTCTCTTTGAAGTCGGTGTTAATTTTATTTGTCAAATGCAGTTTTGCCTCTACATTATATAAAATAAATAGCAGATAAGAATGAATGTGGCAATTACATCTGCACATATTTTTAAAGAAATAATCCTGCAAATTCTATTAATCCCCCCAACCCCCTCTTGTTTCTTTAGATTAGAGGCAGAATGTGTCTTCAACCATGTGCTCCATTGTGTACCTAATAATAAGCCAAACCCCAGGGAGCTTGAAATGTAGGTAGCCACTCAGAGCGCCCCATCTCTTCCTAGGCCTGATGACAAATCTGGTGCTGAAGGGGAGCTGGATATTTGATATGAGGACAGATTTACTCCACTATTCCATGTGTTTCACTTCATTATTTCTGTATCTGCTGATCATGTTGACAAGACAGATCAAGTGTCAATCAGCATGCAGCAAAGAGGGTGTGCGGATAGTGAAAAGGATCACAGAGGAGCTGAGCCAAGTGGTACCTTGTTTAATACTTTTTTTTACTTTAGGAATTATTGATAGGAATTTCTGTCCTTACTCTGCCTCTGTTTAAGGTGTGATTTCTCTCATGACAGGATAAAGATTGCATGCTGTACACACCAACTCTAGCAGATTTTAAGGTATGCGTTTTTACACACTATCATTAGTTGTTAGTATGTCCTGCCAAAAACAAAATCTTTTACAGGTCTGCGGTTGTTGTGCAGTTGCCTGAAGGAACATTTGAATCTTTGTCCTGTGATAATAATAATAATATATAATCACTCATCAGATAACTGAACATATAATTGCTTTAGAATTGGAGTCAATATATAGTGTTTGGATACGTTTTATGCTAAATGTATATTGAATAACATTGCATGCTGATGCAAGCAACAATGCTGAATTTCTGGGCTCATAGATTTTTGTAAAGAACAGCTGGGACGTTTTCATCCTTTGTTTGTTCTTTTGTCGATCTTTAGTTTACACAAGATTTGCAGTAGAATACATTCCTGTAATCGTTCGCTGATATATTTCAGAAGACTTTTTGTGTCAGGGTATTAAATACATTCAGGCCAGTGCATTTCACAGGTGCCGCTCTTATCGCTTAGTGTTATGGCAAAATATGTACTGATTAATTCATAATCATCATGTTTATCATGCCTTATAAGTGATGATAGACTAATTGCATGTCTTTATCTGAGTGCTGTTTAAGTTCTGTCAATGATGTATTACATTGTTTCAAACATTTGTCGCAAAGCCCGCCCATTTATGAGCTCATCCAATGAATAGCAAAGCCGGCTGTCACAGATACAGTCATTTAAAGGGCACCTATTATGGTTTGGATATAAATGTGTGTTGGCAGTGTGTGAGCACATTCACCATATAATGATAAAAATCCACCCAGTTCTTTTTTTTTTTAAATCCCCATAAATCATAAGCACTGTCTCAGATCAAGCCGTTCACTTTGCTCAGGCCTCGCCCACGACTGTTGACAGACACTGACGTTTTAGCATAGACCCCGCCCTGAGCGAGATGTACCCAGTCCACCGTTGTTTTGACACTGGAGCAGGTGTAGGCAAGAATGTAGGCAAGAAAAAAGATGTTTTATTGTTAGATGTAAGAATGAACATAGCAGTCGTCATTTACTCAAAGTTTACTCAAAATTTACTGAAGACGTAGTGGATTACTTTTCTTTTTGAAGAGAATGCGCCCCCCGATCTACCTAAATGCGTTTAGTTTATGTCTGCACAAATCATTTTACACCAGACTGCTTTGTGAACGAGGGGCAATACAAGGCAGGCTTTGATAAAAAGTTGTTACTGAAGGATGGATCTGTACCAACTGTGGTCCAGCTTACAGTCTCCGGAGCAGTACTGGTCACGGTCACGGCCATGGCTGTAGCCAGCTATGGTATTTTTCTGATGTGTAAATGTTGTGAAATAATTGACTAATAGAGTACTAACACATTGACCAATCAAATTAAAGTAGGCGTGTTTTATGTTCACAGAAGCTGCTGAGCGCGATTTCGCAGTGTCGCGCAGCGCTTCAGTAAATGGTGCGAGATGCAAGTAGCTAAATTAAACATTTCGTATTTGACAGCTGTTTTAGGATAGAAATGTTAAACAACCGACAAAAATAATCAGGCAAACAATACAATTTTGTCTAATTTTGCCATTTTGAATTAAAAAAGGACATTAATGAAGCTGATTTCATCAGATTAGGCATAAGATAACGAATGTGTACATATTGTGAATTAATTTAATAAACTTATTTACGTAGCATTCGTAGCCTTCAGTAAATTAACTTGTCTAAGAAAATGCTTAATAAAATATAGGCTAAATATGTTTAGACCCTATGTTTACTTTCTTTACTGACACAGACGAAAATGAAAAGACTATCGGTCAAAGCTCAGCTTTAGGAGGGGAAGAGTCAGGGCAAGATAAGGAGACTGAGAGAAAAAGAAAGAGTGATGGAGGTATGACAAATAATCTACTGCCCACTAACGTGGTTCCCTTTCGATACTTCACTCGTACTGCATCGCTTGACGCTGTGGGGAACACTTCTTTTTCTCAGAATACTGAAGCTTTTTATGATCACGCAGTGAAACTGCACAACCATTGGTTCGTGCAGTGAAAGCTGTTCAAACCAATGGCAAGGCAGCGGAGCTGTACAAGCTTATGGCGACGAAGCCCGCCAGAGCCCGCCAAATTGGGCGAGGCCATCTGGCTATATAAGCGGGCATAGGATCTCAGATTAATTCTCCTTCAGCAATGAAGATCATCTCTCTTCACTGAACTTCGAGACTGAAATAAGCCTTCTCGCCATTGACAAGCAATGCAGCGGATCAGCCTTCAGCTTCAGCGCGCCACCAGCTTCTGCTTGATGCACGAGCTCACTAAGTCATGGTGCGCCACCTACTCAGTGCGCCTGCGCGCTTCCACCTCTCCTGCATTCACTACGATTGACGGCGCTGAGGAAAAGGGCTAACAGAAGCTGTCGCCTCTGGGCGAAGCTGTGGCCACGCACCTCTGCGCGCCCACTGCGATAGGATGGAAGGCCAAGGTCGCCCATCCATCTAAGCCCTGTAGGACCACCTCAGCCCTCGCTGGACGTGCCTACACTTCAGCGTGACAGGCGGCTTCTTTGCTTCACACAATGGCTGTCCTTCAGGTCTTTCAGGCCAAACTCCTCCGCTCACTGGACGAGTCTGGCCCTGACCCTGCCACTGAAAATACAGCAACTCGCGGCTTCCTTCAAAATTGGAGCCTCTCATGTGCTCAGAACGTTTCAGACGATGCTTGGCCTTATGGCCTCTGCCTTGCCAGTACTCCAGCTGGGTCTCATGGGCATGCACCCCTTCCAGTACTGGCTAAAAACCTCAAGTTTCAGCCCACGCATGGCGTCACGGACGCCTTCATGTCAAGGTGAACCAGGCCTGTGTCACGGCCCTGGCCCCTTGGAAGAACCCTCGCTGGTTCCAGTCTGGTGTGTCCTTCTAGTGGCCACTCTCTGGAGGAACCAACCTTGGTTCCCGGAGCTGATTCAGCTGCTCAAGGCAGCTCCATGGCCCATTCCCCTGCGACGGGACCTCCTTTCGCAGGCGAACAGGATGATCTGGCATCCCCAACCAAAGTTATGGGCACTGCATCTCTGGCCTCTTGACGGGAGCCTGTGGCCATCCCTGAGAGAGTGTTAAATACTATTTCTGAGGCTAGAGCCCCGTCCACGAGACGCCTCTATGCCCTTAAGTGGTCTATCTTCGCGGACTCGTGTGCAGCTCGGAGCAAGGACCCTACTTCCTGTGACATATCGCTGATATTGTCCTTCCTTCAAGAGCTGATGGATAAGGGTCACACCCCTTCCACGTTTGAAGTTTATGTGGCAGCCATTCCACACTCCGGTGGCCGGCCAGTCTGTAGGCAGGAACGACTTAGTTGTTAATTTCCTGAAGGGGTCCAGGAGGCTAAATCCGCCTCACCCTCTCACCGTCCCTGTGTGGGATCTGTCTACGGTCCTGAGGGCCCTCAGGGGTCCCCATTCGAACCTCTCCAGTCTGCTGACTTACGGCCTCTCTCTCTATCTAAAATCCACCCTTCTCCACGCTCTAGCATCGGTTAAGCAAGTCAAAGACTTGCAGGCGCTCTCGGTGAGCGCTTCCTGCCTCGAATTTGGGCATAACGACTGCAAGGTCGTCCTCAAGCCAAGACACGGCTACATACCTAAAGTGCTCTCCACTCCGTTCAGAGCACAGGTCATAACTCTCTCCTCTCTTCCCCCCTCAGCGGATGAAGGAGATTTACATTTGCTCTGCCCCATTCAGGCTTTGAGATCATATATTGAGTGCTCCGCCTCATTTAGGCAATCAGAAGCAGAGATTATCCCATTGGATAGTGGATGCAATTGCCCTAGCCTACTCATTGGGCCTAAATTGCCCCATCGGAGTAAAGGCTCACGCTGTACTGGGTTCCCCACAGTGTCTAGCGAGGCAGTATGAGTGAAGTATCGAAAGGGATCTCCAGTTTGAACTGAACACTGCTACTGACAGTTTCTGTTTTCTTTCAGTGAGATGAGATCTTGAAGCTCTGCCCTCTTCTCGAAAGGGAGCTGGAGACACCAGCTCATTTGCATTTAAAGGGATACACACAAAAACGGCACGTTTTTGCTCCCCCCCCCCCCCCCAAAAGTGGCAATTTGAACATGCTGTAAAAAATGATCTGTGGGGTATTTTGAGCTAAAACTTCACATACACACTCTAGGGACATCAGAGACTTATTTTACATCTTGTAAAAAGGGGCATAATAGGTGCCCTTTAAAGCCCGGCAATATCCAATCAATAATCTGATGCTTTTTCTAAAGTAAATAATGTTCATGCTACTCTCATAGACCTTGCAAAACCCTTTTTTTGCCGATTCGAATCTGGTTAGTTTTTGTAGTCTGAACATGCAGTCTTTAAGCATCACTGCTGCTACAGGCTATTAATCATTGTGTCTTCTCCTTTAGCAGAGCTGCTCCAACTCCACGCTTGCGTGTTTTGCATTGGAACTGAATGTTTTGTTTGTTGAAATCCAGCGTGTTCCCAATGTGTCTCAGAAACTGCTAATTAAGATTCTCAACAACCTGATTAAACATAAAAAGGTGAGTTCAATATCTACAAGTCATCTAGGATGATCCAATAATCTGATCTGATATTTATTAACGTTACTATAGTATGAAGCAGGGTGGGGCTGAAAGCCGTTGGAGCGGAACGAGGCCGCTGGAGTAATTGCTAATGAGAGACGAGTGCCACACACGGCTCGAAGGCAGTGAAGCTTTTATTATGCCGCAGACGACCGCTTCCGCTTCTTCCGCTCATGCGTATGTGGGGTAACACAGTGCTGTTTTATCATATTAGATACATTTGAGTGTGTTGAAAGTTATGTTATGTTATAATGCTACTATGAGACACTTATTGCACACTGCAGTAAGCTAGATCGATATTAGGCACGAATGAACAAAGTGGAATCAATGATTTCTAATTAAGGAAAAAACAATGCATCGAGAAGAAAAGGGCGATCTATATTATTATTTCTCTACATGAAGCATAGACTTTATTCATGCCACAAAAACAAACTGAAAAATGCACAATACACAATCTTCCAGCCTAGGGTGAAGTCAGTACACACATCTTTCACAGATCTTCTTATTTTAATGGAAAACATTGTGAGTGATGCTGTGGCACGGCATATGACTTTGAACAGCCCGAGTCTCGTAGTTAGGCCCCGGTGTGAGTACAGTCAAAAGTATATGTTCGAAATGCAAAGACGCAGCTCTGCCATGTTTGAGGCTCCTTTTAGGGGGAAGGCCTCTGATAGCGATGACATGCAAAGCGATAGATGATTTAGCCAAATTGGCTAGCAAGTTGATATGCTTTACCTGCCACGGTCATTTTCATCCGCATTTGGTGTTAATTTCAAACCCTGATGGTATGGTATTACAGTAATACTTGTAATGGCCATATACATACTGTATATAGTATATAGTACTGTATACATATAGCAGCAATAAGTGACAGGGCAAGATTTCCCAACATATGCAAATTCTCAACACATTCTTATTTTTTATGTAATATTGTAGTGTTTATTATAAATGACTTGTCTGTGCACTTCATTATTTTTATTTTTTTTAATTCAAGTGCCCTCATAAACGTGACTCTCCATTTTCTTCCACTCCAGATAGGGGTACCCTGAACTTAGTGATTCAGGTTATATTTTTTATTTCTTATGAATATTTTAATTCCTTTTCTGTGTAAAGCACTTTGAATTACCATTGTGTATGAAATGTGCTATATGAATAAACTTGCCTTGCCTGTCGTGCTATGGCGCGAGTATGGGGCTATCGTGGTCTGTCTTGTTCCTGCCTCCGTTTTGTTTGCAACGGCCAACTTCCAACGATCCAATCAATTCCCGAAGGATGAAATCAAGCCCCACCCTACATTTTTTCTCATTTCAGAAGCCGTTTCACTCGGATACACATCACAATAGGGCTGACTTTAAAGGTGCAGTAAGCGATTTCTGTCAGGGCCACTATCGTCAAAGATGATTGACAATTAGCATACAGTTTGGATTGGCGGTATGGTTCTGTTCTGGTCAAGAACTCCCTGCCCATCCATGCAGGCTAGCATGGATAAGAGCAGGGAGAGCAGCGATAAAGTATAAACAGAACAGAACCAACATAAATATTTTGCAGATATCATTAATGTTCAATAATTTAATGTACAACATAATTCAAGAAAAATGAGTCTGATTAGAAGAGAAATATCAGAAGGCCAAGTCCTGACTGGACGACAGGAGAAGCTGGGGATGGAGGAGGATAATTAGCTCCTGAGCAACGTGATAAAGCTGCTGATAATACTGATGGAACTTATATATAGGGATTATACAGTATATAGGGATGCTGTGATAGGTGTCGTAGATGTGGGTCAGCTGATACGAGCTTGAGTGACGTGATCTGCCAGAACTAACGCTACGCTTGATTTCTGAGAATCATAGTTGAACACTGTTGATATTTTGAAATCATACTACTGCTGTTTGGTGATACTGTGTCCGATATACTTTCAACAGCGTTTCTCAGAAAATGCTTACTGCACCTTTAAACTAATTTATTTAAAGCATATATGCATGCATTTATACATACACAAATGTTTCACCAGACATAATGTTAAATGCTTCAAGTCCTTAATGGCACAATATGTAAGATTTTTAGATTAAAATATTCAAAAAACACTAGAACAATGTCATAAATTTTGTTGACTTGTGTACTTACATTATCCCAAATGTTTCTAAGAATGTTTAAATCCAGAGAAATAAGCAATTTTAACCAGGACATGTCTGTGTCCGTGAGTTGCCTATCAATGACGTCATACCCACGTTACCCTCGATTTCCGGTTTTATTCTGTAGAAAACATGGAAACGCAGTTAGTTTCAATGTTTAAATCTGGTTTTCTTGATTTACAGCGAGTACCATGTTTTACCATGTCTAATATCGATCTAGCTTACTGCAGTGTGTAACAAGTGTCTCATGGTAGCCGCCGAGTTTACGCACAGAGTAGCATTATAACATAACTTTCAACACACTCAAAGGTATGTAATATGATAAAACAGCACTGTGTTACCCCACATACACATGAGCGGAAGAAGCGGAAGCGGTCGTCTGCGGCATAATAAAAGCTCCACTGCTCTCGAGCCGTGTGTCGCACTCGTCTCTCATTAGCAATCGCTCCAGCGGCCTCGTTCCGCTCCAACGGCTTTCAGCCCCACCCTGCTTCATACTACAGTAATGTTAATAAATCTTTAAAACATTAGCTCATCTATGAATATGTTTTCTGCCAGAGTCCCGTCGGATTCTTTTCCACCGGCTGTAGAGGTGGAAATTACATATTGTGTCTTTAATTGTCTTAATAATGTAAAAAAAAAAATGAACGAGCAGAGAACCCTGTGCACTCTCTCTCTCTCTCTCTCTCTCTGTCTTCAAAATAAGCACTGTCTAGCTCTTTCTCCCTCACACATATGAAACAAAATCAACTGAACTGACACAATGGTAAAAGTTTGGAAGACCAAATCCATGCTCCAAGTGTGCTCACCCCATTTAGCAAGAATGGTTAGTAATAATTAGCCTTAATAATCCACACTCCACAGTATTTTCAGGTTATTTATATTGACAATGTGTAGTAAATTACCTATAAAATCATTTAGTTTAGACTGGAGTGAGGTGAAACCAGAACAAAGCAAGTTGTTGTTAGCTAGCTGCTAATTTTATTAATTTGTATATGGTAGAAAATTACTGTTTGTTAATAAACTCCATACTGAAAATTACTAGAAACAAACATCAAGGTAAGAGCTCATACATAATATGAGATATCAAAATAAGATAAGCAAAAATCACAAACTGTTCCTTTGCATTTATTTAAAATTTATTCAGTATTGGGCTCAAAGATCACGTTGGTAGGGTACTTTTTACTGCGTGTGTAAAAAGTACACGAGGGGAAGTGCTTAGGGAAGTTCATAAGTGCGTCTAAAAGTGGAGTGTAATGCAGCCCATGTCTGTCAGCCACCACCTAAGACCATTTTGACCCAGGAAAAACCCACCCATAATACAAACAAGGATAATAAACTTTGTTAAACTTTGGTGTTGGCTACACAAAGCCTAGCCAGAAAGTAGACTGTAAAAAAGATTTTTTTTTCCCTAAGTTGTAAATAAAACAGATTTTAGAAAATACTATTTCAGTCTTTCTATTTCAACATTTAACGTTTAATTCAATGCGTTGTCATTTCGTTTGAATTATTCATGAAATTTAGTAGCAATATCTGAGTAAAAAATGTCTTTCAGTGTAGTTTTAAAAGCAAAATTTGAAGTTTTTTAGGCCATGCAGTCTCTTAGATAGACTGCTATGTGGTTGTTAGGGTATTTTGGGTGTTTGCTATAAAAGCATGTTCTGGATGGTTTGCTAGGGTGTTATGCAGTTGCTAGGATGTTCTGGGTGGTTTCTTAATTGTCATAAAAATTGTGTTAAAAAAAAATGTTGGAAAATGTTTTCATGAGATTCACACAAATGCGGTTTCTGATTTTGTGAATTAGAATGACATTGTCTCAGGAAATGCTAAGTTATCTGCAAGACACTTCCTCTGCTGAGCACTAATCTTATTACATAATACCATATTAAGTTACAGGACAAAATGGAGCCATGCCCAGACTGTGAGCTCTACCAAGAAGAAAAAGCAAAGACTTTTTTGGAAAGCTTACAAAACGTTTTACAATGGATGAATGCTAAATGCTGATGTTATGCTCCAAAGGAATGTTAAGAGACATTTAGAGAACTTTATGCAAAAAACTTTAAGAACATGATCTGAAGGAGCAGCTCTGTGGATCCCTAAAGCGGTTCTGGAGAAGTTTCTGAGTGGCGAAACAGACACCATATACTAAGCTACGCTCATATCCATCTGTATACGAACATGCAAAGATATATTTTTCTTAAATAAATGACTTTTATGAAACACTGTAAAAAATGAATCATGGGTCTTGTAATTTTCACTAAAAAAATTAAGGTCATAATTAAAAATAGTGTGTATATTTTCTTAAGAAAATTGTGGTTCAGTGTTTTATAGAAAATATTGAGAACATTTCACTAATAAAAAACATTTAAGGAAACTTAAGCAGTTTTGAAGCTTGAATTGAGGAACTGATTAAGCTGATAAAATTAAGGAAAATAAGGCTACATATTTATTTTAAGAGAATTAGTTCAATTACTCGTTTTATTTGTTAGTTGTTAGTTTCCAGTATGCTTTGCATATGGCTAGAAATGGAGAGTTATTATTGAAATTAAGTGTTATTTTATGTGGTTTTGAGTGCAGGGTTCCCACTCTTTCATGAACACCAGATTCAAGGACTTTTTAAAGCACCTTTTATTTTAAATCATGCACAATAAATACGATAATGGTGGGTGTGTTACTGCCAATCTCGACAGTATATCAAATACCTACTGTACCTGTGTCTATCATTACTGCAGTAATGCTAAAGCATACACTGACAACTAAAATAAAATTAGGGACGTGACTTTTTTTTAAATCCAATGAGAAAAGAGGCTGGTAGAGTGTGTAAGAGAGGGAGCGAGTTTTAACGAGAGATGCAGTTTGCAGCTCTTTTATTCCTGCTTTTAAAGGAACACTCCACTTTTTTTGAAAATAGGCTCATTTTCCAACTCCCCTAGAGTTAAACAGTTGAGTTTTACCGTTTTCAAATCCATTCAGCCGATCTCCGGGTCTGGCGGTAGAACTTTTAGCATAGCTTAGCATAGATCATTGAATCTGATTAGACCATTAGCATCTCGCTCAAAAATGACCAAAGACTTTCGATATTTTTCCTATTTAAAACTTGACTCTTCTGTAGTTACATCGTGTACTAAGACCAACGGAAAATGAAAAGTTGCGATTTTCTAGACCGATATGGCTAGGAACTATACTCTCATTCCTGCGTAATAATCAAGGAACTTTGCTGCCGTACCATGGGTACAGCAGGTGCAATGATTCCTAGCCATACCGGTCTAGAAAATCGCAACTTTTCATTTTCCGTCGGTCTTAGTACACGATGTAACTACAGAAGAGTTAAGTTTTAAATAGGAAAAATATCGAAAGTCTTTGGTCATTTTTGAGTGAGATGCTAACGGTCTAATCAGATTCAATGAACTATGCTAAGCTATGCTAAAAGGTCTACCGCCAGATCCGGAGATCGGCTGAATGGATTCGAAAACGGTAAAACTCAACTGTTTAACTCTAGGGGAGTTGGAAAATGAGCCTATTTTCAAAAAAAGTGGAGTGTTCCTTTAACATTTATTTCACACTGGTTTTAGTTTTCTTTTTTATGAATCATTACTTAATTAAAACATCAAAATATTGAGATGATATTGTATACATGAATTTTCCAATTAAATGAAAAGATATGGACATGTTAATTGTTAGAAGATTAGTTCACTTAAAAATGAAAATTTCCTGATATTTTACCCACCCCCCATCTCATCCAAGGTGTTCATGTCCTTTCTTTCTTCAGTCGAAAAGAAATTAAGTTTTTTGAGGAAAACATTCCAGGATTTTTCTCCACATAATGCACTTCTATGGAAACCAACGGGATGAAGGTCCAAATCAGTGCAGTTTCAAAGGGCTTCGAATGGCTTCAAAGGGCTCTGAACAATCCCAGACGAGGAATAGTGTCTTTTCTAGCGAAACGATTGGTCATTTAAAAAAAAAATGTATATACTTTTTAACAATTGCTCATCTTGCACTGCTCTGCAGCCCCACGGATTACGTAATCACGTCAGAAAGGTCACGCTAGACGGCAGAAGAGCTTCCTCTTCCGTGTTTACAAAGCACACGTGTGAAGACTAATACAAACGTCCTTTAGCAAAAAAAGGTAAAACAATGATGTCGGACGATTTTGAAGTTGGAGATGGAGTTTTTTTTTTTTGGTAAAGGCCGTTTGTATTAGTCTTCGCACGTTCGCTTGGGGCGGTACTTCCGCCTACGTCTAGTGTGACCTTTTCTACGTGATTACGTAATCTGCGGCACGTCACAGAGCAGATGAGCAATTTAGGTTAAAAAGTATATACTTTTTTTTTTTTTTATGACCGATCGTTTCGCTAGATAAGACCCTATTCCTCGTGCAGAGCCATTTGAAGCTCTTTGAAACTGCATTGATTTGGACCTTCAACATGTTGGTTGCCATCAAAGTCCATTATGTGGAGAAAAATCCTGAATGTTTTCCTCAAAAAACTAAATTTCTTTTCGACTGAAGAAAGAAAGACACGAACACATTGGATGAGATGGGGGTACGGAGCCCCGCACATGACGTGCAAAGTAAATTGTGTGCACAATTTACTAATTCATTCCCTCGATTTATAAATCATGTGCACAATTTACAATTTCCTTCACTCGATTTGCTAAATCGTGCGGACGATTTACTACTTCGTTCCCTCGAGTTATAAATCGTGTGCACGATTTAGCAAATCAAGGGAATGAATTAGTAAATCATGCACACGATTTAGCCTACTATTTTTTCCTGTATGTCATGTGCGGGGCTCCGTATGGGGGTGTGTAAAATATCAGGAAATTTTCATTTTGAAGTGAACTAATCCTTTAGGCATTAAAAATATGCAAACTTATTTATTAATCACCTATACATGGTACCTTTTTAAAAATAAATTTGAAGGCTTTTAAGACATTTTCAAGACCTGCACATGGTGAGATCAGTGTTTAAGGAAACATCCTAAACCATAAAATGAATGTAAAAAAAAACGACTTAAACAACTTTACAGTTCAGATAATAACTTGACAAAAACAAATTTTATTATAAAAACTTCACATTTCAGCCTTTAAGACGTTTAAGAAAAGGAAAGAATCTAAATTATAAGTGATTGTATGTATTAATTTAAAATATGATACTTAATATTCTAGATATATTATTATTCTACATTTTTTAAAAGCACATTAGCTTCTCATCGATCCACCAGTTAACATTTACAACTCTGTGTGTAAGCGGTGTAGAAATATGGGTTGATATGCATTGGTCTGAACAAACAAACTGACGCGATGAAATGCAATTTCACTCTTTGACAGTAGATGGCGCTTATGGAACAGCAGAAATTATATTGGTTTCCCTGGTAACCTCTGTCAACAAAGGAGCGCTGTGCTTATAAACACTACTTTATTAAGCGTTATTCGTTGGAACTTTGATAAACCAGTTTTTATTTAGCTCAACACTGAGCCAAGCATCACTGAATTTGCACTTCCCTGGCACTAAGCTAGTTAAAAAGCGCCCCGTTATGCGCTCATTATGCAGAGCTGCCTGCACGTGATTACAATCCATCCACTCACGCAGCATTTTTTCAGGTTTTTCCCGCTTCCTCCCCAATCAGTAGCGCTGTTTTGTTCTGGCTTTGGCAGCGCATAAAGGCCAATTTTTGTAATAGCACCATGCTACTCTAACAAAATCTAGTTCAAGAACTTATGTTTGTTTTCAAGTACTTTCCAGCCCTTGAATCCATGTGTCTGAAATTCAAGGACTTTCAAGAAGCGTGGGAACCCTGTGAGTGAAGTGAAACATCTGTTAATGTTTAATGATCAGTTATGTTTGACTTTTGAAAGAGTTTCTGTTATGTTGAAGTTTTGATCGTTACCATTGTTCAGAAGAGTAGAGTTGATGTTTAGGTTGTGAATAACTGCATGTTTTAATAATGTGAAGCATGTTGCATTGTTCAGTGAGCTTTGTTAATGCCAGTGCAGTAATACTTGTGCTATGCTAGCAACATAAGGTTTATTAATTGTATAACATAACTCGTCAAGTCAAATATAAACAGGTAATTTCCATTCACTCTGCACTCTAAAAACTTTTACTATGATTTACTAAATTTTTTTGGTGAAACATTTTTACACTAAAAAAATTGAGTAAATTTTAAAGCAGTGAAATCAATTACAAACCCGATTCCAAAAAAGTTGGGACACTGTACAAATTGTGAATAAAAAAGGAATGCAATAATTTACAAATCTCATAAACTTATATTTTATTCACAATAGACTATAGATATATCAAATGTTGAAAGTGAGACATTTTGAAATGTCATGCCAAATATTGGCTCATTTTGGATTTCATGAGAGCTACACATTCCAAAAAAGTTGGGACAGGTAGCAATAAGAGGCCGGAAAAGTTAAATGTACATATAAGGAACAGCTGGAGGAACAATTTGCAACTTATTAGGTCAATTGGCAACATGATTGGGTATAAAAAGAGCCTCTCAGAGTGGCAGTGTCTCTCAGAAGTCAAGATGGGCAGAGGATCACCAATTTCCCCAATGCTGCGGCGAAAAATAGTGGAGCAATATCAGAAAGGAGTTTCTCAGAGAAAAATTGCAAAGAGTTTGAAGTTATCATCATCTACAGTGCATAATATCATCCAAAGATTCAGAGAATCTGGAACAATCTCTGTGCGTAAGGGTCAAGGCCGGAAAACCATACTGGATGCCCGTGATCTTCGGGCCCTTAGACGGCACTGCATCACATACAGGAATGCTACTGTAATGGAAATCACAACATGGGCTCAGGAATACTTCCAGAAAACATTGTCGGTGAACACAATCCACCGTGCCATTCGCCGTTGCCGGCTAAAACTCTACAGGTCAAAAAAGAAGCCATATCTAAACATGATCCAGAAGCGCAGGCGTTTTCTCTGGGCCAAGGCTCATTTAAAATGGACTGTGGCAAAGTGGAAAACTGTTCTGTGGTCAGACGAATCAAAATTTGAAGTTCTTTTTGGAAAACTGGGACGCCATGTCATCCGGACTAAAGAGGACAAGGACAACCCAAGTTGTTATCAGCGCTCAGTTCAGAAGCCTGCATCTCTGATGGTATGGGGTTGCATGAGTGCGTGTGGCATGGGCAGCTCACACATCTGGAAAGGCACCATCAATGCTGAAAGGTATATCCAAGTTCTAGAACAACATATGCTCCCATCCAGACGTCGTCTCTTTCAGGGAAGACCTTGCATTTTCCAACATGACAATGCCAGACCACATACTGCATCGAATACAACATCATGGCTGCGTAGGAGGATCCGGGGACTGAAATGGCCAGCCTGCAGTCCAGATCTTTCACCCATAGAAAACATTTGGCGCGTCATAAAGAGGAAGATGCGACAAAGAAGACCTAAGACAGTTGAGCAACTAGAAGCCTGTATTAGACAAGAATGGGACAACATTCCTATTCCTAAACTTGAGCAACTTGTCTCCTCAGTCCCCAGACGTTTGCAGACTGTTATAAAAAGAAGAGGGGATGCCACACAGTGGTAAACATGGCCTTGTCCCAACTTTTTTGAGCTGTGTTGATGCCACATTGTACAGTGTGAGCACATAAATCGCGAGCTTTGGCATTACATCGCATGCGATCTGCTCGTACAGTGTGAGTAGGTAAGCTTGCTGAAATCGCAGTGTATGCCCACTTTAACTCAACCGTCTAGTCGTCGTCACGTCAGGGGGTGGGGGAGGGGTGCATTGTTTTAATTGAGTAAACTTACTCAATTTCTTAAGTGTGTGTTAAATATTAATAATCTTGATTTGAATTAAGTAATATTTGTGGTTCTTGAAACAGGTCGATTTAATTCTCCATTCTCAAATATTTTGATAGAAATTTCACAAATGTATTAAGTATATTTTAAATAAATAATTGGTTATTCACATACTAAATTCTTTTAGTGAAAAACACTTGAATATAACTGTAAATTTTAGACAAAATTAACTGTTGGATTTTTAGTCAATTATTTTGGTATGTTCAACTCAAACCATCAAGTAAATGATATTCAGAGATTTTATTAAGTTAATAAAGTTAATTATTACTGTGATATTTACTAAGCCACTGAATCATTTTTTAGAGTGTGATTCACACCTTTTTTAGAGTCAACTTAATATAAAAAATATTACATTTATTGTTTCATAGACTAAATAATTTAGGAGATTTTACATGATTTATTCAGGTAGATTGCATTAAAGAAATCAAGCCTTAAAAACTACTCAAAAATATTACCATAATTGTTTTAAGTAAATAGCACATAACATTTTTTACAGTGAATATTTGCTACAGTAGTCTGCTTTGACAACAAACTACCTCTAAATCCATGACCACATTTTTGTTGATCATTTACTCGACTATAAATTATTGCTGGGTGGCTAATTATGCAGTTGGTTGGTTTGAGAATTTGTATATTCTTATGACCAAAATAATGACCATTACCTTAACTAGTATAGTTTAATGTATCTTAATAGAAGATTTAAGTAGTCACAGTAACTAAAAGCATGAGTCAGGGACATAAAATGTGATGACAAGTTCATTGAACAAATGTTGAACTTTTGTTACATGCCATGTTGAGTCATCATAATATAGCCAATAATGAGTGTTGGGAGTAACTAGTTACTAGTTAAATTACAGTTACTTATGAAAATGTTAATGGTTACAAAGAGGGTTACATCTGAATATTTTCTGTAAAAAGCTATGTTGAATAATATTTGTTGCTTTGCCTGTTTTTGATGTGCACGATGCCTCCTGCCATTTAAAGGCCGTTTAGTAAAGCAATGCTATTCTGATGCTTCTGATTGGCTCTCTTGTTTGAATTTGCAGCGTCTGCCAATTACATCAATCCACATTGCCGCTGAAAGCTTTAGGCTACAACCTGTGTCTGGGTCTGTGAGTGGCCACCATCGAGTGATAAATGCGTTCCAGTGCTGGAAATTAAAACATAATTTCACTCAGAAATCTGTATTTATTCAGAACAATCTCGAAATAAAAAAAGGGGTGATAAAGTCTGATTTTGTGGACGCTGTGCTTTAAAGTTAAATTATTATAATCTTAATTCAAGTGATGAAGGATTTTGAACGTCTGACAGTAATCAGTGTTGAGTACTACTGTAAGGTTAACCCTGCCTGGTTTAAATGTTTGAAAATGATTAACAGTTTAAAACATTCGTTAGAAATTTAGAAAAGTAATCAAATGTAATCAGTTACATTACTTTAATAAAGTAATTGAAATAGTTACACTACTTGTTACATTTTAAATAGGGTAATTTATAATCTGTAACCTATTACATTTCCAAAGTAACCTTCCCATTGTTAACAATGTATAACCAATACATTGTTACACATTATTGGCTTATTAATGTCTTTTCCATTATTGGCAAATAAAGTTCTTATGTTATACTCTTGTATAACTTGTATGTATGTTATGTGTATAATGTATATGAATACATAAGGTTAAGAGTCCAACATACTGTACGTGTTGATTGATTGCTGGCAGATGCAACACAACGTTCTACTTCGTGACATGAAAGGAATTTGACAGCCTTCAAGTATTTCAGGGATATGGCTGACTTTGGCAGTCCTCCAAAAAATATATATATTTTTGTATATGTATCTCTTACCTTTTTTTGGTTTAAAAAAAATATATATATTTATTATTCAGAATGCAGTTGGAAAGAAAATATATTTCAGCTGGTTCAAGACAATTAATGTTAATGCAAAGAACATGATTCATATGTTACTTTTATGTTAGCCTACTTTGCAGTTTTGTAGCAAAGTATGAGATCCCACTCTCGTGACTCTCCCTTCAGAGTGTCTCCAAAGCCATGCCTCCAACACACACGTCAGATTCAGAGTCTGCGAAGTGTCTCACGAGACGAGAGACGTGTTAAATCCTCATGTCTCAAATACCTCATGTCTCAAAGCACATAACGTTACAATAACAATGAACTTAAACAACTTACAGAGCACTTACTTGTACCCAGGGGGGTTTCTTGGTTTTAAAAACATCAGGGGCTGAGCCATTTCAAAGTCATTAAATGTCAATGGACCCCTGCATCATTTAACTCTTTCCCCACCAGTGTTAAAAATAAATAAATTGCCATTTTCACAAAAATTTCATGGCCTCCAGAATATTTTGTTATATGAATGTCTGAACATGCAATATATCAAAAGGAAGAACAGATCCTCTGCTTTAAAATGTTTAGCCCCTAGCTTCATTAATTCTTTTATCAACACTTGTGTGGGTGTTTCATAAAAAAAGCAACATTTTGAGCAAAAAGCTGAGAAAATCACATTTTTGCCCAAGACTACGTCTGGATCAGATTCAGATCGATGATCAAAACATAGATGGAGTAAATCAAGTCCATCAGCTTGTGTTACTGGCCTCAGTTGTTGTTGTTGTTGTTGTTGATACTTTATGGATCCTTTACAGGAAATTACATTGTCACAGCAGCTTCAACACACAAAAGAACACACAGCACCACTCTTAAGTCTTTTACGATCTACAATATAAAAATTAAAAAGAAATAGTACCTAAAAATTGACATGAATAAGATAAGAAATGAGCATTAACATACCAGGATAACAGATGTGCAAATGATGGCATATGTACAAACATAAACACATACATATACACTCACCTAAAGGATTATTAGGAACACCATACTAATACTGTGTTTGACCCCCTTTCGCCTTCAGAACTGCCTTAATTCTACGTGGCATTGATTCAACAAGGTGCTGAAAGCATTCTTTAGAAATGTTGGCCCATATTGATAGGATAGCATCTTGCAGTTGATGGAGATTTGTGGGATGCACATCCAGGGCACGAAGCTCCCGTTCCACCACATCCCAAAGATGCTCTATTGGGTTGAGATCTGGTGACTGTGGGGGCCATTTTAGTACAGTGAACTCATTGTCATGTTCAAGAAACCAATTTGAAATGATTCGAGCTTTGTGACATGGTGCATTATCCTGCTGGAAGTAGCCATCAGAGGATGGGTACATGGTGGTCATAAAGGGATGGACATGGTCAGAAACAATGCTCAGGTAGGCCGTGGCATTTAAACGATGCCCAATTGGCACTAAGGGGCCTAAAGTGTGCCAAGAAAACATCCCCCACACCATTACACCACCACCACCAGCCTGCACAGTGGTAACAAGGCATGATGGATCCATGTTCTCATTCTGTTTACGCCAAATTCTGACTCTACCATCTGAATGTCTCAACAGAAATCGAGACTCATCAGACCAGGCAACATTTTTCCAGTCTTCAACTGTCCAATTTTGGTGAGCTCGTGCAAATTGTAGCCTCTTTTTCCTATTTGTAGTGGAGATGAGTGGTACCCGGTGGGGTCTTCTGCTGTTGTAGCCCATCCGCCTCAAGGTTGTGCGTGTTGTGGCTTCACAAATGCTTTGCTGCATACCTCGGTTGTAACGAGTGGTTATTTCAGTCAAAGTTGCTCTTCTATCAGCTTGAATCAGTCGGCCCATTCTCCTCTGACCTCTAGCATCAACAAGGCATTTTCGCCCACAGGACTGCCGCATACTGGATGTTTTTCCCTTTTCACACCATTCTTTGTAAACTCTAGAAATGGTTGTGCGTGAAAATCCCAGTAACTGAGCAGATTGTGAAATACTCAGACCGGCCCGTCTGGCACCAACAACCATGCCACGCTCAAAATTGCTTAAATCACCTTTCTTTCCCATTCTGACATTCAGTTTGGAGTTCAGGAGATTGTCTTGACCAGGACCACACCCCTAAATGCATTGAAGCAACTGCCATGTGATTGGTTGATTAGATAATTGCATTAATGAGAAATTGAACAGGTGTTCCTAATAATCCTTTAGGTGAGTGTACATACACACACACACACACACATATATATATATATATATACATACGCTTACATACATACACATACACACATGCATACATATGTAACGGAGTTTAAATAATGTTAGTTAAATTCATGCATAAATTGGGAAAACTCGCCATTGGCTGTTGCGTCACTTGAATTCGCGTACATTATATTGAGGGGCGTTGCTACGTAATCACCAGCAGTTTCACGATGCTTCGCTGCTGGTAAGCTGCTTTGATAATCGCTCTGTCTTAACTAAGTTTCGATTGATTTCAAGTGCAAAGCTGAACTTTTACACTACACTCAGGCTTACTGCTTTTGTCTTTCAGCTCCTAGTTCTGTCATTCGAGTCAAATATGTGTTATTTGTGACGATAAAATGAGGAGTGTGTGTATTAACATGCTTGTGAATTCCGAACTCTGTTTATTTTATTTAAGATTTCTCATGCGACGTCGATGCCGTGTTTTTGTCATGTTCTGTGTATGAATTGTTAGCCGAATTGAGTGTTAGCGATTACCACATGTGTTGTATGCTCTCGCACGTGCTGAGCCTGTAACTGCGCCATTTTAGGTCTGCTCTTCCCTTTCTGTATTTAATTTATACAAAAATATGTAAAATATTGGTCACTTGAGTTTATAGTTTCCTTGCATTAATGTGATGTGACGAGTATTGAGAAGAAAAGAAACTGTTTTATATTCTATTTTCTTCAATGTATGTCTTATTCCACTATATGTTCACGATCACTTTGAGAAAATGTATATTCAGCAGTTTCACGATGCTTTGCTGCTGATTTCTCATGCGATGTCGATGTTTTGGCCGTGTTTTTTTCAGGAGTGTTTGTCCAGGCCAATAAAAGAAGCCTTGAGTGACCATCCACCTGATTCTCTGCTTGTATTAATCCATCAACATCAACACAGTCACATATACATACATACATACCTACATACATACATACATACATACACATACATACCCCATACATAAAATACATACATGTAAATACACCTATATATGCAGTTCCAATAATGAATCCTGTTATATTCATAGCACATTGAACAATCTGATAGTCGTTAATAGAAAGGACTTCCTGCTACGCTCAGACTTGCACTTTGGTGCAATCAGTCTATGACTGAAGGTGCTGTTGTTAAGCATCCCAAGAGTGTGTAGTGGATGCGAGGAGTTGCCCATTATCGATTTCAGCTTAGAGAGTATTCTTCGCTCTGCCACCAGCTGGACCGTATCAAATTCAGTCCCTGCAACAGAGCCAGCCTTCTTAATCAGTTTGTCGACTTTGTTTCGATCTCCCGTACGGGCACCCACTCCCCAACACACCACAGCAAAGAACAGAGCACTGGCCACCACTGTCTGGTAGACGTTACATAATAGGGGACGGCAGATGTTGAATGACCTCAGTCTCCTTAAAAAATAAAGTCGGCTTTGACCCTTATTGTACACCGTCTCCATGTGGCTCCTCCAGTCCAGCTTGTTGTCAAGCTGCACACCAAGGTATCTATGGCTAGAGACCATCTGCACTTCCATACCCTGGATAGTAATCGGAATTGACTGTGTCCTCTTCCTCCTAAAATCCACAACCATCTCTTTGGTTTTCAAGATGTTAAGGTGGAGATGTTTGTGATCGCTCCAAACCACAAAGTCCTTAATTGTTCTCCTGTACTCCTCCTCACCTCCCTTAATTAGGCCGACAACTGCCGAATCGTCAGAAAATTTCTGGAGGAAACAACTGCCAGAATTCTACTGGAAGTCTGCCGTATAGATGGTAAACAACAATGGCGATCACCACTGTAAACTCCCTTGGCAGGTAATATGGTCTTAAACTAACCGCAATAGTTTAGTGTCCTTATTGCATATCTGTTCTTTAATAGTAGCATGATTAGGATTACACCACTTGTTATTAACGAGCAAAATAAGCCCCCCTTCTTTCTGCTTAACGCTTGATTCGGTGTTCCTGTCCGCTCGTATCGTCCTAAAGCCAGTAAAGCTGGTCAAAATATCAGGGATGCTGTCCATCAACCACGTCTCAGTCAGGCATATGAGGCTGCTCTCCCGATACATTTTCTGGCTCCTGACAAGAGTCTCTAGTTCCTCAAGCTTGTTAGTTAAACAGCGAACATTTCCCATGGTGATAGATGGTAGTGCTGGTCTAAAAGTCTCTTTCCATGCTCTCTCTACGCCTCTTATTCCTCTTCACTCCAGCTCGAATTCCCCGGTGTCTCCTCCATAAGATTTCCTCCGGGATATCGTGTATAGTCCCGAAATTTGAACCTTGTGCCAGGTTAAGCAGTTCGTGTCAGGTGTATGCCAACACAGGTACCTCTAGGCTACAGTCCACCTCCAACATACGTTTTTCCGATATCGAGTCCATATCAACAATAAATCCCCTCTTCGTGAGTCAGAGAGAAACATAATGGCTAATAAAGAGTCTTAAACATTCTTAAAAAGCACTTAAAACACTACAAACACGCATACTACACTCAGCTGCACGCTACAGGCTGCCGCCTCCCCAGCGTCATTGCTAGGTTTTTCCTGCTGACACCCAGGCAGTGAAGCACTGTTTACCTATTAAAACACTGTGAAACAATAAAAGAGACAGACAAAATGAGTGTCGTTCCCTTGGCGCGTCAGTTTACTTCTGAGATCGCACCCGGGAGAAAGCTAGTCTCTATAGTGTGCTTCACAGGAGCACTCAGGGGACATCTGCTGATGTGGCGGTAAACTGACATATAATTCTATTGGTGTTTACATTAAAGAAATAGGGGGTTGTCTGTTTTCAAAAAAATTGGATGACTAGTAATTTTCTACTTAATTCTGAAAAAACAGAGCTTTTAATTATTGGACAAAAAACCTCCGCACGTAGTAACCTAGAATACCGTCTAACACTTGATGACTGCTCTGTCAAGTCCTTGTTGTCTGTTAGGAATCTGGGTGTGCTCTTGGATACCAGTCTTTCATTTGCGGTCTCAAAATTCTGGCCAGTTGATAATACCTAGTTTCAGTAAAATGAAGAAGTTTGGAACCACCAGGACTCTTCCTAGAGCTGGCCACCCAGCCAAACTGAGCGATCGGGGGAGAAGGGCCTTAGTCAGGGAGGTGACCAAGAACCAGATGGTCACTCTGACAGAGCTCCAGCGTTTCTCTGTGGAGAGAGTAGAACCTTCCAGAAGAACAACAATCTCTGCAGCACTCCACCAATCAGGCCTGTATGGTAGAGTGGCCAGACGGAAGCCACTCCTCAGTAAAAGGCACATGACAGCCCGCCTGGAGTTTGCCAAAAGGCACCTGAAGGACTCTCAGACCATGAGAAACAAAATTCTCTGGTCTGATGAAACAAAGATTGAACTCTTTGGCCTGAATGGCAAGAGTCATGTCTGGAGGGAACCAGGCACCGTTCATCACCTGGCCAATACCATCCCTACAGTGAAGCATGGTGGTGGCAGCCTCAGAGCACTCTGGACCTCAGACTGGGGCGAAGGTTCATCTTCCAACAGGACAACGACCCTAACCACACAGCCAAGATAACAAAGGAGTGGCTACGGGAAAACTCTGTGAATGTCTTTGAGTGGCCCAGCCAGAGCCTAGACTTGAACCTGATCGAACATCTCTGGAGAGATCTGAAAATGGCTGTGCACTGATGCTCCCATCCAACCTGATGGAGCTTGAGAGGTCCTGCAAAGAAGAATGCGAGAAACTGCTCAAAAATAGGTGTGCCAAGCTTGTAGCATCATACTCAAAAAGTATGATGTCTTAAAAGTGAGTTACAAAAAATGAGATCGGAAATAGCTAATAATACATTAGCTACACGCACTGAACTTAACAAAGTGAACGCTAACATCAGAGACATGGGGGGAGGGCTGTCAACATGGTCTGACGAAGTTGTAACGCTGCAAACAACGGTGACCAAACTTGAAAGTAAAATTTTTGGAAGAGAAATGTGAAGATATGGAGGGAAGGATGAGGAGAAACAATGTACGGATCGTGGGAGTAGCCGAAACACCGGGGTCAAGTAGCACGGCAGCGGTGTCTAAATTGCTTAGAGAGGTGCTTAAAATGGAAAGAGAATTGCGAGTTGATCGCTCTTACCGCAGCCTGGCACCTAGACGACCAGGAGGGAATCCTCGAGCCATCATTGTTCGCATTACTATCAAGATCGGGAGGAGATTTTGAAGAAAGCACGACAGCTGGCACCACTAAAGTTCAACGGACAACAGATAGCCATCTTCCCGGACTTCACAGCAAGTGTCGCAAAAGCCAGAGCGGCGTTCACAGAAGTGAAAAAGCGGATCTACAACCGGCCAGATGTCCGTTATGGGTTAATTTACCCTGCTAAAATACGGATTACGTTTAATGGTGATCAAAGAGAATTCGTCGATTCAGTCGAAGCCATGGACTTTGTGACAAACACCATCGCAACAAGTACGCAGAGACCTGCTAGTGAGTAATAACTGTTTCATGGACTAGAGATGTGCAACCGAGTGGATAAGTGATCCACTGACTAAAGATGTTTAAATGAATGAGTAACTACAGGGTTCCAGACTAACATTTGAGAGCAGTGGCACCGGTGCCACTCAGTTCTACAGATGATGGCGCCAGCACCTGATTTGGTGGCACTGGAGGAAAATTTATCATAAAAGTTAATTTAATAATAAAATTACTATTGTTTTGCAAGTGCAGTTACTAATAACATCACGTTTGTTGGAAATTTAACAGTGAAGCACTGAGCTCGAATTGATATGCAGATAAAATTAACTTTTATTAACAACAGTAATGTGCAAAAAAACTCATTTTTATAGGGAAAGTTTAAATATTCTACTCTTATTAAATGTACTATTGTTCTTCTATAGTATCATACTGAACTAAAAGGAGCACTTTTTACTAGTTTTCTGTGTAATTCACTGATAATTTGAAGAAAAGTTTTTGTTTTTCATGAGACTTTGTGACTTCCTACTTTTTTCCATATATTAAGGAGTGGAAATGGCTAACAAGTCAAATAAGTGCTCATATTGCGCCATCTACTGGTTATTGTGGTAATTTCATGTCTTTTTAAAATAAAAGGGCTTGTTTGACACAAAGTGGCCTACCCCTTTAAACTTTTAGTTTTACAAATCATCACATTAAAAATAATATTAAAATTGGATAATATTTAGAGCTTTTAAGTGCTGGAAAATGTGTTAAGTCCTTGAAAGTCCTTGAAAAGTGCTTGAATTTCACTCTCAAAAGGTTGTACGAACCCTGAGATGAATAATGTAAAAAAAAAAAAAAAACATTCGACTTTCGATTTTTTCCACAATACCATGTGGTGTTACTACATTAAATCCATGGTGAATGTTTATGATTTGTGGACTGAAACCCCTGAATGTTTCAATGTTTCTCCTGGTTTCCACATTAGCGCTGTTTGATCTGATATCTGTAGCGACGTTATTACTTCTGCGGTGAATTCAAGCGTTTTCTCACTGGATCTCCCAGCGCTGTGTAGTAACGTTGTCACGTGATCGAGATCGGCCCGTGTATGAGCTCGCGCTGCGCTGTCTATTATTGCTCAGAGCTGATGACTCCGATGAGCTCAAACCAGTAGCGCGATTCCGTTCCACTTTCGTTTCGTTTGCCGTTTGATGTTTCTCATATGTAACAGAAATGGCAGCTCTTATCAGTTGGGCACCAGTGCGACCTCTAACAAAATTCAGTCGCACCAGCAGGAAAAAAGGTCGCAGTCTGGAGCCCTGAACTATTTCTCGAACTGGACAAGTGACAAACGAGTGAATAATTGACTCATGGAATGTAGAATTGCAAATGGGTGAGTAACTGATTCACGGGAACTGTCAATATCCATGGTTAGCTATATTATTTGTGGTAGGTTGAATCACTTAATCCCTGAAATAATGCTTATGACTAGTTAAAACAGTGATAGTCTCTGCCTAAACTAACCTGGGTGAAATATGTTTCTGCTGGAGCTTAAGGGTACTCAGATCTAACCCTTCTGTCAGACTAGGCTAGTAACATAGGTAGTTGTAACACTGCCACCAGGATAGTAGCTTATGCTCAGGTACAAGGTCTAGTAAACTTTTAGTTTTAGTTTTGACATCATGACTGTTAAGGGACGTTTCCCCCTTTTTGTTAAAGCCCATGTTCCCCCTGGGAAGTGTTTATGCTTTGTTGTTTTGTGATTTCTCTGGGGTACTGAATCTAATATGTGAAGTTAATACAGGTTTTGTTTTTAATTATATGTATTTTGTTAGCATTTTTCTTTTCTTTTTCTTTTTTTTCTTTTTTTCTCCCCATACAAATGCACATACACACACACACAGTCATTTTATAGTCATAGCCATTTCACTCCTCCAACCTTCTCTTTTCTACCCTAAACGAGACAATGGGTTCTCTTAAGATAATAAGCTATAATGTAAATGGTCTCCATAGTCTTATTAAAAGAAATAAGATTTTAAATCAGTTGAGACAACTCCAGTGTCAGATAGCATTTATTCAGAAAACACATTTATCAGATGCAGAACACGAGAAACTGAAAAGGTCCTGGGCAGACAAGGCTTTTTATTCATCCCATAAATCAGGAAAGAGGAGAGGAGTTTGCATTTTAGTCCATAGAAATCTGAACTTTACATCTACTACAGTTCATAAAGATACGGAAGGCAGGTTTATCCTGGTAAATGGAGTTATTGATGGATTAGACGTTTCATTTATGAACATCTATGCTCCAAATAAAGACAATCCAGATTTTATAAAAACTGTCTTTGGGGTTATTTTGCAGCACAGTAGAGTGATCCTCTTGTTGGGAGGAGACTTCACTTCATGTCACATCATGTCACAGATAGGCAGCCGACTCCAAAATCCCCTCTCCCTAGAGTGAGTAAGATGTTATCTGGACAACTTAAGGAAATAGGTTTAGTGCATGTGTGGAGACAGAAATTCCCAAATATGAAAGATTTTACCTTTTTCTCTATTAGGCATTCATCATATTTTGAAGTTGCTTGAAAAAACTCTGCATAATCAGTTAATTTCTAAACTGGCTCAGTGATTGTCAACACGGTTTCCGTGCTAAGAGATCTACCATGTCGGCATTACTACTCTTTACTGAACAAATACGTTCAAATACGCTCTTAACAAAGGTTATATCACTGGAGCTGTTTTTATTGATTTTCGTAAAGCCTTCGACACAGTAAACCATCAGATCTTGCTTAACAAACTTTATTCATTTAATTTGTCTTCATCTGTGATAGAAATGCTTTCTTCTTTTTTGACAAACAGGTCGCAAGCTGTCAAAATTAATCATGTAACATCTCAATCTTCAGTCTGTAATATGGGTGTTCCTCAAGGCAGTATTCTTGGACCTTTACTTTTTCTTTTATACATTAATGATCTCCCTCAAGTGTGTAAATACTCAGAATGCTTACTGTATGCTGATGATACTGTGATTTTTTTATTTTTATTTTTTTTCTCTGACTCAAATCCTGACGTCATAAATTCTAAATTATCATTTGATCTTCAGTGCTTACATGACTGGTTGAAAAAGAACCACTTGACCATCAATGTAAAAAAAACTGGATGTATGTATTTTCATTCACCTAGAAAAAGTCTTTCTTATACTGATTCTATTACCTTTGCAAATCAAGATCTTGTCACTACAAAGACTTATAAATATCTTGGTGTGTTACTTGATACACACCTTACATACCAGGATCACATTTCTAATTTAACAAAAAAACTGAATCAGAAACTTTATGTGTATAACAAGTTTAGATCATATCTTTCCTTTTCTGTTTCTGAAACTTATCTACATGCAATTGTGTTTTCAACAATGTCTTACTGTCTTCCAATCTGGTCTCTTACTGGACTCTAAATTACTGAACCAATAGCATGATTGTACAATCGAGCTCTCAAGATCCACTGTAATCTTCCAAAATTGTCCCATCATTGCATTGCACTTACACGCTCAAACGCTCTGACTTTTCAGAATTATATAAATAGTCACGCTATTACATTCAAAATGGCACTTCACCAGCACTTGCTGCACTTCATCCGACATACAATATGAGACCAATACGCCTCACTAGGTCAGTTTCACAGGCACTTATTCCAGTCCCTCCATATAAAAACAACTATGGTCAGAAATCCTTCTTTTATACAAACACCAAAATTTGTAGTGATATTCCACATCACATAAGAAAAATACCATCCATCACATATTTCAAAAAGACATACAAAATGTTTCTTCTAAACAGTTACATTTGTACTCACTGATCGTTTATTTATTGTCCTAGTCCTGTCTGCACAGTTTGCACAGTCAGGCCCAGTTTAAATTGTATCTTAATGTTACTTTTTAAACCTTTCCTGTATAGTAAATGAAATGAAATGAAATATTCACGAATTGATTACTTATTCACCCCTATATCAGAATTACATAGAGTAACATATATTAAAATACTGCCAATAACACTCTCAGACCATGCTCCCTTGACAGTGTCATGGGATCTACAGTGGGGAGAACAAGTATTTGATACACTGCCAATTTTGCAGGTTTTCCTACTTACAAAGCATGTAGAGGTCTGTAATTTTTATCATAGGTACACTTCAACTGTGAGAGACGGAATCTAAAACAAAAATCCAGAAAATCACATTGTATGATTTTTAAATAATTAATTTGCATTTTATTGCATGACATAAGTATTTGATCACCTACCAACCAGTAAGAATTCTGGCTCTCACAGACCTGTTAGTTTTTCTTTAAGAAGCCCTCCTGTTCTCCACTCATTACCTGTATTAACTGCACCTGTTTGAACTCGTTACCTGTATAAAAGACACCTGTCCACACACTCAATCAAACAGACTCCAACCTCTCCACAATGGCCAAGACCAGAGAGCTGTGAAAGGACATCAAGGATAAAATTGTAGACCTGCACAAGGCTGGGATGGGCTACAGGACAATAGGGAAGCAGCTTGGTGAGAAGGCAACAACTGTTGGCGCAATTATTAGAAAATGGAAGAAGTTCAAGATGACGGTCAATCTCCCTCTGTCTGGGGCACCATGCAAGATCTCACCTCGTGGGGCATCAATGATCATGAGGAAGGTGAGGGATCAGCCCAGAACTACATGGCAGAACCTGGTCAATGACCTGAAGAGAGCTGGGACCCCAGTCTCAAAGAAAACCATTAGTAACACACTACGCCGTCATGGATTAAAATCCTGCAGCGCACGCAAGGTCCCCCTGCTCAAGCCAGCGCATGTCCAGGCCCGTCTAAAGTTTGCCAGTGACCATCTGGATGATCCAGAGGAGGAATGGGAGAAGGTCATGTGGTCTGATGAGACAAAAATAGAGCTTTTTGGTCTAAACTCCACTCGCCGTGTTTGGAGGAAGAAGAAGGATGAGTAAAACTCCAAGAACACCATCCCAACTGTGAAGCATGGAGGTGGAAACATCATTCTTTGGGGATGCTTTTCTGCAAAGGGGACAGGACGACTGCACCGTATTGAGGGGAGGATGGATGGGGCCATGTATCGCGAGATCTTGGCCAACAACCTCCTTCCCTCAGTAAGAGCATTGAAGATGGGTCGTGGCTGGGTCTTCCAGCCTGACAACGACCCGAAACACAGGACAACTAAGGAGTGACTCCGTAAGAAGCATCTCAAGGTCCTGGAGTGGCCTAGCCAGTCTCCAGACCTGAACCCAATAGAAAATCTTTGGAGGGAGCTGAAAATCCGTATTGCCCAGCGACAGCCCCGAAACCTGAAGGATCTGGAGAAGGTCTGTATGGAGGAGTGGGCCAAAATCCCTGCTGCAGTGTGTGCAAACCTGGTCAAGAACTACAGGAAACGTATGATCTCTGTAATTGCAAACAAAGGTTTCTGTACCAAATATTAAGTTCTGCTTTTCTGATGTATCAAATACTTATGTCATGCAATAAAATGCAAATTAATTACTTAAAATAATATCAAATACTTGTTCTCCCCACTTTAGAATTAATGGATATAAATCAGGGGCATTCAAATTAGAGCGAGGTTGTAGACAGGGCTGTGCACTGTCCCCATTATTATTTGCCATAAGCATAGAGCCTCTTGCCCAGCTCATAAGAAGAGGAGGAGAGGAGCATAAAATCCCGCTATATGCAGATGATGTCCTGCTTTACTTATCAAACCCTCAATTGACAATACCCCAACTCAAAAAACTAATTTCTGAGTTTGGACACTATTCAGGTTATAGAGTAAATATAGACAAAACTGACGCCCTCAATATTGGAGGTCAAATTTCTGAAAGGGTGATAAAACAGAGTGGCTTTAAGTGGCCCAAAGAGGGCATCAAGTACCTGGGGATCTATATACCCCCCTTATTGCAAGATCTATTTGAAGCAAATTACCCTAAATTAATTAAATGCGCCTATAAAGATATGCAATGGTGGTCAGCAACTCCTCTATCTTTTCTAGGTTGGGTGGAAAGTATACGAATGAATATACTACCTAGACTTCTCTACCCCTTTCAAATGTTGCCTGTAGAAATTCCAAAAAATGTATTTGTCAAGTTAGAGAAACAGATTTCTAAATTTATTTGGGCAGGGCAGAGGCCAAGAATTAAGTATAAAACTTTATAGCTTGGGAAGATCAATGGAGTGTGTCTTCCAAATTTCAAGTGTTATTATTGGGCTGCAGAGCTAAAACCAGTCGAGACATGGTTAAAGGATAAAGCGGATACACGCTGGCTAAACATAGGGAAAAGTCTCTGTCGACAGCCCCTGACCTCACTTCCTTTTGTAGATAACCACGGTGACAATATGGTAATAGGTAAATGGACAAGAATTACTTTAAAAATATGGAATAAGGTACAATCATCATTGAAATTTACTCACGCCATCTCCCCGTTATAGTATAAGTACAATAAACACATTTTTACCATCTGAATTGGACAAAAATGGGCAAATTACGGACTCAACTTTATACATCAATTCATCAGTAAAGACCATTTTAAATAATTCAAACAATTGCAAAGAGAATTTAACCTACCAAAAACTGATTTTTATAGGTATCTATAAATTACTAAACTCAAAGATTGGGAGGGGATTATTAACCCAAACAAAATAGAGAAATTATTGATGAATATATAAATGGGGAACACAGATAAGAGGTTTATCTCTAAACTATATCAGAGTATGCTGACAATTCACTCAAGTAATTATTTTTCAGATATATGTTTGGAGGCTCATAGGGTGTCTAATTCAAGCACATGGAGAGACTTTAAATGGAAAATTATTACTAGATATTTCTGCACGCCACAAATTGTGGCAAAGATGGGAGAAGGGCTTTCTAGTCGATTCTGGAGGAATTGTGGGGCACAAGAAGGCAACCATACTCACATCTTCTGGACTTGTCCAAAGTTAAAACCATTTTGGGAAGATGTTTATAGAGTACTTAGAGATATACTCAACACTGATATTCCTTTTGACCCCATTGTGGCTAATTAATTGTATTCTGTTAACTATTGTATATGCACCCCTGTTGCCTATTATTGATGTATATTCGTTAAGACATGCTGTTTCTAATAAAAAAAAAAACACAAAAAAAAACAATTTCTTTAAAAGAAAATATCTCCCTTTGCTTTGAACTTTGAGCGTCTCAACTTTGCAGATATTGTTTAAGCTCAAACGCAACATTACACACTAACTAAAGTTAAAAAAGTGAAATCATAATCAACCACCCCTTTAATTCACAGGACCAGACACCAGTTATTTTGCCAAGAGATTTCTTTTATTTAATATTTTTGTATGCACCCAGAAGAATGTATGGTATGTATAGCGAATTGTCAACATATGCACTGAAGCTTACACTGCACACACAGAGGGGAGAGGGGCAGGGGAGAAACAGATTTCAACTCAGGGGCCTCTTCCAGGTCAAAACATTAGGGGCTAGATTTAAATCATTCGGGGTTCGAGCTGTTGGAATCCGAGTCTGAGGACGTGAACAGCTCCAGGTAGAATGTCACGGGGTTGCCATCTCATAATTAGGGTTACGACATTGCGTAAACACAGCATAAGCTTGTTGTTTTGGTTCAGGAGGAACTGTAAAAGGTGACTGCTGTTTGTTTGGTGCCCAGTGACCGTCTACACAACACACTGATGGCATGTGATGTCGGACCGAATGCAATGATTGGACAAACAGTTTCTGGTCCTGAGACTTCCACAAAAGATATATGTTTTAATATTTAGACCACTTCTATTATTGACTACTGTCGGGATGTGCAGAGAGTTTCAACGAGTATAACAAAAAATGTGTTTAAAAAATAAATGATCTACCCTACCTTTAACCTTACAATTAAATCATCAAAATTAAGTAGGGTAACATGTTATTTCTTGGCCTTCACAATAATTTTTTTTTTTTTTTTTTTTTTTTACAATTTAAAAAAAAAAAAAAAAAAAAATTAAAACAAACCTTTTCTTGCAAACTCATATGGTCACAGGTTTGTGTTGAAAATGTGCTACATTTATAGTATATATTTAATTTTTTTTGGTGATTAAAATTTTCATTAAGTTTCATTAATAACAAAATATTTTTCTTACAACAAAGAATTGTGTATAGATGAAGTTAAAATCTTTTTTTTCGTCGCAATCGTGTCTATCTGCATGTTATAGCTCTTTTTTATTAACCAGAGAAACTTAGTATACAGTATAGTATACATAAATGTACATATTAATACACACACAAAAAAACATGCCAAGGTGTACAAACACCTTGATCCATTAATCAAAAAGCTGTATATTCATTAAAAATATGACAAGTCTTCCTTTCTTTTTTATTGACAATGTTCTCCAAACTGGTGCAATAGCCCTTAGTCTCCTGAAGAAAATGAATACAATTTGGCTTGGATCCCTGACCATTTCTTCTTGTGTATATTACATTTTCCCAAAATAATAAAAAGTTGTACGGAATTTTTTTTTTATTATTATTAGGCTACTTTCATTGGAATAATACCAAAATGATTTAACTGAAATATAACATTTGTTTTCCTTCTAATCAAATTTTCCACATCCACCCAAACATTCTTTGTGTATATACAATTACGAAACAGATTGATAAGAAGTTAAAATCTTTCATATTTCCAGTAGAGTGCACATCACAGGCTGTGAGTGCAGTGGTTTGTTGTTGGTTTTTGTAGCCATCGCTACAAAACACATCATCGGGAGGAAAACTAAAGTGCTTAAACGTGTACTGATGGTTAATCAGCATGAAAGTCTTGACCACACCTTTGCGCGCAACAACACAGTTCTCCTCCAAAGCACGAGAGGGCGCTGTGCAGCTCTGGCTCTGCGTGTTGCTTACGGAAGTTTAAGGAAAGAAAACAACATTGGCCTTCGCTACCTGATAGAAGCAAAACCAGACAGCTGTTTAAGGGTAAGAAGAAGTTACTTTACTCGGTTTTTAATAATATGTTTAGCGCTATGTGGGTTTTGTGATGAATTAAGACATGACTGTGGTGATTAAACGACGAAGTTTTATTTGTAAAATAAGGTGTATGTTATCCAGCTCATGTGCTAATTCCTCATCGGCTGGATTTAGCAGCATTAGCTAGATCACATCACTGTAAACAAATAAAATGCAAGACGAAAGGACAAAATTAGATATATTATTGATGTTTATCTGTAGCTTTAAACATGCGAGTCGTTTTATGCATACGCTAATAAAGCGCTAACGCACTGTATTTGATCAAATCGCAGTGTAAATGTCATGATGGCTTTGTGCATGTTCTTCTAGCATGTATAGTGTGATGCCCACGAACGAATCTCTCATCTATTCGTCTTTATTATTTATTTATTGCATTTAACGTGTATTTCATGTGGTTGATCCAGTAGTATTCCCGTCTGGATAGCACGGAAAGAAGAAAACAAAGAGATGTCCGACAGCGAAGACAGTGATTTCTCCGATAATCAGAGTGAGAGGAGCAGCGAGGCTGAGGAGGCGGAAGAGAATGAGGTGTGACAAACAGCTCCTCCCTCAGTGTGTGTTTATCATAAAACATCTGGATGTCAATATGTACCGTTGTATGGTAGCCAGAACCATGCTTTACCACTGATCTTCGAATAATCGTAATATTTGAATGTAATTAATTGCGCGTGTGTGTGTGTGTGTGTGTGTATATATATATATATATATATATTAGATAGATAGGGTGCGATTTGTAGGGGAGATGGGACCCCTTCTGGTCTATGTATCCCTGCCTCTGCTGAATTATTTTTTTTATCCCCACCAACATAGCATATAAAATACCAAAAATATATTTTTTTTTAAAACATCGCCAAGTAAAACTCTGCAGCATGACAACACAAACAACAATAAAATCAGAAATGGACTTTAAAGGGATAGTTCACCCAAAAATGAAAATTATCCCATGATTTACTCGCCCTCAAGCCATCCTAGTTGTATATGACATTCTTCTTTCTAGGGATGCACGATCTATCGGCAACATATCGTTATTGGCCGATAAATGATCATTTTTTATATTATCGATCCGATAAGAAAATTTGACCGATATATTCAAGCCGTTAGATAATGTATTATTTCCTTCAGCTGAGACACTTCAGACGCGCTGTCCGCCATGATGGTTTTGAATTGCTTCAAAAATGATTGGAATCACTTCAAAAAGGAAACTACAGTTATGTGCAACGTGCAGCGCAAGTCTGTCATATAGACTACATAAAATTATAATGAGAACACGGCTGTAAAAGAACGTTGTGTTTGTTGAGGGAAGAGCGCGTCCACGACAAGCACAGTCAGGTTCGCTTGTGCATTCGCAGCTTTTTGTGCCATTGTAAGTTGTAATATTATATTTATTCAGTGTATATCTGATTCATCTCATATAGGATGCGTTTGGTTGAGTTAATTAACGATGCAGTAAAGCGCTTCATTGTACCGGTCTTTAGCTTTAGCACGCGCAGTTCAAACAGAAATGCACAGCATTAATAACTACTGGGACTGTCATATACAAAACACTGTAATGAGAACATTTTTGTAATAAAACGTTGTGAATTAATTCTCTGTGTTTAGTTGTTGTGTTTCAGCGCGCTGATGTGGGAAGAGCGCGTCCACAGCGCATTCTTCGCTTGTGCATTCGCGTCATTATAAGCATATATAAGTTGTAATATTAAGTTTATGTAGTATAAACATCTGATTAATCTCATATAGGATGCGTTTCGTTGAGTTAATAACCCGCAGCGCTTCGTTGTACCGGTGATCTTCAGTTTCAGCGTGCGCTCTCAAACGGGAAGAGCGCATCCACAGGAGTTATAGGCCTTCTGACTACGTAACTTAGTTCACCTGTGCGTGATTTTGTGCAAATATAAGTTGTAATATTATATTAATTTTGTATAAATATCTGATTGTTCTCATATATGATGCGTTTAGTTGCTAATTAACCTTCTAAGCGCTTCAGTTTACGGTTGTTCATTCTCTTCAGCTTCAGCGCGCGCTCTCAAACAGCAACGTTATTTGAAACAATAGACTAATATTAAAGATGTTTACTATTACTGTAATATTAAACATCATTTTTTTTTTTTTTTTCAAAAACAGAAGCGTTATTATTAATAACTAGCACTTTTGTTGTTGTCGTATTATTTTCATCAACAATATGGTTTGATTAAAATCGTTTCTTTATTGACAGGGCGGAGGCTATTTCATGCATGGCACATGCATTTTGATTCTTTATATGCAGCCTAAGTAATGTTGTCCAGTGACTTGTTTGCATTAGTATTTAGGTAGGCCTATTTTATTTTTATTTTTGTTAGGCAATATAATTTCATTTTACATTTCCTGTAACATTTTACAAATAAGGTCTCATTTGTTAATGCATTAACTAACATGAACAAACAGAGAGCAGTAACCTTTGTTAATGTTAGTAATAAAATGTTTGTGTTTATTAACAGTTCATTACCTAATGTTAACAGACACAGCTTTGGCTCTGAAAATGTTGAGATTAACATGAACTATTAAGATTAATAAATCCTGTAGAAGTATTGTTCATTCATTGTTGGTTAACTAATGCTAACAAAAATTAAACCTTATTGTAAAGTGTTACCATTTTTTAAATAAAGTAAGTTGGCCATAGGAGTGTAAAATTTATTTGAAACGATCTTACACTGGTTCAAATAGGCTGCTGTACTGTATAGGTTTGATTCATGTTGAAGTGTTTGGGACATGGCTTTTAATGGTGAGCCTTTTTTTTTTTTTTTTTTTTGTAATCAGGCGTTCAAAGTTTATCAACTTGTATTTAGATTTATCGGCCCATATATCGGTTATCGGCTTTCAAATATAAAGAATTATCGGTATCGGCCAACATTTTCATATCGGTGCATCCCTACTTCTTTCAGACTAATACAATCAGAGTTATATTGAAATATGTCCTGGCTAATCCAAGCATTATAATGGCTCGCAGCTTTTTTTTATTGAGGTGAAACCTTAAAAAGGAAAGAAATTGCGCATGCACACAAACATTCAGGAGCTGGGGTCCGTTCTTCGTACCTCGCTTAATACATCTGAGATGATTTGATAGATGCCAGATCTTCTAATCGTGATAACTGATCTCTGGCTAATTTGGTTATTCAAACAAATTTGCTGATTTGATTAAAATATCTGGATTACGTCTGTCTGAGATTACCGCGCATTCTTGTGTTCCCTGAAGAGGGCAGATGCATCGATACTCGCAACCACGATCAGCAGTGCAGCGATTGGCTGGTGGCAAGACAGCAACGTAATGACATCATATAATAATATATATATATAAATGTACACTCTTTTTTTTTTTTTTTTTTTTTTTTTTTTAAACATAATTCCCAATAATTTGTATTCACGATTTCTAGTATTTGTACAGGCTTTACTTTTTTATTTCAAAGTTGTAATTAGCAATTCATTTAATTTTACCTTTGAAGCAGATTTGTTACGTGACAGCATTATACTAAAAACATATCTATCTAGGCCTACTAAAATTTCTCAAGGGTCAAGATCAAGGTATCTGCATCTCCTGCGCTGCATCAAGCATTATAAACATTATACAACATTATAATATTTTTTTTTTCAAATTCTTTTTTTATATTATTATTATTGCCCCTGGTTCGGTAAGGAACTCTAATGAAGTAGCAGTGGTTGGGACAAATTTTACCTGTCAACGCCACTTCAACAGATGCAGTCTAATCCTGTTTACATGAAATAAGTTGCTCCTGAGCAGGTTTAAGCTTACGGACATGTTTCTGCATGGCTCTGGACTGCCACTTAAATTATCGCTTTTTTCCTGCCTGTGTGAGCAAAATTTTGTTAGAGGCTGCGCTGGCTCGCCACAACGTTGCCCAACATAGAAATGGCAAACGTAATGAAAGTGTAACGAAACTGCGCTACTCATTTGTGCTTCACGGACCATTTATCAGTTCGGAGCAACTGCAGCGCGAGCTGGAGCTACTAACAAGCCAATCTTGATCACGAGACACTGTTACTACACAGCGCTGGGAGATCCAGGAAAGACAGCATTTGAATCTAGTGAGAAGCATTCAAATTCAGCGACGAGTTCTCCCGTTATTAACCGTAGATCTCTATTAGATCAAAGAGCGCTGATGTGGAAACCAGGAAAACATTGTGCCATGAATGAACAAGTTATAGAGTGCTTTCAGTCCACAAATTAATAACATTTGCCATGGATTTAATGTAGTAACTGTAACCATGGAATTTTGGCAGGAATAGTAAAATGCTTTCAAGTACTTCACACATCTTTTTCCAGCAATTCAAAACGCTAATATTATCATATGCTATTTTTTTTAATGTGATGACCAAAATACAATTTTATTTCATCCTTCAAAGATTACCACCATTTATTTTATAAAAGTTTCAAGGTGTAGGAAAACTCACTTATTTATAAATAAAAAAACTCACACTTATTTAAAAATAAAAAAGACATTAAATTACCATTGTAATCAGTAGTTGGCTGCCAGTTCCACTTCCTAATATAGATTTTCAATCGTTTTGCTTTTGAATTATTATTTAGAGACATTATGAATGATAATGCTGCCCTCAAATGTTAATCTGGAGCCCTGCAAACTTAAAATAAAACTGCACTTTGTAATTTCTTTAAGTTAAGTCTATTTTACCAAGGCATTTGTCAGTAATACAGTCAAAATGGGGGAAAATATGAATAACTGCGCTGCAGCTTGATTTAAGGTGTGCTCCTAAATTTTCTGGTTGTGCTCCTAAAATGTTCAGTAAGGGGCTACAGTGCTCCTAGTAAAAACAGTTAGTCTGGAGCCAGGATGAGCGTCGAAGAACCAAACTATCCAAGATCATGCCAAATCGTCAACAATCAAATCCAGCCAACTGAGTTAGCGACGTCCGAAGAACGGATCCCTGGCTTTCAACAAAAGTCCTTGTTTTCAACCTCTGCCCTGTGAGTTTTATAAATAAAACAGCTTCACTACATTATATTTCTAAGCAATGAGGTCATAGCTTTGCTGTAATTAAACTTACTCGCTCTCTCTCTCGTTTTACTTAAGAATTCTAGACCTAACGAGCTGTAGATAAAATAACATGCAAAAAGTACCATTATTTTCCTGTCCATTCAGTCAGATGAGAGTTTTTAGTGAGCAGCCAGCTCGGTGAAATTAAAGATGTCTGTGTGTACAAACTTGATGACTGCTGAAAATAAGTTGACAATTAAAAAGAAAAGCTGAACATTAGTTCACAAATAATATATATTGTTTAAATTGTTACCGCCTTTAGTTATTTTGGAAAAAATGTAAAAATACGTAAAAACACTGACTTGATCAACTTGATTATACTTGGTTTTAATAAATAGAACATTACATAGTGTAAAAATACAAAATAGAATTGTATTTGGTCTCTCTTTTTTATGTATTGTTTATTTAACCAAGAAAATTAAGTGTAACAGGGACATAAATTTACATTTGATTTGATATATTAAAAAAAATGTGAAGACTTGCCTCCTCATTTTAAAACACCACCGCACACCACTGGTGTGTATGTATGTGTGTATGAATCAGAGGCGTCCATTCACCAAAAGCTGTGGTATGGCCTCGATGTGACAGTCCCACCTTTTGAAGTAGGCTACTTCACAGTTCAACTTTTTCCAGCACCTCAAAGCCCAAAAGTCTGAATATTACCCAGTTTAAGTGTTATTTTTAATGTGATGCCCAAAAAAGATTTTGGTAACACTTATTAGCATGCATATTACTAGTGTATTGGCTGTTTATTAGTACTTATAAAGCACATATTAATGCCTTATACTGCACGACCATATTCTATATCCCTTAATCCTACCCAATACCTAAACTTAAATGCTACAAAAACTACCTTACTAACTATTAATAAGCAGTAAATTAGGAGTTTACTGAGGCAAAAGTCGTAGTTAATAGTGAATGTGTTCCCCATATTAGTGTTACCAACATTTTTTTTTTTTTTATCCTACAAAGATTGTCCTCGTTTTGTAAAACAAAATTTTTCTCGATGTAGGAAAACTAACACTTGATGAGAAATTTTAACATCTAAAAAGATGTCAAATTATCACTATAGCCAGCACAATAGTGACCAGCAATCACTATTATAACATTTAAAAATCTAGTCATGAAACAGGTTTGTGTTGCCTGACTTTAGCATATATCTTCGTCACAGTTTGCAATGCAAGCTGCAATATTAATAATATTACATGTTTTGTCTCTTAGAAATGCACATTTGACAGTGAGTTGACAGTAGTAGTAGTAGCTTGAGTTAGGAGGATGCAGATGTAAATTTATGTTCATTAACAAAAACATGGACATCTGTAAAAATTGTAACAACCTCATTTTTATGTGGTAAAATTTAAATATTCTGAGTTTTATTAAAATTAACCATTGGTCTTCCATAGTATCATACATTTAAATCATGATAACCACAGTTAAAACCATGCATATAGCTCTTCACTACCATGGTAAAATGTATCTATATGGTTTCTATGGTATTTGTATGAAAAACAGTAGCCTAAAAACGTTTAGTATAAATGCACAAATTCTATAGCTAAATAAAAATACTGTAATAATATTCCATTACTCCTTTAATACATTTAATACATGTCTACATTAATAATATAATACAATTCTATATGGATATATCCCACATTTCTGCCACAGTACCATGGTGCAGTTAGTGTTACAACAGTAAATCCATGGTAAATTATGGATAAGATCGAAAATTCTTCTGACTGTGCCACCCGCGGGGCCTTAAAAAGTCTTAAATTCGCTGAAGTATTACGTTATACAGTGGGGAGAACAAGTATTTGATACACTGCCGATTTTGCAGGTTTGCCCACTTACAAAGCATGTAGAAGTCTGTAATTTTTATCATAGGTACACTTCAACTGTGAGAGATGGAATCTAAAACAAAAATCCAGAAAATCACATTGTATGATTTTTAAGTAATTAATTTGCATTTTATTGCATGACATAAGTATTTGATACATCAGAAAAGCAGAACTTAATATTTGGTACAGAAACCTTTGTTTGCAATTACAGAGGTCATACGTTTCCTGTAGTTCTTGACCAGGTTTGCACACACTGCAGCAGGGATTTTGGCCCACTCCTCCATACAGACCTTCTCCAGATCCTTCAGGTTTCGGGGCTGTTGCTGGGCAATACGGACTTTCAGCTCCCTCCAAAGATTTTCTATTGGGTTCAGGTCTGGAGACTGGCTAGGCCACTCCAGGACCTTGAGATGCTTCTTACGGAGCCACTCCTTAGTTGCCCTGGCTGTGTGTTTCGCGTCGATTGTCATGCTGGAAGACCCAGCCACGACCCATCTTCAATGCTCTTACTGAGGGAAGGAGGTTGTTGGCCAAGATCTCACGATACATGGCCCCATCCATCCTCCCCTCAATACGATGCAGTCGTCCTGTCCCCATTGCAGAAAAGCATCCCCAAAGAATGATGTTTCCACCTCCATGCTTCACGGTTGGGATGGTGTTCTTGGGGTTGTACTCATCCTTCTTCTTCCTCCAAACACGGCGAGTGGAGTTTAGACCAAAAAGCTCTATTTTTGTCTCATCAGACCACATGACCTTCTCCCATTCCTCCTCTGGATCATCCAGATGGTCATTGGCAAACTTCAGACGGGCCTGGACATGCGCTGGCTTGAGCAGGGGGACCTTGCGTGTGCTGCAGGATTTTAATCCATGACGGCGTAGTGTGTTACTAATGGTTTTCTTTGAGACTGTGGTCCCAGCTCTCTTCAGGTCATTGACCAGGTCCTGCCGTGTAGTTCTGGGCTGATTCCTCACCTTCCTCATGATCATTGATGCCCCACGAGGTGAGATCTTGCATGGTGCCCCAGACCGAGGGAGATTGACCGTCATCTTGAACTTCTTCCATTTTCTAATAATTGCGCCAACAGTTGTTGCCTTCTCACCAAGCTGCTTGCCTATTGTCCTGTAGCCCATCCCAGCTTTGTGCAGGTCTACAGTTTTATCTCTGATGTCCTTACACAGCTCTCTGGTCTTGGCCATTGTGGAGAGGTTGGAGTCTGTTTGATTGAGTGTGTGGACAGGTGTCTTTTATACAGGTAACGAGTTCAAACAGGTGCAGTTAATACAGGTAATGAGTGGAGAACAGGAGGGCTTCTTAAAGAAAAACTAACAGGTCTGTGAGAGCCAGAATTCTTACTGGTTGGTAGGTGATCAAATACTTATGTCATGCAATAAAATGCAAATTAATTACTTAAAAATCATACAATGTGATTTTCTGAATTTTTGTTTTAGATTCCGTCTCTCACAGTTGAAGTGTACCTATGATTAAAAATTACAGACCTCTACATGCTTTGTAAGTAGGAAAACCTGCAAAATCGGCAGTGTATCAAATACTTGTTCTCCCCACTGTAGGTCTTGAATAATTTTAAACAGATCTTAATATTCCTACATACATGTAACGCTACCTCTATTGCTCACTGAAATTCTCCTGCAGCGCTTTAGAGTCTCTGTGTGTGTGTGTGTGTGTGTGTGTGTGTGTGTGTGTGTGTGTGTGTGTGTGTGTGTGTGTGTGTGTGTGTTTATTCCGGGGTGTTGTAGTTCTTTCTTTCGCTAGTCCAACTATAGTTCGCTGTATTACAACTACAAATGAGACCAACAAGCATCTTATATTGCAGCCAATCAGCTTTCGAGTTATTGGCTCGAGTCTCTTTCGGATTGTACCACAGACACATAAAACGGATTTTATTCTTCAGCTAACAGTTCTCCAGTTCCACGATCGTGAAAGCGAAGGCGAATCTTTCTCACCTGCCATCTCGCATAATGACCAAATAAAGGTATGATATGCCTAATAGCACTAAAAAAGTTAATAAAAGCGATGTAACTCTGTTCAGTACTGACACACGGACCGATGTCAGACTGGCTGCGGATTCTGTGCTCGCGCGAGTATACCGCAATGTGTACGGTAGTTTGTGTGTTTCTAGGCTCATTACTCTTGAACGATCAAATACACACATTATTATGCATATGTCCATATTGGCGGTTATGTCGTGTGTAAAAAAAGTTTGGGACGTGTGTCAGTATTGACACTGCACTGGCGTTTGGACTTTGACCCGAGCGGATATTGTTCTGTGTGGCGCGGTTCAAATGAGTAACTGAATTCGTGCTACTTTTTATCTACAATTTCGTCATCTTTTGATGATAACGCAAGGTTAGTTTCACTTTCACTTAGCGATATGATATAGTTTATCGGCCCAGCCCTACTCTGACTGGTCGTTATTTTCAACGGAAATCACCGTGATTGGCTACAGTACTCAACACTGCAAAATCACGTTGTAAATAGAGACTTTGGCAGATTGGCACAAATATCGATTTCGATCTTGATTCAGTATCAATTCATATGTGTATAGCCTACTGTACATATAAGGAAAAATAAGTTTGCCTTTTTAGCACTATTTTAAACTTTTCTTGGGTTAAATTATATTTGCTCGCATTCATTAATTTTCGTGACGTGTGTCAGTATTGGATCTACGCATTACTGTAGGTCTTAAAGTGAAAGCAACATAATATAGCCTATACTCGCTCCAGTCTGTGTCGTTAATGTTAAACAAAAAACAACAACAGGAAAAAACAAACAGTAGCTACCTAAACTTAAAGCACTGTTTGTATCTGTATCTTTGTTGTATTTATTTGTCCTATTGTCATTTGTTTATAAGTTCTTATTTTATTACTGACCATTTACGTGATTACTTAAGTTAATTACTTGAGAACTTTTTACTTATATTAAGCGATTGCTTATTGCTGTGGTTTACTTGTAAGATTTTGGTCATATTTCCCACCCTAAGCGATCATGTTATTAAAGCTAGATAGCACACCACTGGACCAGCCTTTTTTTGTAATACCAAACAAGATTAATGCATTTTGTTTGTTTTATTGCCATGTGTGACTCTTGTGCATCTAACATAATAATATGGTAAATGTGGTATCCTAATTATGAAAAAAAAAAAAATCAGGGAATTTTGTCATTGTGATCTTAAAAAAATCACCAAAAAAAACTATAATTTTTTTTTTATATATATATATATATATATATATATATATATATATATATATATATATATATATATATTTTATGTGTGTGTGTGTGTGTGTGTGTGTGTGTGTGTGTGTGTGTGTGAGTGAAATCCTGGTGGGATTGAGCTACGAGGAAGTGGAAGTTTACTAATACTTAGTTCAATTTAAAGCTGCAGTCCGTAACTTTTTGCGCTCTAGCGGTTAATAAACAGAACTGCATGCGTCTTGCGGAAGAACATTGCAGCCGGAGCTACTTCTCTCTGTTTATGTCTATGGCGAGTCACGCAGGGACTGTGCTCCTCCATAGCGGTTCATACCAGACAGGTCTGAAATAGTCCCAATATAAACACTTATTATAAGTGTACCATAATGATTCAGGGTAAGACAAAAACACGGTTTGGAAAATGGGTTCATGTTGTACATTCTCATTATATAATTTTTGTAGATCTTGAACACAAAAAAAGTTACGGACAGCAGCTTTAAATAAATTAATTTGCTTTGCAAGTAATTTTGTGATTCTGCATTCCCTTTGTACGTTTTTTTTTATTGCGTGATTATAGGTCTTACATTTAATTCATAATGGTCTTAAAAAGGCTTAAATTTGACTTGGTGAAACCTGCAGATACCCTGTATCATTGCGCACAGTGTTTCTCCTGTTTGTCAGCGCTGTTTCATCTGGCTTTAAACTAGTTTAGTTTAAATCACAGAGACATTTGTGTTTTTCAGTGAATTCACGCGCTTCTCACTGGATCTCACAGCGCTGTTTAGTGTCGCGTGACCGAGACGATCAGAGTAAACGGATCTGCTCTAGTGAGCTCGCACTGGCGTTTGGACTTTGACCCGAGCGGATATTGTTCTGTGTGGCGCGGTTCAAATGAGTAACTGAATTCGTGCTACTTTTTATCTACAATTTCGTCATCTTTTGATGATAACGCAAGGTTAGTTTCACTTTCACTTAGCGATATGATATCGTTTATCTGCCCAGCCCTACTCTGACTGGTCATTATTTTCAACGGAAATCACCGTGATTGGCTACAGTACTCAACACTGCAAAATCACGTTGTAAATAGAGACTTTGGCAGATTGGCACAAATATCGATTTCGATCTTGATTCAGTATCAATTCATATGTATATAGCCTACTGTACATATAAGGAAAAATAAGTTTGCCTTTTTAGCACTATTTTAAACTTTTTTTCTTGGGTTAAATTATATTTGCTTGCATTCATTAATATTCACTTGTGTGTGCTTATATAAGTATCATTAAAAAATATTAGGATGTAAGTTATTAAAGTTTAAAATTTCACATTTAAAGTATAGTTAAATATTTATTCAAATGCAAAACCTACAAATAAGTAAGCAGTTATGATCTGCAATACTTTTTTGAGCAACTAGACTAGATAGGCCTACATGTACACTCACCTAAAGGATTATTAGGAACACCTGTTCAATTTCTCATTAATGCAATTATCTAATCAACCAATCACATGGCAGTTGCTTCAATGCATTTAGGGGTGTGGTCCTGGTCAAGACAATCTCCTGAACTCCAAACTGAATGTCAGAATGGGAAAAAAAGGTGATTTAAGCAATTTTGAGCGTGGCATGGTTGTTGGTGCCAGACGGGCCGGTCTGAGTATTTCACAATCTGCTCAGTTACTGGGATTTTCACGCACAACCATTTCTAGAGTTTACAAAGAATGGTGTGAAAAGGGAAAAACATCCAGTATGCGGCAGTCCTGTGGGCGAAAATGCCTTGTTGATGCAAGAGGTCAGAGGAGAATGGGCCGACTGATTCAAGCTGATAGAAGAGCAACTTTGACTGAAATAACCACTCGTTACAACCGAGGTATGCAGCAAAGCATTTGTGAAGCCACAACATGCACAACCTTGAGGTGGATGGGCTACAACAGCAGAAGACCCCACCGGGTACCACTCATCTCCACTACAAATAGGAAAAAGAGGCTACAATTTGCACAAGCTCACCAAAATTGGACAGTTGAAGACTGGAAAAATGTTGCCTGGTCTGATGAGTCTCGATTTCTGTTGAGACATTCAGATGGTAGAGTCAGAATTTGGCGTAAACAGAATGAGAACATGGATCCATCATGCCTTGTTACCACTGTGCAGGCTGGTGGTGGTGGTGTAATGGTGTGGGGGATGTTTTCTTGGCACACTTTAGGCCCCTTAGTGCCAATTGGGCATCGTTTAAATGCCACGGCCTACCTGAGCATTGTTTCTGACCATGTCCATCCCTTTATGACCACCATGTACCCATCCTCTGATGGCTACTTCCAGCAGGATAATGCACCATGTCACAAAGCTTGAATCATTTCAAATTGGTTTCTTGAACATGACAATGAGTTCACTGTACTAAAATGGCCCTCACAGTCACCAGATCTCAACCCAATAGAGCATCTTTGGGATGTGGTGGAACGGGAGCTTCGTGCCCTGGATGTGCATCCCACAAATCTCCATCAACTGCAAGATGCTATCCTATCAATATGGGCCAACATTTCTAAAGAATGCTTTCAGCACCTTGTTGAATCAATGCCACGTAGAATTAAAGCAGTTCTGAAGGCGAAAGGGGGTCAAACACAGTATTAGTATGGTGTTCCTAATAATCCTTTAGGTGAGTGTATATTTATTAAAGAGCCATACAGGCACCTAGTGGTAATGGCATTACATATGAAAATTATTATTTTTCCAGCCACAAAATGACTCTAATTTGCCTCTTTGCATTGGAATTCTCTATTTTAGCCTTAATTACTATTTTAATTGTAATATAAATAATAAAAATATTAGAAGGAAAATGTTTTTAGTGGTCATTAATGGACCATAATTATTGCACATAGTATTTAGTACCAAAAGATCTCCTCAAAATATTAAATAAATATTATTGAACTAAAATATAGAACATTTAGGCTATTTAATTGAAAAATAGTTAAGGTGTATGGTCACATTTGACCACCTATGAGTGTGACCAATTAGTAAGGAATACCTGAGGGCTAAATACAAGAAAAACATTAATGTTAACAATGTTGCATCTCCATCACTCTCCATAATAAAATGATACTGTAAATGTGGTTGACGTAATAATCAATGCACACTATGCTGTACTGTTTAACAAAAATTGCTGCAAATACCTGTTTAGTGAAGCTGTTGTCTATTCAAATGTATCGACAGCGCTGGTTTGTTTAGCACTATTGAGAGCTCCGTGAGCCACGTGACCGCGCGCGCCGCCGCGAGATGAAAGCATGTCGCAACTCTGTTTTTCAACGGCTCTGGCTTTAACTGTTATGCCACATTAAGTGTGCCAAAACGGTATTTATTGTTTGAATTTCGTATTAAAACTTTTAAAAAAAAATGAAAAGCATAGACTTTGTTTCAAATCAAAAGCAGGCTTGACAATTTGGCGTGAGATTTACTTGGGCAGAGTGAGAGCGTGAGACCGAGCCTGAAAGCGTGTGTCTAACGCCAAATGCGTGAGAGTTGGCAACCCTGAAGTTTACGATGCTACTCGACAAGACAGGCATTTTGACATAATTTTGTGTGAACATTCGTGCGGTGTGAGACGTGTGGGTGCACTAGTGTTGCTGTGCCACGCGAGAACCAAACTGAGAAACACGGGCACTTTCTCGTCTATGTGCGCTTAAATATTTAAATAGGCAAAGCTTACAAATGCGCAAATTATCAGTGAAGATGCAGCACTGGTCCGAGCGGGCAGGTGACAGTTCCGTCAACTGGCCCAAGTGTCTTTCACGCTGGCCCCGGGCCATCGGGCAGCCCTTAGTGTCGAGCCCTGTACTTGCAATGACCTGACCAGGCAGCCAAGGTATGGCAGCGGCTATACCCAATTGACACCCCTGGTGTGTGTGTGTTTGTAATATTTATTCCAAGTCTATTTGCTTATTTTTCCAACTCTCAGTTTCTGGTAAATAGTTTATTGGTAAATACTCTTAGCCAGTTGGCACTGCATAAAGTCTTGTCCATTTTTAAAGCTTAGACTCAAGGTCTTTCTAATTGGCATGAAAATTGAGCAATCACTGTCCGTTTTGTTTTTACATATTATTTCTAGTTGGTTTATTTGAAATAGTTCATAGTTTTAAGTAGTTAATACAAAAAATACGCCATCTCATCAATTGCTCAATTTATTCATTGCTTTAAGGATGAGGAAGAGCAGGGGAGTATAACTGGCAGTGACAAGGCTGCTGAGGAGGAGGGAGAAGATTTGGAGGATGAGGAGGAATATGATGAAGAGGAAGAAGAGGATGATGACCGGCCCAGGAAAAAACCTCGGCATGGTGGCTTCATCTTGGACGAAGCCGGTTCGAAAAATCCCTCACCAACATATTTCTTACTAATTTTCAACATATGTGGCCTTTTTTGCATACCTGAAAAATATGTATAAAGATGTATCTCTGTTTGACTAGATGTTGATGATGAGTATGATGATGAAGATCCATGGGAGGATGGTGCTGAAGACATCTTAGAAAAAGGTGTGACTTTATTAATTATTATTATTTTTATATAAGTTATATAGATTTACTGTTTATTTTATAGCTTATGTAATGATGTCCCCTATATATGCCTAATATAAACTTGCAGGTGGCGTTAAAATCTCTGTTGATAGTGTTGGCATTATGTGCTGTATGCTTTATATCATATCCATAGCTTAAAAAAATTAAGAAATGGAGGCATTTTAAGTTGGGGTCTAACGATACATCATTAATCGATCTATCGTGATATAAAAATGTGACGATATGTATCATTGCTGTAAACGATATGATACACGATATAGAGTTTTTATCCAAGGCTCACCTTGCTGTATATAAGGTATAATTCACCCAAAAATGTAAATTCTGTCATCATGTACTCACCCTCATGTCGTTTCGTTTAACTTCCAAACACAAATGAAGATAGGCCTGTTCTTTATGAAACCTGAAAGATTTCTGTCCCTCCATTTAAAGTCTATTCCTCTCAAACTTAAATGATCCAAAAAATGTCATAAAGGCATCGTAAAAATAACTATTCGAGTGGTCTAATCCAAATCCAAGTCTTTTGAAGAGACACGATGGCGAATTGCAACCGTTCACCGCTCGCCCCTCCCTTTTGAAGCACATAGAGAAGCTACGGTGGCCGACACAGGACAAAAATGTCGTGGTCAGAGACAATAGAGAGTAGCTAGCGCTCTGTAGAGAAGTTTGTCCGTTTAGGGCTACTGTAGAAACATGGCGACGCAAAATGGTGACTTCACTGTAAGGGGACCCGCGGTGTATGTAGATAGAAATGGCTCAATCTAAGGTAATAAAAACATAACGGTTCATTATGTAAGGTCTTTATACACCACTGAAAACATAGTTATGTATATTATATTGCATTTCTGTTAATAGATCCTTATAAATACTACACACTGCACCTTTAAGCCTTGTTTGTACTTTCTCCTGGCTCCGCTGACTGCGCGCGCTCCTCCTCTAACGGACGAGGCGTTTATACTTGATGCGCTCGCCGTTGTACTATTCTTTGAAACGACAGAGGGTGACTCGGAGTAATTGTTCTATAAACCCAGGAAACAGCGTTGAGAAGAAGGTACACAGGTGACGGTATTTATTTTAGCAAAAACCAAAGAATCGTGTAAAACCCAGTAAACCTTGAGATTTTTACTTGTGACATTATGAAATATTTAAAAGATTGTTAATTTAGTTGTATACATGTGTACATAAATTTTGTTCTAATTTCACTAAACATTTTCATTTAGTTTCGTGAGCATTTTTTTTATTAAACATGGATTTTTATTTTCATTAAAAGGGTTTATTTCTGCTTTTGTAGGCTCATTTTGAAATGTATAAGCAACTAATTTAGACGTGTAAACTGGGGGCCAGTGTGGTGAGCTGTAGTGCTCGGCCAGATTTGCCTCGAACTCGTGCATCTTCAGATGCGGAGAAGCGTGGAAAGTTACAAAATTTGCTGTGCACACCGGCAAGTGAAATGGGGTCTCAGGGTCTCGCGCTCTCAACGCGCACAACCGTCCATGCCGCAATGACGTCATTTTTGCCGCACACACCTTCGCGCTCATGCGGACGCGTCGAGTATAAACCGAGCTTTAAGAGATCCAATACCTGCATTGAAAGCACGAGTACTGTGTGAGGGGGAAAAATAGTTTACTGAGTTTCAGTGACATTACTACATTAAATGACCATATATAATGTATAATAATACAATGGGGGAATGTTTGTGGGTCCTGATAGTACAATAATAATAAAAAAACCTCTCTTCTTTATTTTGGCTTAAAATATCGCGATACATATCGTATTGTGAGTTCAGTATCTCGATTTGTATCGAATCACGACAAGAGTGTATCGTTACACCCCTAATTTTAAGTGAGATACCAACAACAGTCTGTACATTAAATGTTGTATAAACTGATGCCAGTAATTTGAATGTATTTCTTGCTCTCATTGATTCTTTATTTCTTGTGCATGCCTCCTTCAGTTAACGGTAAACCAACTCCAGATTTCTCTGTTCTCTCTGTCTAATTGAACTGATTCATTTTCAAATCATTGTTTCACATTTGGTAAAATCCATTCCCATAATCTGCACCCCTCTAACATCTGTTTGTGATGTTTAAAGCTGTTTGGCAAATGTTGAATTTGTTTACATTTCTAAATAAGGAGCATGGATGGCAAATACATTTTTAGCTGTACATTATTTATTTATTTATTTTTTGCATTTTCTCAACATATTCATTAAGGGTAACGTTAATAAAGGCGATCATTATAAAACACACCACTCATTAAACAAGGGACTGTATAGTGGGGACTGACTGAGTTCTGAAAGGGAACCATTTATCGTAATTTGCCTGAAAATGCTCCTTTGAACAAAAAAAGAAAACCCAATTCATTATTGATAGTATTGTGCTTATTGTATTGCATAAGCTAACAGTGACATGACATCATTATCACGTAGTTTCCATCTTTAAAATGTTACCTGTCTAAGCCTGCCCATCAGTGGTAATTTCCCTTTTTTTATTTCTGTTATCTGGTCCTGTTTATGCCCTTGCCTGAAATTGCTGTGTACACATGACATTGTATAATGGCTCATGTTCCCCCCTTCCTCCCTCAACACTGGATTTGATCAGAAGAGGCTGAAGGTATGTGCATAAATCTTCTGGTGTGCATGGATATTTGCTTTTATTATGAATCAACCATGTGTGCAATAGCTGTGTTTATATGCACTGCTTGTCAGTCTGAATAAGTTCAGCCCGTTGCAGATTCTGAATGTACACTACCATTCAAGCAACTAGGGTTAGTAACATTTTTTTTAAAGAAATTAGCTCTTTAGCATTGATGCATAAAATTGATTAAAAGTTACAGTAAAAATGCTGTTCTTTTGAACTTTATATATTCATCAAAGAATCCTAAAAAAGCATCACAGTTTCCACAAAAATATTAAGCAGCACAACTATTTAATAAGATAATAATAATAAATGTTTCTTGAGCAGCAAATCATCATATTAGAATGATTTCTGAAGGGTCATGTGACACTGAAGACTGGAGTGATGATGCTGAAAATTCATCTTCGCATCACTATATAAATAGTTACATTTACATTACATTTTAAAATGTATTGAAATAAAAAGGTGATTTTAAATTGCAATAATATTTCACCATATTTTTTTTTACTGTATTTTCTTTAAATAAATGCAACCTTGAGCGTAAGAAAAACATAAAAAAAATCTTACTGACTCCAAACTTTTGAATGGTAGTGTACTTTTTATGACGTTTTCTTGCACATCATATGTTAAAAAAAATGTTTATGAAAACCAAAGGTTTAAATTACAAGTATTCTGTTTAATGGATTAAAGGGATAGTTCACCCGAAAATTAATATTCTGTTATCATTTACTCATCCTTTCCAAACCTGTATGAATTTCTTTCTTCTGCTGAACACAAAAGAAGATATTTTGAAGAATGTCTGTAACCAGATAGTTGATGGACCCCATTGACTTCCATAGTAATTTTTTCCCATACTATGGAAGTCAGTTGGCCCCTGGGCCTGGTTGGTTACACATATTCTTCAAAATATCTTTTGTGTTCAGCAGAAAAAAGAAATTTATACAGGTTTGGAATCACTTGAGGGTGAGCAAATGATGACAGAATTATAATTTTTGGGTGAACTATCCCTTTAAGATCTGCACCACCTCTTTCATTTGGATGGAAATGTCATTTAGATGGAGATTCATCGGATTATTCACTAGTAATTAGGCAAATTATTAACGGATTATTACACTGCATATAAACATAGCTACTAGCAATTTTTGAAGTGTTTTTTTTTTTTTTCTAGCCACAATATATTTTTCCTTTTTGCCAATTAGTTGCTTGTTCTGTTTTTATCTGTTAGTGTCCAACATTGACCAAACAGTCTTGGATGAGGATCACTCCGGTTCAAGGAGGTTGCAGAATCTCTGGAGGTGTGACAACTTGCACTAAACACGCTTTTACATGGCTGAATCTGAAGAATGGAGATCATTTTAAATACCTGTGTTTCTCTATAGGGATTCACGTGAGGAAGCTCTGGGGGAGTATTACATGAGGAAATATGCCAAGTCCTCAGGGGGCGAGCAGTAAGTCAACAAGAGTTCATGGTACTTTTATGAAATGCATGCAGTTTTGGAATTAAAGGAATATTGGTTAACTGCATTAACCTTTCTTTTTTAGCTAAACATTCTTGTTCTATTGTTTACTTCAGTTTCTATGGAGGCTCTGAAGATCTTTCTGATGACATCACTCAGCAACAGTTGCTTCCTGGGGTCAAGTATGGAAAAAAAAAAATCCATTTATTGATTTATTAAATGTGTTGAATTAAATATTTTAAAAAAAATACCTCTGGGATTGTGTTAAGAGATGTTTCTCTTGCAGGGATCCTAATTTGTGGACCGTTAAGTGTAAGGTTAGTTCTGGACATATCTATCATGTGGCTTACATGTACTGTGATATGGCTACAGTGTGTGCACTGTTTAATTCTTCTGTTTCTCTGTAGATTGGAGAGGAGAGAGCAACTGCCATCGCCTTGATGCGAAAATTCATTGCTTATCAGTGCACTGACACGGTAGGTTTTCCATAGTCCCTCTGTCTTAACTTAAGGCAGGGCTCAAAGCTAAGGCTTTTTTTCTACTGGTCCGGCTGGCCCCACCACAAAACAAAAGTAATAAATAAATCAAATAAAATCCATGTAACCTTAATAAATAAAGTTATGACACAAATTTACTAGCCTAACTCGTATAAATTTTAAATATTCTTAAAGACAGTCAGTAATAAAATGAGCAAGAGCACAAATAAATACAACAGAACAAACATATACAAATGTAATAAACAGTTCTTTTCAGGTTTTTCATGTAGGTCTAAACTAGATTTTCAGGTACAGAAATAGTAATCAAATGTAAAATATCACTGCATAGTCTTCACTGTATAAATTAGGGCTGCACGATATTGGAGAACTTTCATTGCGATATTTTGTTTTTCTGCTTTATATATTGCGATATTAAAAACAATTTCAGCAGATTATTTTAATAGCTCTATTTGAAAATAATTAATCATTCAAGAATATTTGGGCTGGTTTTGTAGGGGAGTGAATCTGCATAGAAAATTATAAACAAATTACTAAATATAACAGAAGAAAGATAGAATTGAAATAAGCAGTGCTTTGTTTTTCAGGTAAATCTAACAGTTAGGGGTGTAACGATACCCCTATGCCACGGTTCGGTTCATATCACGGGTTTGGAGCCACGGTTCTGTTCGATTCGGTTCTGTTTGCTGTGGAAGCAGGGTTCATGGCAGGGCACCAGCAATAATAACACTAGATTCACTTTTAAATTAATAACAACAACAACAACAATTTAACTTATTAACTTTATCTTTATTAACTTTATACATTGGCTTCACGTTTTCTTTAGAGCAGTTAGCATACAGTAACTAAAATAAAACTAAAATGAAATAAATGCCTCCACTGTAGACTAGTCAGAAATAATCTACTCATTTTACCATTTACCATAATGTTTAAAAAAACCAAAAAAAAAAAACAAATTTATTTAATAAAAATTAATGACACACACACAAGTAATGTCCCACTTTAGCCTACTTAACAAACACATAAATTGTATGAATGACTAATACTGATGAATAAATAGGCCTATAAGTTAAAGCTATTAAATAGCAGTTTTTGTTAATACAATAAAGTAGCCACCACACTAATTTAAAAATATAAAAAATAACATAAAGTGAAAATAAAGTGGCATTTTGGGGTTATGGAAACAACAGTTACCATGGCGAATACACAATACCAACATGAACTGTTAATGAAACATGAAAACTGCTCCTGATGAACAGAATGAACGTCATACCTGCATGCCTTCCCAGCTAACACACGTCGAACCAGTTACGTGATTTATTGGTGCTTTACTTTTATTTCATGGCTTACGAATTGACAACGTAACGTTGCTCAGTTTCTTTTGTGCTTTATGAAGTGATATACAGCGTGCGCCGCCGCATTTGCACGTGTAATTGAAAAGTGTGTGCTACGAGCACAGTATAACGGCTGACATGACAGGAAAGCGGTTTTCTGAGGTGGGAGATTTTTTTATTTCGTAACAAGCTACGAAAATGACGATGTTGCTGGGACTCCAAGGTAGCATTTAGCCTACCTGGCTAAATGGGGAAACTGGCTCTCTTTGTCCTTCCACCATGCAACTTGAGCGATCACCCAAATCACGTGACATGCACTTGGAAGACAAAAGTTAAAAGTGTATATTTAGTAAATAATATTATTATAATAATATTTAGTAAAAAATACAGCTCTTATTAGTTAAGTGTACTAATCACTATTTAATCAAATGTCAAGGAAGAAAAAAATAATTTTGTAGCATAAGGTGAAGTGAGAGCTTGGCCGGGGCAGCAGGTGGCGGGGCACGTTCGGTTCGACATGAGAGTATCGCAGTTCGGACCGTGGGTGGTGTATCGCGGTGGTTCGGTTTGAATATCGTTACACCCCTAACAGTATTCAGGTACAGAAATTGAATAATCAAATTTAACAGTCACTGTATAAATGAAATATAACTTATATAATTAATTAATTAATACAATTTATCTTTGTTAAAGTTACAAAATTCATTTTCTCTTTCTCTTTTGTTGTTTGATCACCATTGGTGACACAGACAGCTGCAGGTACATAAGGCTGCTGTCCCTTTAAAGGGTTAGTTCACCCAAAAATGAAAATTAGCCCATGATTTACTCACCCTCAAGTCATCCTAGGTGTATATGACATTCTTCTTTCAGACGAATACAATCGTTATAAGTTATATTAAAAAATGTCCTGGCTCTTCCAAGCTTTATAATGGCAGTGAATGGCTGTAGCCGTAATGCCGTAAGTCGACTTGCGTACGGTGGTCCGCCGGAAGTTAGTTATTTTAGTCTATAAAGTTTTAAATATGAATATTTTTCTTACACAAACGCATTACTTCGCTTCAGAAGGCCTTTATTAACCCCCCAGAGCCGTGTGGAGCAGTTTTATGATGGATAGATGCACTTTTATGGACTTCAAAACAGAAACAGCCATTCACTGCCATTATAAAGCTTGAAAGAGCCAGGACATTTTTAATATAACTCTGATTGTTTTCGTCTGAAAGAAGAATGTCATATACACCTAGGATGACTTGAGTAAATCATGGGCTAATTTTCATTTTTGGGTGAACTAACCCTTTAAGACAAATTCACGGTCCTAATATAAATGACACGCATCCGTTTTCTTTCTCAATTGTTTACAACACATAACCACCTGTGTTTACGAGGATACTCACCGAGATGGGCATTTTGACTTCATTTTGCATGCATGTGTCCGTTTAAGTCCGTTGAATTTGGCGTTCATGTGCAGTGTGACTCTGTGTATGCGCACAGAAAACAGTGCGCAAGTCCTCTTGCGCTTGATGCCTGACTCGACTTAACACATGCAAATGATAAACTTTCACTCTATGAAGGTTAAGCTTTGCAGTTAATCTCGGAATCACATGCTTTCTGAACCGGGGTGCAGCTGGGATCCCTACGATCAACTACAATCCCTATACGTGACTGTCGCGGATGCGCACATTGCAATATCAATGCTAAAATGATATATGATGCAGCCCTAGTATAAATATAGATTAACTCATATTAAAGTTATTCAGTCAAGAGCAGTGAGCAGTCTTTTTTTCTGTCTTTTGTTTGAATATTCTGCTGCTGTCACTTTAAGAGATGCACGGATCCAATATACTGGTGCACATCTCTCACATGTTTACGTTCACTTAAGACTAGGGATGGGTACCGAAACCCGGTATTAAATGAGCCCCGGTGCTAAATTATGAAAGACCGCAGTATCGATAAGCTCTGATGCTATCGGTTCTGCTGTCGGTACTGGAGAAATTAAGAAAATACACTTACTATTAGTCCCTTACGACAGTCCCTGCTTAATGAGTGACGATGGCCAAGAGAACTAAACAAAAGTTTAGTCTGGTTACACTTTAGGTCTGTGATATTAATCTAATTTTATTTTCTATTTCAATTTTGGCTTCCAAGGATTATAAAAAGAAGATATGAGGTAAAACTATTAAAAACTAACTGTGTTCCGTCAAGTGGAACGTCCTTCCCTTCACAGCTGTGCGCTGTCATTTCTCCCTAAACCTAAACTTAACGTCAGATTTAGCACAATCTGCGATTGTTGTAAAAATGCACTCTTGATAAATTGCGGGACATGTTTGATAATAAAAAGAGCTATTAAATGCACAATCCGTGCAAGAGACACTGTTTCCAACTTCAAGGCGGCTTATGTGTGCACGCGCTGCGAAACGGACCGACTTGCACATTATACTGTAAGCTTCGTGTGAGCGTCTAAAAACCATCATATACACAACAAATAGCCTATGTCAAAATGACCGGCTTGCAGAGTATTCACTTAAACACAGTTTATATCTTAAATGGGCGTAAATAGTTTGGAGAAATTGGAGTGATATTATTAGATCTGCATTCGGTCTTAAAGGGGCAGCGTCTAATAAACCTGCTGACGATTGAGCCATTAATGTGAATCAAACAATAAAAGGCAAAGAGAAATGACTCGCAGCTCTTGATTGAATAACTTTAGCTTTAATAAGCATTAATCTATCAATTTATGTAGTGAAAACTATGCAGTTATTTTACATTTGATTACTGTATTACATTTTTTTTTGTAGGCCATATTACTTAATGTTAGTAGACCTTCCTGAAATTAAAGCACTGTTTATTTCGTTTGTATCTTTGTTTTATTGTGTATTTATTTGACCATTTGTTTGCACTTTGTTTCATTGTTCTTATATTGTATCATATCTTATGCATATCAAACAAAACAAAAAATGCCTACACACTGGTCCATTTACAAATAGATGTTTTATATTTGTTTTGTTCAAACATTGCTGTTTCTTTTGCTATAGATATTTTACTTTTCAGATTATAAAACAATGTTAATTATGTTCTTAATTAGTTTTTTTTTAATTAAAAATATATAACAAAAAGAACTGATAAGAATACCGTTGAAGTACCGGATCGATAAGCAGTATCGGTAAGAGTAGTAATACCGTTAAAACCTTAACGATACCATCCCTACTTAAGACATAACTTATCACACAGCATGTGAGTACCAAACTGAGAGATGCGGGTACTTTCGCGCCTATTTGTGCTTGAATGTTGAATTTGGCAAGGCTTAAAAACATGCAGCACTGGCAAGTGACAGTTCCTTCAACTGGCCTGAATGTCTTTCACACTGGCCCCTGGCCATCAGGCAGTCCTTATTGTCGAGTACTGCAAGGTCTGTTCATTTCAGTCATTATTACGTAAGGCACAGAACTTTATGAACATAAACTTGGGTGATTGCTTTGTGTAAAACCATTCCTTGCACCGTGATGTTTTTCTGAAAGTAGAATCCTGTCTTTTTTTTTTTTTCTTTTCTTTTTCAAATTGTAGGCCAAGAGAGAAGAACTGCAGTGCAGACAGTAGTTTGCTTGAAGGTGTGTCATACTAATATGTTGTGCTTTGTTTCTCTACACAGCCACTTCAAATCAAATCAGTGGTGGCCCCTGAGCATGTCAAAGGTTATATCTATGTGGAGGCGTACAAGCAGACCCACGTCAAGGCCGCCATTGAGGGTGTTGGAAATCTGCGCATGGGCTTTTGGAATCAGCAAATGGTGCCCATTAAAGAGATGACAGATGTGCTGAAAGTGGTTAAGGAAGTGACTAACCTTAAACCCAAGTCTTGGGTTCGTCTTAAGAGAGGCCTTTATAAAGATGACATTGCCCAGGTGGGTACATCATAACACTTGGCTATATTGTCATAAAGAAACGACTACAATGTTTTTTAAGTTTAGTTGAATTTCATTATTCGGTTTTCACTCCTACGGCTCTGTGCCAGGAGAATGTTTTATGTATGTATCTAATAATTTGCCTTTGTCAGGTGGACTATGTTGAACCGAGCCAGAATACGATCTCGCTGAAAATGATTCCTCGTATTGATTTGGATCGCATCAAAGCGAGGATGAGTATGGTAGGTCATGTCATCATAACGATCATATCACAATGTATTTATACTACTATAAATATATAATAATGTTTTCAACATTGATGATAAATGTTTCTTGAGCACCAAATCAGCATATTAGAATGATTTCTGAATGATCATGTGACAGTGGTGCTAAAAATTCAGCTTTGCCATCACTGGAATAAATTACATTTTAAAATATATTACTATAGAATTATAATATTTCAAAATATTACTGTTTTTATTGTATTTTGATGAAATAAATGCAGCTTTGGTGAGCATTAGAGACATTCAAAAACAAACTTTTAAAATGTAGTGTATATGCACTTTTAGTGACCTGATCCCGACATTATCGTTCATTTCACAGAAAGACTGGTTTGCAAAGAGAAAGAAGTTTAAAAGGCCACCTCAGAGGCTTTTTGATGCTGAAAAGATCAGGTAAAAGTTCACTTTTGGATTTCGAGTCTCATAATCACAACCCTCTAAGACATGTCAGCTGCACTGACACACGTGCTCTGCTTCACAGGTCTCTTGGCGGTGAGGTCAGCCATGATGGTGACTTCATGATATTTGAAGCCAACCGCTACAGCCGCAAAGGCTTCCTGTTCAAAAGCTTTGCCATGTCAGCTGTGGTAAGAGCCTTCACACTCATTCTAGTTCTGGGTGTCTGTCTAATTGCTCCTTATTGGTTCACGGGGTTCAACCCATGTGTCTTTTTGCATAGATCACAGAAGGGGTCAAACCCACTCTGTCGGAGCTGGAGAAGTTTGAGGACCAGCCAGAGGGTATTGACCTTGAAGTAGTCACAGAGACGACAGGTAAAGACAACCAGACACTGATCTGCAACAATGCATAAACAGGGAAAAAAAATATTCCATGGAAAATACATGCATACACCGATCAGGCATAACATTATGACCGGTGAAGTGAATAACACTGATTATCTTTTCATCACGGCACCTGTTAGTGGGTGGGATATATTAGGCTGCAAGTGAACATTTTGTCCTCAAAGTTGATGTGTTAGAAGCAGGAAAAATGGGAAAGCGTAAGGATTTGAGCGAGTTTGACAAGGGCCAAATTGTGATGGGTAGACGACTGGGTCAGAGCATCTCCAAAACTGCAGCTCTTGTGGGGTGTTCCTGGTCTGCAGTGGTCAGTATCTATCAAAAGTGGTCCAAGGAAGGAACAGTGGTGAACCGGCGACAGGGTCATGGGCGGCCAAGGCTCATTGATGCACGTGGGGAGCGAAGGCAAACCAAAAGCGCCAACAGTGTGCACGTGAGCATCAGAACTGGACCACGGAGCAATGGAAGTAGGTGGCCTGGTCTGATGAATCACGTTTTCTTTTACATCACGCAGATGGCCGGGTGCGTGTGCGTGGCTTACCAGGGGAACACATGGCACCAGGATGCACTATGGGAATAAGGCAAGCCGGCGGAGGCAGTGTGATGCTTTGGGCAATGTTCTGCTGGAAAACCTTCGGTCCTGTATGCCAGTTACTTTGACACGTACCACCTACCTAAGCATTGTTGCAGACCATGTACACCCTTTTATGGAAACGGTATTTCCTGGTCGCTGTGGCCTCTTTCAGCAGGATAATGCGCCCTGCCATAAAGCAAAAATGGTTCAGGAATGGTTTGAGGAGCACAACAACGAGTTTGAGGTGTTGACTTGGCCTCCAAATGGGATGTGCTGAACAAACAAGTCCGATCCATGAAGGCCCCACCTCGCAACTTACAGTACTTAAAGGATCTGCTGCTAACATCTTGGTGCCAGATACCACAGCACACCTTCAGGGGTATAGTGGAGTCCATGCCTCGACGGGTCAGGGTGGTTTGACAGCAAAAGGACTAACACAATATTAGGAAGGTGGTCATGATGTAATGCCTGATCGGTGTATATAATGCATAATATATATCATTGTATCCATATAGAATTATGCCAAAATGCCCGTTTTGTTGAGTATTCTCGTAAGATCAGTCTTAAATGGGTTAAATAACGTCTTAAATGAACTTAAAAAGTTGTGAGAAAATGAGATGCGTGTGACAGCGCGTCAGATCCGTGTCATGTTCAGTAGCGGCAGATCTTAAAGTGACAGCAGCCTAATAAACCAGTCGCTGTGATGTCTGTCATTAATGTTAATCAAAGAATTGATAGCTTTCAGTTATACTGTAATGTTGAATGTCTATCATTAATATTTAAAAAAATCAATTTCATAGAAACATCAGTAGCAGTATTAGTATCAGTGATACTGGCCTTCATTCATATAAAGATGTCATTACAATAAATATTTACAATATACTGTCTTTAAGTTGTTTCTACATAAATTTGGAGAGTAACTGAAATGATTATAAAAAAAATATATTTAAAACCCCAATGTTTTAATCGTGATTAATTACAGAAAAAAGTGTGTGATTTAATTAGTTAACTTATTTAATCGATTGACAGTATTAAAAAAATAAATATATATATATATATATATATATATATACACACTCACCTAATAAAGATTATTAGGAACACCTGTTCAATTTCTCATTAATGCAATTATCTAATCAACCAATCACATGGCAGTTGCTTCAATGCATTTAGGGGTGTGGTCCTGGTCAAGACAATCTCCTGAACTCCAAACTGAATGTCAGAATGGGAAAGAAAGGTGATTTAAGCAATTTTGAGCGTGGCATGGTTGTTGGTGCCAGACGGGCCGGTCTGAGTATTTCACAATCTGCTCAGTTACTGGGATTTTCACGCACAACCATTTCTAGAGTTTACAAAGAATGGTGTGAAAAGGGAAAAACATCCAGTATGCGGCAGTCCTGTGGGCGAAAATGCCTTGTTGATGCTAGAGGTCAGAGGAGAATGGGCCGACTGATTCAAGCTGATAGAAGAGCAACTTTGACTGAAATAACCACTCGTTACAACCGAGGTATGCAGCAAAGCATTTGTGAAGCCACAACACGCACAACCTTGAGGCGGATGGGCTACAACAGCAGAAGACCCCACCGGGTACCACTCATCTCCACTACAAATAGGAAAAAGAGGCTACAATTTGCACGAGCTCACCAAAATTGGACAGTTGAAGACTGGAAAAATGTTGCCTGGTCTGATGAGTCTCGATATCTGTTGAGACATTCAGATGGTAGAGTCAGAATTTGGCGTAAACAGAATGAGAACATGGATCCATCATGCCTTGTTACCACTGTGCAGGCTGGTGGTGGTGGTGTAATGGTGTGGGGGATGTTTTCTTGGCACACTTTAGGCCCCTTAGTGCCAATTGGGCATCGTTTAAATGCCACGGCCTACCTGAGCATTGTTTCTGACCATGTCCATCCCTTTATGACCACCATGTACCCATCCTCTGATGGCTACTTCCAGCAGGATAATGCACCATGTCACAAAGCTCGAATCATTTCAAATTGGTTTCTTGAACATGACAATGAGTTCACTGTACTAAAATGGCCCCCACAGTCACCAGATCTCAACCCAATAGAGCATCTTTGGGATGTGGTGGAACGGGAGCTTCGTGCCCTGGATGTGCATCCCACAAATCTCCATCAACTGCAAGATGCTATCCTATCAATATGGGCCAACATTTCTAAAGAATGCTTTCAGCACCTTGTTGAATCAATGCCACGTAGAATTAAGGCAGTTCTGAAGGCGAAAGGGGGTCAAACACAGTATTAGTATGGTGTTCCTAATAATCCTTTAGGTGAGTGTGTGTGTGTGTATATATATATGTGTATGTATATGTATGTATATATGTATGTGTATGTATATATATGTATGTGTATGTATGTGTATATATATATATATATATATGTATGTGTATATATATATGTATGTGTATATATATATATATATATATATATATATATATATATATATATATATATATATATATATATATATAAAAAATTATAATTCATTCATTCATTTATTCATTCATTCACTCACTCACTCACTCACTCTGGGTAGAAAAAGTTCATACATTATTAAAAAAAATACATTAATATTTTAACTGCTGTAAATTGAGATACTTTTTTTTAGTACCAATGTTCTGAGCAATCTGGTGCATACATTTTTGCAAATTGAATCACAAAGAGTTTGTTTTTGTTTATATACAGGTAAGGAGCGAGAGCACAATCTCCAGGCAGGAGATAATGTGGAGGTGTGTGAGGGAGAGTTGATTAACCTTCAGGGCAAAATCCTGAGTGTGGATGGCAACAAGATCACAATCATGCCCAAGCATGAAGACCTCAAGGTGAGCAAATCAGCACAGGGAATTGTATCTTGGCAACACTTATTAGTTTTCTAGGTGAAAGTGTGTAATTTTCGTACCATTAGCGTCACAAAGTTGTAAAGCTTGGCATGGTGAGAGTTCAAGTATCCTGAAAATCCTGTTCTGCACGATTTTTTTTGCACCATGATTATTGCTTCACTGTCTTGTCTTTGTTTTTATAGGATCCTCTTGAGTTTCCAGCTCATGAGTTGAGGAAGTACTTCCGTATGGGTGACCATGTGAAGGTTATCGCGGGACGTTTTGAAGGTGACACGGGCCTCATAGTCCGTGTGGAGGAGAACTTTGTCATTCTGTTCTCGGACCTCACCATGCATGAGGTAGGTTTCACTAGTAAGCTATGGAATGCCCCATTTAACACAAAACACAATATACAGCCATCAATGTTGTGTGTTCTTTGTCTGATGTAATGCCTCTTTTTGTTCCAGTTGAAGGTTTTGCCCCGGGACTTGCAGCTGTGCTCTGAGACTGCCTCAGGTGTGGATGCCGGAGGCCAGCATGAGTGGGGAGAGCTGGTACAGTTAGACCCCCAAACTGTAGGTGTCATTGTCAGGCTGGAGAGAGAGACCTTCCAGGTAAAGTCCACAGGGTTCCCACGCTTCTTGAAAGTCCTTGAAATTACTTGAATATATTTCTGCTGTACTAAAAGCGCCATCTATTGTCATAGATTGATCCCGTTTTTTGTTCAGACCAGTGCGAAGATCGACCCATGTTTTCACACAGCCTACACTCATACAGTGTTGTAAATGTTAACCGTTGGATTTAAGTGCTTTCCAAAATGTAGATTAGTAAAGTATCTAGAATATTATATATAATCATATTTTAAATTTTTTTATATATATATATATATATATATAATAATTTATAATTTTGTCTCATCCACTTTAAAGGCTGTATTTTTTAGAAATTATTTTTTTATATATATTTTTATAAAAATACTTTGTCAACTTGTATTATTTGAACTGTTGTTCAAATCGTTGTTCAAAAAACTGTTGAAATCGTCGTTTTTACAGTCATTTTATGGTTTAGGATGTTAACATAAACACTAATCTGTGTGCAGGTGTTAAAAAAAAAAGGTCTTAAAAGCCTTAATTTATTTAAAAAAAACCCCTAAAGATTGGTGGTTAACATAATTTTTAATGCCTAAAAATGACCTTATCCAGATTATTTTATTTAATTGCAAATTTTTTTGTAGAATATTCTCCCTATATTTTAATGTAAGTAACTAAAACCAGTGTGAATTTTTTTTTTAAAGCAGGAATAAGAAAGCTGCAAACTGCATCTCTGGTTCAAACCCACTCTCTCTCTCTCTCTCTCTCTCTCTCTCTCTCTCTCTCTCTCTCTCTCTCTCTCTCTCTCTCTCTCTCTCTCTCTCTCTCTCGTACACTGCACACCAGCCCTCTATTCTAATTGGATTTTATTACTGCCGTAATAATGTAATGTAATATAATATAATATTTGTGTAGCGCTTTTCACAATGCATATCAAAAAGCATGAATGATGATAGACACAGGGTACAGTAGGTATTTGAGACTGTCCAGATTGGCAGTAACAAACCCACCTTTATTGTCTTTATTGTGCTGGTTACAAAATAAAAGATGCTTTAAAAAGTCGTTGAATCTGGTGCTTATGAAATAGTGGGAACCCTGAGTCCAGGAGAGACAGACAACTTCAAGTGTAATGCAAGCACAATCCAGTAGGACACACTTCCTGGATGTGATTCTTCGCAGCAGTAGCACATCTTTTAAGGCCAATCAGTTCATTCTGTGACCATCTTGGCAGCGTTCCTGAGCAGCTGTATTGCAGTCATGCAAGTATAGGAAAAGCCTTTAGTTCAGTAACATGTCAAGTCAGCAGTAACATCTGACAACAGTGATATCAGGGGATCAACAAAAACAGTTGAGCTTCATGTTTGTATTTGCACTGCCAGTGATTTCAATCTTTCCACTCTGCTTTTACATATGTCTGCTTTTAAGATAATCATTCTTGCATCTCCACAAACCCTCTACCATTGACACACTACCATTCAAATGTTTGGTAATGTTTTTTAATAGTTTTTTGGAAAAATATGAACTTATATGCTCACCAAGTCTGCATTTATCTGATCAGAAATTTTCTTTCACAATGATTCGTTTTAAGGTTCTGAACATGCACGGGAAAGTTTTAACTGTACGGCACCAGGCAGTGAACAGACGGAAGGACAACCGCTTTGCTGTCGCTCTCGACTCTGAGCAAAACAACATCCATGTGAAGGATATTGTGAAAGTCATCGATGGACCTCATTCGGTAGCTGTCAGAGATAAAGGTTTGACATTTACTGTGTAACTCAAAAGGAAGTTAATATTCTCATTTATGTAATCTATCAGGGCCGTGAAGGTGAAATTCGCCACATCTTCAGAGGCTTTGCTTTTCTTCACTGCAAGAAGCTGGTTGAAAACGGAGGCATGTTTGTCTGTAAGGCACGGCACCTCGTTCTGGCAGGCGGCTCAAAGGTAGGTCTGTTCTACACCTGTGGGCAAATCTTATGTTTTTCTCAACTTCCCTATCATAAAACAGTCCTCTTTTGTTCCCATAGCCCAGAGATGTGACCAATTTTACAGTGGGAGGCTTTGCTCCTATGAGTCCACGCATCAGCAGTCCAATGCACCCTGGCGGAGGTGGTAAGCGTTTTCATTTAACTAACAGGGGTGTGCCACATAGTGGTTGAAGATCAGATTTTTTTTAACCCTTGTGCATCAATTAACCCTTTGAGCAGTACGGTCCCACATATGGGATTTTTATTTCTGTGCCCCTTTGAGAATGGTACCACATATGGGATTTATAATGTTCAGTGACGTGACATAACTGCCAGATTCAAACTGCGCTTTAGCTGGTGCTTGTCATATATTACAACTATGCAGTGTTTTCAACCAAATAATGTTTATTTTAGGTTTCAAACATTTATTTAGAGTTTAACCCCCTGGAGTCGGCCGTTGCGCCGCCGTGATGCAGCGACAAATGCTGTCTGTCATTAATGTTAATCACAGAACAAAGGTAACAGAGAATATTGTAGCTTTAATAAGGAGTTATTCTATATTTAATTTATTTATGCAGTGCAGACTGTTTAATAACTTAAATTTTAACTTCAACTATTCAATTTTTGTATATTTATGTATACCTGTTAGACAGGTAGGAAGGCCACAGGTAAATAACATTTATTATAATGGGTTTATGTGAAGATTGATATAGCTTTTAATTATGCTGTAATGTTGAATGTCTATCTTTTAATTTTTAAAAAAAGAATCAATTTCAGAGTCATCAGTAGCAGTTTTACTATCAGTGATACTGGCCTTCATAAAAAGATGCCATTACAACAAATATTTACAATATACTGTCTTTAAGTTGTTTCTACATTAATTTGGAGAGTAACTGTGAAATTATTACACTATAAAAATATTAAGAACGCAGATGTTTTCAATCGTGATTAATTACAGAAAAAATGTGCGATTTAATTAGTTTTTTTTTTTTTATCGATTGACAGCACTATATTAAATATATGTTTTATGAAATATGTTGAACTCTAAAACTGCTAGAAAATCAAAGCCATGAATCTAAACTAAGTTGTGTTCCAAATTTGAGGTTGAGGCTTTTTGAGGCTTGCAAACAGAATGAAAGCCTATTAACAAAGATTGCATAATTTTATTGTTAAATGGCACTGGGATTAAAAATTGCAGTTTCAACGGGGACATTTTTGTCCAAAAGGTCGTGAGAGGGACTATTTTGTGTACCTAGTGCAAAATAGATTTATTAAAGGCAATGGGGTGAAATAGTAAAATTCCTATAAAAATACACACCTGTGCCAAAATTTATGCAATTGGCATTAACACAGGCAAAATGATCAAAAGACAAAACTGAAAAAGACAAAAATGTCCATAAGGATGCATAAGGGTTATTCAAAAGGTTGCAGGTTCAAATCCTGCAAGAGGAATTTATTATGCATTTAAAATTTAAGGGTCCGTTTTGGTCTGTCTGATTGCCTTTTGAGCATTTGAATCTTATTGATATAAGCTCCTTTTATGTTTTGAACTGGGCATTATCTGTTGTGTTCTTCCTCCAGGTCAGCAGCACAGAGGAGGAGGAGGCGGAGGAGGAGGAGGAGGTGGTGGCATGGGTCGGGGCCGCGGACGACGAGACAATGATCTGATTGGGCAGACTGTCCGTATATCCCAGGGACCGTACAAAGGTTAAATTATTTGAAACCAACTTTTTGTGAGACTATTCGCTTTAGTTTGGTATTTTGTTATAGGCTTACATGTCCAAATACTTTGAGACAGTCACTTTGTCTTTTATTCCCATAAGCCACAAGTTTTTTAACACCTTTTATTCATTTCCACAGGCTACATTGGCGTGGTGAAGGATGCCACCGAATCAACCGCTAGGGTAGAGCTCCACTCAACTTGCCAGACCATTTCTGTGGACCGCCAGCGTCTTACAACTGTGTATGTTATCTCTCTGCAGTTTTTAACAAAAAAATTCTGCTCTTTTGTTTATTCCATATTTTGGCAAATTTTATGACACTACTTAGCTAGCATTAAAAGTGCACAGGGTTCCCACGGGTCCTTGAACTCCTTGAAAGTTTGTGAATCTGAAAAAAAAAAAAAAATTTCAGAAGTTTTTGAAAATAAACATACATAGATACAGGTCCTTGAAAGTGCTTGAATTTATTTTGTGCAAGACGTTTTCTGGAAAAAATTCCATATTATTCCCTCCGGTCTGCTAATGTGTTATTTCGCGAACACTTCGTGGCCTATGCATACTAGCTTGCTTGATTTACGTTAAGTGTTTTCAATATATTATATTATATTATATTATCAGATCTTTTTAGAATACAGTATAGGATGTACCGAATATTCTTAAATTTTATGCAAAACAGAAATACGACAAATAGAATATCAGATCTCTGTCATATGGCCAGAAAATCAAAAATGCTTTTTTGCATAGTTGTGTTTGACACATGAAAACTGTAACAATGTATCTTGAAATGTGTCTCCACATTAAAAGGTTAGTTCACCCAAAAATGCAAATTTTGTCATTAATTCCTCACCCTCATGTCGCTCCAAACCCGTAAGACCTTCGTTCATCTTCAGAACACAAATGAAGATATTTTTGATTAAATCCAAGACTTCTCTGACCCCTCCATAGACAGCAATTTAATGAACACTTTCAAGGTCCAGAAAGGTAGTAAAGACACTGTTAAAATAGTCCATGTGACTCCAGTGGTTCAACCTTAATGTTATGAAGCCACGAGAATACTTTTTGTGTGCAAAAAACAAACAAAATAATGACTTTATTAATGACAGCCCTAATTAATGACAGAATTTTCATTACTATCATTACTTTCATTACTATCCCTTTAAGTCCTTGAATCTGAGGGTATTGGACCTGGAAAGTCCTTGAAAGGTCCTTTAATTTGACGTTAACCAAGGTGTGGGAACCCTGAGTGCAGTACTCACTCAGTACTAATGTAAATGAAAGGAGCAGGTCTGTTAAACCAGTCTGCAGTGAAATGAGGCAGAACTGTCTGTGTTCGTCTGGCATGTTATTCTGGATTTCTTGTGAGCCGGTACACTAGTGCAGTGAACTATAGCTCCGTTTACATCGTTTGGAACAATTTGTCCCAGGAACGTTTTTTCCCCCCAGACCTGTTGCTGTCTGCGTTTCCATCGCAGTCTAAAGTACCGTGGAGATTAGTCCGGTGATGTAGGAATGCGTGCGACTTTCCAGTTCTCACTGGATTTCGTCCTCCGCATATAAGCTTAATAAAGCTTGAACCTCGCCGTCGGTCCATCAGTCATATTTTTTAAACTTCATCGTTAATTGGAATAGCAAACATCTCTTACTGCACGAACCACAACAGACTGGTGGCTGAAATAAAATGCTGCGTGGAGTCAACCAATCAAAATGCTGCGTGGAGTCAGCATGTTCAGCGCCCAGGTCCCACCCCCAAAAGAACTTTGAAAACGTACTACCTCGCGAGCAGGGCCGTTTTGAGGGGGACATTTTTACCCTAAACTTCATTTAGACCCCGGTTCCTGCGGTCGAATCACATCGAGTACCACCCCAAACTCCCTAGTTCCTGTGGTGGAAACGCCGCTTATGACTGACAGTACAGGCCAAATGTAGGATCTTTCTGAAAGCACAGGGATATTTAGGGCCCTATGAAATCCGTTTTATTTTTTCTCAAATTCCTTTTTTTTTTTCCCATTTTTTATTTTTTTGGACTCCATTTTAATGGTTAAATTAAATTGTAATAATCAAAAAGCATGTCTAATTAATTGAATTCATAAAAACATCAATTTATTCATTTAAAAATAAAATTTAATTTCTAAGAAAAGTTTCCTTTTTATTTCGGAAATTTCGTGTTGTGTATTTTAATTTTTGGCAATCAAATGAAGGCATAAAACATTTATTACATTTATCTTAATCTTATGAAATGTAACTTTTTTTTGTGCTGCACAAAAAATACAGTTTTAATAATAATTTATTATTAGGGTTAGTAGTATTATTACATTGAGAGCTAAATTCTACTGTACAACAGTAATATATTTCTGCCACAATTTCTTAAAGTTAAACCAATTTTTATTTTGACGGGTTGCCGTGAAGACATTTGAGTTTCTGTGTGTTTATGATATGACAATAGTTTTTCTCAAATGAAACGGTTAAATGGTCATGAAGATGAAGTTTATGTCCTCATATAGTGAGGCGGCAGAGGCTGAAAACACCACGTGTGTGTGGGATAAAAGAAACAGCACGTCTGCACCATTCATTCACGCAGAACATCCAGGATTCATATTTAAATAGTATAATATAAACAGACAATAGTCTATATCGCGATTTGATTTGTGTACTGACCTGCTTTTTATTTACTATTCATCAAAAATGTTACAAGTTCCGTGAAATTCCGCGTTATACAGTAAATTTTATGACTGGATTCCGCGTTTCTGTCCTTGTTTTCCACATCGCTGAAATCATTGGGCCCTAGATATTTAATGCTGGAACAGGTTTTGCATATTGCACAAATTCCTGAGTAGATGGTTGCTTTTGGTGTTTTTATATCTGTGAATCTACACAACCATTCAAAAGTTTATTTATTTTTTTTTTTTAAATATGTCTCTAATGTTCACCAAGGCTGCATTACTTTGATCAAAAATACAGTAATATCAGTAATATTGTAAAATATTATTAATTTTTTTTAAAAACTTTTATTTTAATACATTTTAAAATGTAATTTATCCCTGTGATGGCAAAGCTGAATTTTCAAGAACAGCATTTATTTGAAATAGAAAGCTTTTGTAACATTATAAATGTATTTACTGTTAGTTTTGATCAATTTCTTGCACATTTGCTGAATAAAAATATTAATATCTTTCAAAAAAAAAAATCTTACTGTCCCTAAACAATTGAATGGTTGAAATAGGTTTTATATCTTGACTGTCTTGTAAAGTCTAGTTTCTTTTTTTGTGAATTTTTTTTATCCTGAATATCCTAAAGACCTCGTTTTTTTTTACATCTCAATCTTTTTGCTCTCTTTGAATCAGTGGTGGCAAAGAAAGACAAGGAAAGTCTTCCACCCATTTACGAACCCCAATGTATGGTTCCCAGACGCCCATTTATGGAACTGCTTCACGTACCCCCATGTATGGTAGCCAGACGCCCCTCCATGATGGTAAGAAACTATATATTCTTATTGACCTTGATGTTCTGCAGCACCATTTGTTTTTGTTTTTTTTAAAGTCTTTCATTGCTCACAGGAAGCCGCACTCCTCACTATGGCTCTCAGACTCCTCTGCATGATGGCAGCAGGACACCAGGTCAGAGCGGCGCATGGGACCCCAACAATCCAAACACACCATCACGGTGAGAAGCAGAGCGAGACAATCAGTGCAATCAAACAATCACACACACCTCAACTTCAACTAATTTTCCCTCTGTTTTCAGGCCCGATGACGAATATGAGTTTGCCTATGACGACGAGCCCTCTCCGTCTCCTCAAGGCTATGGTGGTACGCCCAACCCACAGACTCCTGGCTACCCAGAAGTGCCCTCTCCACAGGTCAACCCTCAGTACAACCCTCAGACTCCTGGGACTCCTGCCATGTAAGAGCTCATTCAGATGCTTGTGATTCAGATCTGGCTTGAGAACATCTTAAACTGAGTTTGTTTTTTCACCGTAGGTACAACACAGACCAGTTCTCCCCATATGCAGCGCCCTCTCCACAGGGGTCCTACCAGCCCAGCCCCAGCCCTCAAAGTTACCACCAAGTGGCCCCAAGCCCAGTGGGATACCAAAACACACACTCGCCCGCCAGTTACCACCCCACCCCATCACCAATGGCCTACCAGGTACAGTTTTGGCAGCTAAAAAAAAGTAGTGATTTCCACTGTATGATTAAGAAACTAAATGCACAGAAATATTTTTTTTTTTTTACCATAACACTGAAACCGAAAGCTGAAAATGTTTATTTAATAATCCTTTAGTTACATTTATTTAAATGTTGTATACAAACATTTAAATTGCTGTCATTATACAGTACGAGAGTGGCCTCTAGAGGCAAAATAGAAACTATCACTGACGCCTCGTGGAGTTTTTTGACACGTGAGACTGCGCACTGCATGGAGCGGATACATCAGATTGAACAAAAATACATGCAAGTCCGACCCAAATGTTTAATGTCACGATTGTTACCATCTATTTCTAACCAGCTGGTCACTTTTATGCATTCGTTAGCCAACGAAGTTGCATATTTAAAGCTGGTGATATGTGAAAGCAAATCAATATGTTCATGCAGCCGACAGAAACAGATAAACACATCAGAAATGCATCCGATTTCAGTTCTTTTTTTATCGTCGCTGTAATGCATATTTTGTTGTTTTCATTATAGATAATCATCAACTGTTCTAAAATAGAAGCAAATAAAATGGTACAGTTATACATACAATATACATATTAGGGCTGCACGATTAATCGCAATTAACATGAAATTGCGCTTAAACCGATTTGGCTTATTGTGATTTTATGAAATTGCAATGGCTGTGTTTTATTTTGATTTTTTTTATGCGCAGCTTGTCAGTGAAGCACGGCTCTGTGATCAGTAGTAAGTGCTGCTCCATCTGAAAGCATCTTGAGTCGCTTATAACGTGCATTTGAAAAGCAACACGCGTCAAACATCTTTCCAAACATGAGAAGCATTTAGTCATGTTTAATCAATCAGAGCGTTTCAATCTTCAGTTTATTCAGCTACAGATAGTATGATGCCCATAGGGATTTCCTGGAATGACGTCAATCGTGCAACCCTAATATATAAGTGCAGGGCAGGACTGAGGGGGCTGGGGGTCCCTGGGCTTGAGTTTATGTTTGGGCCCTAACTATGCTACAAATGACCTCAACGAGAACATCATTATGGAGCAGCACAAAAATTTAAATATGCTTTGAGGTTCCTTGAACAAGTAATATGCAACATGCCTAGCCTAGCCTAGTCATAGTTTAGAGGTAATATTAAATAGTCATTATAATACAATAAAATACAGGATTGTGCTCTCTAAGTTAAGCGATCAAAACCCTAAAATAACATTGAGCAATAAAGCCAGAGATGAACAGTATTTTTAAATGTCATAACTGTGTCCTCTTAAGTCAGTTTCTTAAATTTAACGATCCTTTTTCTGCACAAAAATTGAATCTGACTGAATAAATGCAATTCACCTTTATTCCACGAGGTGGAATGTCTGATACACAATGATGAAGTGACGTTTCACTCACAGTTACCGCAGGCAGAAAACAAAAGAATAGGCAGTATCATCAGCCAAGCTTGAAATGGCTCAGTGATTTACTGCAGAGCAACTACTGAACGGCATCAGATATTACTGTCACTGTCACTTGATGGTGGATCTGGTGTAGAAGCTGTCAGCGATCAAAATATTGTTTTTGAAGACGTTGAAAATGATAGTTTTGAGAGTATGTTTGAGATTGTGAATATGAGCCAGATGCTGAATGTACTGGGAAATGAGCTCTGATGACGACAGTGATGATGGTATAAAACATCTGCTCAAACTGAACTTTCGAGCTCCAAAAAGGTAACAAAATATGTTTTATTTTATTCTACTGTAATTGCTACTTTAATATCACAGGTAGAGATCCATCCGTGTTATGGAAAGATCCGGGTCGCTAAAGACCCAAAAAAGTAATAATGATTGGCGATTCAATGTGTGTGTCATTCTATGTGAAATAATGATAAATAGAAGTTTATGCCGTTTGATTATGGCCTTGAAGGCCCAACAGTGAAAATGCGGCTAATAATTTCTAAGAGCTGAACAAATCAAACAAACTTAAACGAGTAAAGGCGGGCCCCCTACTGGGGGGAGCCCATGGGCTGCAGCCCAGTCGAGCCCAATGTCTTATTTCAATGCTATTTTCAAAGTATTGTTCCTTGTTATATTGTTAATTTCAACATTTATTAATGCATTTTTACTTTTTAAAGTTGTATCTGTTAATATTATTTAATGCACTATGCATCATCACTAACATGAATGATGGTGTAATTAATATATTCATGTTTGTTTATTTATTTAGAAAGTACAATACATTTCCATAGTTCAGCACTATTTTACTTGGAAAGTTTGTAAAGCACAAAGCTTTTTGTGATTCTTGGATGGGTTCACGTTTCAACTGAAAACAGCACAGACTAAAAGATCGATTTTGGGATTTAAGAATCAATATCAGTTCATCAAATTAAAGATCAGTTAAAGTTGAGAAATCAATATTGTCAAACCAGTCTTATAATGTATGTTTACCTGTTGTAGCTTATCCATGTTGTGTGCACAAAATAGACACTGACAGTCAAAACTGGAGCAAAGCTAATTAAACGTCACAATTTTGGTCAATGATTTCGGCCATTCGAAAACTGCTGAAACTGGAAACAAATTTTTGTTTCTTTCAGCCAAATATTTTCAGTTGCCGTAATTTCAGTGCATCACTAGCTTGAAGCAATAAGGCTTCTTTATTTGAATAAATTGACTGCATAAAAATCAGTATTGAATTGTGCTCCATGTGCTCTCCAGGCCAGTCCGAGTCCCAGTCCGGTAGGGTACAGTCCGATGACACCTGGAGCTCCATCTCCAGGAGGCTACAACCCTCACACACCTGGATCTAACATCGACCAGGCCTCCAATGACTGGGTCACCACAGATATCATGGTGCGTGTGAAGGACACATTCCTGGATGGAGGCGTCATCAATCAGACCGGCATCATCCGCAGCGTGACTGTGAGTGAAGTATTCATTGTTGTTAAATGTTTTTGAAAAAGTAGATGTGCTGAGATTGAAAGATTACACAAGCAGAAGCATGTGGGTTTTGGATTTGCATATTCACTAATGTTGTGTTGAGATGCCTGGGGCTGATTGCTTTTGCCATAGATTTATACATATACAGGCTTGTCCACGTGTGATATGATTTATTCCTTTTATTTGTATGATTCATAACCCATTTGTCTGTTGAGACATCACAACTTCACCCATAGTGTTTCATCCATGGGAAAAAATCTTTTCTTTTTTCACACAGGGGGGAATGTGCTCGGTTTTCCTGCAAGACACAGAGAAGGTTGTTAGCATTTCAAGTGAACACCTGGAACCTGTTACACCAACCAAAAACAACAAGGTACTGCTGAACTTATGGAACCATTTCCCAATCTACCCAATCCCAATATGATAGCAAGATAATTATGAGCCAGTATATACTTGGTACTGCTCACAAATTAACAAAAAAGTATGTTAAAGGGATCATGAACTGAGAAAGCTAATTTTCCTTGAGCTTTTGACATATAAGAGGTCACCATACTATCAGAATATCCTGTAAGTTTCAGAACTGAGAACTTTTAGTCCAAAAATTATTTATTGCAACCAAGCCCAGATAATAACTCGAAGTGGAATGTGCCTATAATAGATAGGTGAAAGACTGCCTCTGCAGACATTGCAACTTTGGCCACTAGCGTGTTAGTGAGATGACGAGGAGAGAAGTGGATCAGGATACAGGACTAAAAATAACATTACCTTCCAAAAGATCCTAATGCTAGGGATGTGCTTATTTTCAACAATGTGAATGTCTCAGTTGAGCATTATTTATTTGTATTCGGCACATTTCATTTTTTGGTAAATCAGTCGTAATTTTGGCGCAGGCTTTGCAAACAGGATTTTACGTTATGGACTCGACAGGAATGCAACAGTGTGACCAGTGATTTCTGATATGAAATGATTCATGAAAATAATTATAATTTAAACTGTGATTAAATTATACATTAGAAAGCGATCAAAGAACCCTCCCTTTGCAATCGCTGAAGCTGTCAATCAAACAACTGTCACAGTTTATCAGTGTCTGAGTTCTGGACTCTTGCCAAAACTCCCGTAATACTCAACAGATCTCTTATTTACATTGTGTTTGCACTGTTAGTTATGATGAAAGTATTCGTTAGTGTGCAGAAATCGAGTTACAATGATGAGATCACTGCATTCATGCGCTCAACATGTCTGTGATCGGCTACAATGCTCATCACTGCAACCTTTCATGCCACAATCTGAATATAATGCCATAGATCTAAATATAATGCTATAATCATCACTTTTCACGATTAGTTAACCTTGAGAGCTGTAATAGTAAAAACGTGCTAAAAGTTTCAGCGAGAGTTCCACATGTAATACTAGCTATTTCATATGCAAAGATGTTAGCCAATCACAGCAGTGGGCGTTTACACTGAAGTCTTACAGAAAGACACGCCCCTTCAAACAGAGCGTTCAAATCAGAGGCTAAAATCAGGGTAGGAAAATGCCTTTTATTTCTAAATTATGACCCATTTTTTATGTAAAAATCATACTAACATTATAAGTGCATCACAGGAAACATAAAATGCAGTTCATGACCCCTTTAAACATGCTGCAAGAACCAATGAAGCGTATATACACCTTTTATGCAATCTGAATTCACTCATGAATTAACTAAGACGCTGAAGTGAAGAGAATCAACCAGCCCATTTTCGCTTGTCTCCGTTATCCTTTTTCCTCATCTATGCAACTATATTGTCATATAAGGGATGAGCAGTGAAGAGTTTAGCAAAAATGAAGCAGAGCCCCACAGAAGATCACTTAGATTTAAGCAAGTTGCTCCTCCCGCTTGAACAACACGGTCAAATTCACTGGAAACACAGACTCACTCATCTTAAAAATCCTTGTGATTATGTGTGTGCGCAGGCCCGGATTAAGAACACGTAGGGCCCTGGGGCTATAGCAAATAGTAGCCCCCATAGTAGCCGATCTTGGTGCCACAATGTTTTTTACCACAGAAATAATTGGTATTTTTAAAAAAAAACTAAATCTTCAACACACAGAGATACAATAAGTATATACTAAATATATATTAATATTTAACTATTAATAATAATTTTAATATTAGGAGTCCTATATATAAATATTCCAGGCTGCAACACATTAACAGCATAAATGCATTAACTCCATATATGAGGTCAAACCAAATAGGTTTCCAGAAACAGCAACAACTGCCTTAAGGAGTTTACTTTAAAGGGATAGTTCACCCAAAAATGAAAATTGTCATTACTTCCTCACCCTCATGTCGTTCCAAACCCGTAAGACCTTCGTTCATCATCGGAACACAAATGAAGATATTTCTGATGAAATCGGCGAGCCCTCTGACCCCTCCATAGACAGCAATTTAATGAACACTTTCAAGGTCCAGAAAGGTAGTAAAGACACTGTTAAAATAGTCCATGTGACTCCAGTGGTTCAACCTTAATGTTATGAAGCCACGAGAATACTTTTTGTGCGCAAAAAACAAACAAAAATAATGACTTTATTCAACAATTTCTTCTCGTCTGTGTCAGTCTCCTACACAGTTTACATTGGCCAGTTTCTGCGTCAGCATCACATGCATGCTTCTGGCGTAGCCCTGACGTAATTCGGAAGCGCTGCACTGTATTTACTACGTCAACAGTGTAGGAGACTGACACAGACGTGAAGAAATTGTTGAATAAAGTCGTTATTTTTGTTTGTTTTGTGCGCACATAAATAAGGTTTCTGAAGAGCATTTTTGAAGCCTAAAGGGGGCAGAGCCAGCCGTTGCCATCTTGGCAGTGTGTCCCGGATAAAATGGGCAAAGAGGCGGGACATGGGTGGAGCTGAGGTGCCTGGTTGCTGAAACCATGCCCACCTAGCTCGACCATAGCGGCAATCCACCTGTCACTCAAGTGGCCACGGCCTTAACTATGCAGAACTTTAAGGTTTAATATAATTTAAACGGATGAGTTATAAAAAAATTCACCCCCCTCACAGTTGTCATGAAGGTCAAGATTAGCTATATAGATCAAAACCACTTTTTGTACCAGGCTGTAAACATGTTTCTTTCTGCTGTAAAGTTGGGCATTTTAACATGGGGCAGATACAGATTTGACTCCCTTTTGGAGCCTGTCTCTAGCGGCCAGTCGATGAATTGCAGTTTAAGTCACTTCTGTGTTGGCTTCAAGAGAGACCGCGGGAGGTTGCCGCTTGGTTGCACCAATGAAAAGTTACAGTTCTTGGACAAGACTTCAGATTTTACGGACAGACACAGGCAAAAACCAAACTCCTCATTACCATGCATGGTTTTAAACAACAACAATAATAATAATAATACTAAGAATTAACTGGTATTTGTAATGGAAAAAAAAGTGACTTTTATATAGCCCTTATATTAACTAATATTTAATTTAAAGCTAATTGTAAGATTTATAACAACACGTTCTCATGAAATGCATATCTATAGCACAAATTGTATTTAACGTGCAATTTATACGAAAAAATGAGATTGGGCTGTTTATAATACAACAAAATGCAACATTTTTACAGTGTTAGTAAGCGCGTGGTAAATTTTTATTGGGTGACGCTGTGAATTGAAAAGCTTGTAATTAGAGCCTATACAGTTTACCTCAACACTTCACTTACATGGTCGGAGTGATTCAGTCTGGTTTCAGCTAGTTTTGCCACAGAGGCTTTACTGTACACATATGATTTTGCGCTAGTATCAAATTCAAATGGATAAAGTGACTGCCTGGCTCTGGTTATCACTTCAATAGAGCGGCAAAATGCGAGTTTGTCAAGCGAGACAGTCCAGCTGCTCTCGCGCTGCGACTGATGGATGCGCACGCGGTAACGCCGTTTCATCACTTGGCTTTTGGTTTGTTTCCCATGCACTCGCAGCACTCCAGTAGGCTAAATAACAATAGGTTTGGCGAATGGCCCACCAGGAAAAGTTCATGTGTTCCCGATTGGCTGTCAATCATTTCCTCGGCTAATCACGTGCCCCCACCTAACCCTTATGTTAATCCGCCCCCGTGTGTTCGTCATAATCATTTGTTGTAACATTTGAAAAAAAAAGTTTCTCTGAAACGAATACATGTGAATGTGTGCTCTTCAGGTGAAAGTGATTCTGGGAGAGGACAGGGAGGCCACAGGAGTCCTGCTCAGTATTGATGGTGAAGACGGCATTGTTCGAATGGAACTGGACGAGCAACTGAAGATTCTCAATCTCCGCTTCCTCGGGAAATTGGAAGTGTGAAGGAAACCACACATTTAAACATTTTGCTATTTGAATGCAGATGCTGCAGATTAGTCAGTTTCAGTGAGCTTTTTTTTTTTTTTTTTTTTTTTTTTTTTAATTGGTTGAAGATTTTAGTGGATAGTCTTTTTTTCTGTTTCTTCTGTGGTGTAGAAACGTACTTTTTGGAAAATTGATTCCATGTCAAATAAAATGTGAACTGTGAGTTCCCAAATCCATCCATCCTGAGTGTTCGCATGAAATATATAATAGCTGTTGGCTGTTCATTTTAAACCCTTTACTGCCTGCCAATATTTGGAACATCGACCATGAAGAGGAATTCCATTTTTATTCACTTACGAGTGATTTGAGCTCCAGCTGTTAAACCAGGAGTTTGCACCACTAAACTTTATTCAACATCATATTCCATTACATTCTCAACCTTTAATGTCATTGACAATTGGTGTATTAAAGGTCTTTCAAAACTGATTTGCATATTTGTATTTTTTACAGATGGGAAAAATACCCCAAGTTTGAATACTTTAGAAATTATGTAGGATTTTTCTTTGAAAGTGGATAGTCAAGCGTGAGAACACAGTGAAAGTCTATAGCTACAGCTTCTCTTAGTTACAGGGCTCATGAGGATTCTCATAGTTGATTGGAACATAAAAAATGGTGGTGTTCTTTGGACAGGGATGTCCTGGGCTGTTAAACCACGCTAATGTATTGAGCTTTTCCTCTTGTTCTTGTTTGGGACATCCAAGGGTTTGGTTCCTGAAGAGATGGATCTTCAGCTGGATCCATGCCTCACGACCCTAAAAATAAGGAAAGGACTGTTATGCTTTTGGGTTTAGTATTGATTGTCTTTTTTAATTATTCATTCATATGATTTGGGCTGGGTGTTGATAGATTTTCCAATTCATCTCAGTATATGTCCATTATAATGTAACTTTTACTTGCATATTTGAGATTCTCAGCGCATATGCTAAATTATATATGGCAGTATTTCAGTATTTTTTAGCAGGGGACCAATAGCAAGCCACAACCATCCAATCAATTGCCAATGGACATAATTAAGCCCCGCCCTACATTTTTTTTTTTTTTTTTTTTTTTTGGTTGATAAACTGTTTTACTAGGATATACATCATAATAGGGAAGAATACACTATCGCAAGTTCCGTTTCATTTCGACTTTAAAAATCAATATCGGGATTATTTAGATGATTGCTATTAAACGCGAAATCAATATTTTCTTAAACTCAGTATTTTTCTTGAATTAGTTATGTAAACCAACTCAATGTATTTGTTACGGAATACTATTAAATATTACATTGCTTCTCTCACCTCGCTGTCCGTCACACATTGCAAATCATAGTCGTTTCCAAGCAGCGGGGTCAGGGCGCCGCGTATGTCGTCATGCTGCAGATCACATGATGGAAAGATTGATGAAGTGTTTCATAAATGTTTAATACATTTATGCGATACATCATGATTCATGGCGAATCCAATAATCTTACCTTATACGACACATCACATGAGGTTTTGATTCCAGAGCTTTCCAAGACACTATAAAAAATGGAATGGGGTGGAAATCGATGAGTTCATGATAAGATGATATCATGCTATATATGTGCTGATAACACCCACCTATCAATGTCAAAGAGTTTCCGAAGCTTGACTGCAGTTTGGAAATAAAGAACCGGTGACCCCATGGTCTCCTCGCAGCCGGCACACGTCCCGTGTTTAATCCATTCCTCCCTCCTGCCAAACCAAATCAATCACCATCACTTTGAGAACGCTGAGAAATACGCCTGAGCTGCTATCCGCGATCACACATTTTTAAATACTCTCATTTTTCTGTTCTGTTCTGTTTATATACACTTTCTCACAAGTGGCCTTAAATGGCATTATAGGGCTTTTCACACTTGAAATAGTCAACCGTGGGTCATTCTAAACCCCAGGTAAACTGAATCCTGGGTTATCTTGATACACGTTTCACACTGCTCATAATTTACCAGCGGTTAACAATGAATCCTGGGTAGGCCTATTTCTTAAGCGGCTGTTCACACTATATTCCTAAACACTGAGTTAACGTCCTTATTTGCGGTGTCAGTGTCACCGATTGGACGAACACCGCACGCCATATGCTTACATAAGGGCTCTAGCGTTGTGCATATATAGGCGAATTTAATGGACTCTTCGGACTATAAAAACAGTCTCTTCTTCACTCCAATTGTCGTGTTTTCTGTAGTCGTTTTACATTTTTCTTCTCAAATGCTGAAGCTACTGTTTATAGCACGCGGTGTTTCCGTGACTAACCCACAAGTGTGAAACGTTCCTTTACCCGGGGTTAAATAAAAGCGTTTAGAACGACGATAACCCGGGGTTAAGCGCAGTGTGCAAAGCCCTTATGAAAAAAAAAAAAAAAAAAAAAGAAAAGACAATTCTTATTTTTTAAATGGAATGTTGCAGTATTTATTATAAATGATTTGCCCGTGCACATATATTTTTTCAATTCCTATGCCCTTGTAATCTTTAATCAAAATAACTTTAAAATCAGCAAGAAACCACGCATGATATATGCTATCTCTATTATATGGAAGCTTGTTTCCACCACAGAATAAAAAAGGTAACTGCAACTTTTTATCTCACAACTCTGACTTTTTTCTCAGAATTGCGTGATATAAAGTCAGAATTGCGAGATATAAAGACAGAATTGCGAATTTATATCTGACAATTCTGACTTTATATCTTGCAATTCTGAATTGCGAGATGTAAACACAATTGTGAGATACAGTGGGGAGAACAAGTATTTGATACACTGCCGATTTTGCAGGTTTGCCCACTTACAAAGCATGTAGAGGTCTGTAATTTTTATCATAGGTACTCTTCAACTGTGAAAATCACACTGTATGATTTTTAAGTAATTAATTTGCGTTTTATTGCATGACATAAGTATTTGATACATCAGAAAAGCAGAACTTAATATTTGGTACAGAAACCTTTGTTTACAATTACAGAGATCATACGTTTCCTGTAGTTCTTGACCATGTTTGCACACACTGCAGTAGGGATTTTGGCCCACTCCTCCATACAGACCTTCTCCAGATCCTTCAGATTTCGGGGCTGTCGCTGGGCAATACGGACTTTCAGCTCCCTCCAAAGATTTTCTATTGGGTTCAGGTCTGGAGACTGGCTAGGCCACTCCAGGACCTTGAGATGCTTCTTACGGAGTCACTCCTTAGTTGCCCTGGCTGTGTGTTTGGGGTCGTTGTCATGCTGGAAGACCCAGCCACGACCCATCTTCAATGCTCTTACTGAGGGAAGGAGGTTGTTGGCCAAGATCTCGTGATACATGGCCCCATCCATCCTCCCCTCAATACGGTGCAGTCGTCCTGTCCCCTTTGCAGAAAAGCATCCCCAAAGAATGATGTTTCCACCTCCATGCTTCACGGTTGGGATGGTGTTCTTGGGGTTGTACTCATCCTTCTTCTTCCTCCAAACACGGCGAGTGGAGTTTAGACCAAAAAGCTCTATTTTTGTCTCATCAGACCACATGACCTTCTCCCATTCCTCCTCTGGATCATCCAGATGGTCATTGGCAAACTTCAGACGGGCCTGGACATGTGCTGGCTTGAGCATGGGGACCTTGCGTGCGCTGCAGGATTTTAATCCATGACGGCGTAGTGTGTTACTAATGGTTTTCTTTGAGACTGTGGTCCCAGCTCTCTTCAGGTCATTGACCAGGTCCTGCCGTGTAGTTCTGGGCTGATCCCTCACCTTCCTCATGATCATTGATGCCCCACGAGGTGAGTTCTTGCATGGTGCCCCAGACCGAGGGAGATTGACCGTCATCTTGAACTTCTTCCATTTTCTAATAATTGCGCCAACAGTTGTTGCCTTCTCACCAAGCTGCTTGCCTATTGTCCTGTAGCCCATCCCAGCTTTGTGCAGGTCTACAATTTTATCCCTGATGTCCTTACACAGCTCTCTGGTCTTGGCCATTGTGGAGAGGTTGGAGTCTGTTTGATTGAGTGTGTGGACAGGTGTCTTTTATACAGGTAACAAGTTCAAACAGGTGCAGTTAATACAGGTAATGAGTGGAGAACAGGAGGGCTTCTTTAAGAAAAACTAACAGGTCTGTGAGAGCCGGAATTCTTACTGGTGGGTAGGTGATCAAATACTTATGTCATGCAATAAAAATGCAAATTAGATTTGTTTTAGATTCCGTCTCTCACAGTTGAAGAGTACCTATGATAAAAATTACAGACCTCTACATGCTTTGTAAGTAGGAAAACCTGCAAAATCGGCAGTGTATCAAATACTTGTTCTCCCCACTGTAAAAAGTCGCAATTATTTTTTAAAATGTTTTATTTTGTATTCTATTACTTCCATCCTATTATACTATGAGAAAGTGTTAACAGCAGTAAAAAATGACAGCCAGTGTTGGGGGTAACGCATTACAAGTAACATGACACAAGTTATGTAATCAGATTACTTTTTTCAAGTAATTTATAAAGTAACATTACTTTTAAATTCACAGCAAAATATCTGAGTTACTTTTTCACATAACACAAGTTACTTTGTTTTCCCATTTACTGACTGACAGCTCTTCTGTTCTCATGTTGAGAGAAATCAGGAGTAAGTGCAGAGGCGTTGTGTGCGCTGTGTAAACATGATGGTTATTGCAGTTCTAGAATAATGTGAACATGCATTTACTCATCTCATTGGCACTAAACCAGATTCAGTATTCCTCAAAATGAATAAAAAGTGAAATGCAAACTCAGAATATTACGCAAACCTGCAATAATTAAATGTTAAATTACACAAATATACTTTGTATTTAATCTCACTTTATTAACCAATGTCATTGCTGTTAACCTTTGATGATCCAATTCAACCATACTAATAAGCAAAATGACTTTAGTTAAACATCACATTTGCATTTCATTGTTTTATTGCTGAAGAGTAAGAGTGTTGAACTTTCTTCTGTGTCCTATGCTGAATTCGGAACCGCATTGCGTACTACTCGTATCATACTTACTACTTTTACCAATCTTTCTATGGCAGAAATATTAAGAGTAGTATGCAAGTATGCAGTTCCGAATTCAGCACAATTTTTATTCAATCTAGAATGGCAGCTGAAAGGTTTGTTTGAGCGTCGCCCTCTACTGTACAGGCGTGAATTTGTATTTCCTTCAGCCTGAGGCTTATCCATTTCACTTTTGGTGTAAAAGGGCCTTTACATTTGCCAAAAATAGAACTTTTGTTGTTTTAATTTGTTATTAACAAACAAGCAAGCCCAGCCCAGATTAGAAAAAGTAACGCAAAAGTAACGTAACTTTAACGTAACACAATTGGTAACTTTTTAAGGAAGTAACACAATGTTGTACGCATTACTTTTAAAAGTAACTTTCCCCAACACTGCTGATGGCGATATCCATGGACCTTTAAAGGGTTAGTTCACCCAAAAATGAAAATTCCGTCATTACTTCCTCACCCTCATGTCGTTCCAAACCCGTAAGACCTTCGTTCATCTTCGGAACACAAATGAAGATATTTCTGATGAAATCGGCGAGCTCTCAGGCCCCTCCATAGACAGCAATTTAATGAACACTTTCAAGGCCCAGAAAGGTAGTAAAGACACTGTTAAAATAGTCCATGTGACTCCAGTGGTTCAACCTTAATGTTATGAAGCCACGAGAATACTTTTTGTGCGCAACCACTGTAGTCACATGGACTATTTTAACAGTGTCTTTACTACCTTTCTGGGCCTTGAAAGTGTTCATTAAATTGCTGTCTATGGAGGGGTCAGAAACCTCTCGGATTTCATCAAAAATATCTTCATTTGTGTTCTGAAGATGAACGAAGGTCTTACGGGTTTGGAACGACATGAGGGTGAGGAATTAATGACAGAATTTTCATTTTTGGGTGAACTAACCCTTTAAGGTTATCAGCTAATCTAGCTAGTTATTTTTTATTTTTGCCGTTTAATTCGATTTAAATCATTTAAATATCTTAATGTTATTGAGAAGAAGAAAAATAAAAAAAAACTTTTAGATATCAATGTGCATGGACATCAGTTATGCTCATCTTTGCTTGCTCCTTTTTAAAGTATCTCCATATTTAACAAAGCACAAATAATAAAACATGAAAATATCATAAAAGTTCATAAATGTTTACCAGAAGTAGAAGTAGTGTTTTCCTTTTATTAATGAAGGCCAGAGCTGATTGAGTTCAGGCTCAATTTCCTGAACATAAACATGATCATTCAAATTTTATATTTCACTTTTTAAAATAATAAACAAACAACCAAACAAACAGAGGATTGAGACATTTTTACCTGAAGATGGGAATGAAATACCGGCCAGCAGTCACAGCAGTGACCTGTATGCATAGGCCTAAGAGTCATTAAAAAAACACAGTTAATAAACGGAGCAATTCCAATAGGGTCCTCACACCATCGGTGCTCGGGCCCTAAATATAAAGTACTTCTGATGTTTTTAGTCTTCAGAATAAAGATTAAGATTTCAAAATGAACTGAATAATGTTAGAAACAATAAAAAAATACATAATGTTCCTGTGAACTATGGTGGGAACAGCCATTGAATTTCTCACCATAGGCCATGGATAGTCCAGTCGTGAACAGTCTGAGGAACTTTGCAAATGGTTTTGTTGTTAAGACCCTGTAGAAGGATGGAAAAAATATGAATGATCATGTTAAGTAGAAGTTCAAAATTAGTCTTGTGTGAGGTTTTTTCTAGCACTGTTGTAATATATAAAATATAAAGACATACTATACAGAAACTCCCAGGCCACTGAAGAGTGAGTTGCATACAAGTCCAGTTGCATGAGCTGAAAATGAAAAAGCAGTGCACGTTAAACATTCTTCATACATGTTTATTTACATTCTATTGTTTGTCTATTTAATTGCGTGCATTTGCAGTAACTGCTGGTCCCTGCTAGTCAGTAACCTAAACGTATGGTGATTTCTTCACTTAAAATAATTTGAATAATTGTGTCTTACTGCCTCGTGACAATCCCAGAGCAATGTCCGCCATCGTACGTGAGGACCCAACCAGTGACCAGAGCAGCGGTGCAGGCCCAGAGGATGTGTTTGTCTGAAACAATACAGTTTAAGTCTACCTATAGAATTCAAAACAACTGGAGTCTGAGGTTAAATATAGCTCTTGTAAATTTTAGAAAATACTCACCATAGCTCATGTTGATCCGGCAATTTTGAAATCCTGTTACAGAGTGCCAGCTTCAGTTTCCTTTCCCTGGTCTAATGCAGAATCGAAACGCGCCACAATCTAGAGAATGTTCTTTGTTTGCATGCCTGAGAAAAGGAAGTGATACTGCGGTGCATTACGACTATTAGAATTTGAGGAAGACTAAATGCATCTCGCCTGTGTTTCATATATATGGAAAGGTTATCTGTAACCCATTTTAGGGCGAACAGGCTGAAAGGTTTTTTTTTTGTTAATCAAAATCAAATAAAATACACATAAAACAATAATTTTATATTGTTTACCCATTAAGCCATTTCAAAAGACGTCTTTAAATTTAACATCCCTTTATCAAACATGCACATTCTGGCATAATACAAAATATATATATGATATTATACCATGGTCTGTCTGAATACTCGATTCTGATTGGCTGGAAGGTGTGCAATAAAACCGTTTAATGCACAGGTAGTTCCAAGTCAGTTTAATCACCGTTCTATTTTAATGCGCTGTTTTCATTGAAGCACACACACATAGGCCTACGTCACTCGCACACAGGGACAGAGATCGTGCTACACACACACACAAACATTCAGGAGCACAAACAATTGTTCTCAATGCTGCCCCACGACTTTTAGTAATAAAATAGCTTTGCTGAATCGCAACATTATATTTCTCAGCAACAAGGGAGTTACATCGCTTTTTTGAAGTAATTAAAAACTCATAGCTTTGTTGTAAATGGAGAGAGAGGCGCTGAACAGACACGAGTACACATCTCTCTCTCTCACGATAATTAATTCAAATAAATGCTATAATTCATTCATTCAAATAAATGTAATGACAGAATACACACACTGAATGCACTACTTTATCTCTGTGTCTGACTCAAAGTGGATAGATATAACGAGCCATAACTGACAAAAATAACTGTCAGTTTTACCCTTCCGGTCAAATATTGCGCTGCAAACATCAATAACAGCTTTAACTGGTCAATGCTGGCAAATGACCATGGTATAAGCAGGATAATCCATGGCTAGCTGTGCATTAAATGAGTATAATGCACGATGTGGAGACAAAGAACTGCCCGACGCGAAACGTTGTTTGATGCACACCTAGCCGTGGATTTTCCCGCTTATAACATGGTCATTTGAAAAAATATATGCTTATCCCTTATTTAATGCACAGCTAGCCATGGATTATCCCACTTATACCATGGTCATTTGGAAAAAATTATGATTATCCCTTATTTAATGCACAGCTAGCCGTGGATTATCCCGCTTAGGCTATGCCATGGTCATTTGGAAAAAATTATGATTATCCCTTATTTAATGCACAGCTAGCCGTGGATTATCGCATTTATACCATGGTCATTTGAAAAAAATTATGATTATCCCTTATTTAATGCACAGCTAGCCATAGATTATCCCGCTTATACCATGGTCATTTGGGAAAAAAATTGATTATCCCTTATTTATTGCACAGCTAGCTGTGGATTATCCCTTACTTATTTTACAGAGCAAAATTTCACTTAAAATTTTGATAGATGCAAACCATCTAATGCTAATGTAATAAGAAACAGAGATGTAAAAAATGAATGTTTATTTGTCTGATGGCAATTTATTTATTATTTTATTTTGATTATTTTTTTTATTTTTGAAGGTAAGTGAAGTTGCAAAATATTTGTGACATTAAATGCTTAGTTGTTTTATTACATTATGTTTTATATCCTATATTCATTTTAATTTGATTTAATTTAAATAATATAACATGAAGTTGCAAAATAGTTGTTGAAAAGCTGTTAAATCTAAAATTAAGTCTAACCAAAATCATGACTCCATTAATATTTTAAGTACTGCATGTCATAACAGCTTATCTGTTGTAGGACATTGATGATGGACATTCTTGAGAAAAAACAAAGATTTCACGACAGTATATTATTTGTGCTGATGTTTCTGATTAAGAAGGTAGGTAGCAGTGTGTGACCTTTGGTCTATTTGTGACAAAATATGTGTTTTGTAAACATGAAACATGAAAAATGACTAGTACTATTATTGCAGTTCAGTGTTGTGTTGTATATATTGAATCAGCTTGTAGCTTGACTGTTCAGGGTTGTCTTTCCCCACCTGACTGTACTTGGCTCCAGTTCAAAAGCTCTGCAATATGTGTGTGTGTCCTTGTAAGGGCCCCGACTAGACAAGAATCAACAAGCTTAACAGAGAGCAGCGTCGGACATGAGGCATTTACTGGTAAATACACTGCTGTTCTTCTTTATTCCTTCATGGTTAGCAACCCAACAGCTGTGTGATCAGGAAGAATCTACTCCTAAAATACTTGTGAAACAGGAACTAAGTCGCAGAACAATACTCTGAGTCTGGGAAACTAGTTTTTAGGTTGTAGTCTCATTTTTGATGCAAACATTTCATAATTTGCTGTTGTAAAGATTTGGCATTTTTAGTGGCTGTTGAATGACTGATAGCCGTAAATGACCTCTAAAGAAAAGACTCGTTCAACAGTCACCTGATATTGTAGCTCAATTTATGAACTAACATTTGTTTGTCCTTTTATTCCAAACTGTTTGATTGTGTTTGTTTGATTTTTGCCTTTTTTTTACTAATCAAATTCTAGTACTCTACATGGCATTAAAGCGATCAGAAGTGTGCTTGTAAACTCATCGTCTTCAGTTTCTGCTTTAATCGTGTCCGCATATGAAACGGACACAACTGTTTTTAAAATGGACAGTCAGGAGGTCATGTCACCATTAGCCTCTCCACATTTAGCATGCATACATGCAGACAAACACACACGCTGATGGACAGTGAAGTAAAAAGGGGTGGGACATTCTCAGCCTAACCAACCAGTGTGTATTACACTCTGATTGGTTTGTTCCAGGTGCTGGAGTGCAGCAATTGGCTAAAACCACAGCACATAACTGCTCCACATGAGCTGAGTTGACCTTCAGAACCATAAAATGTTACATTGCTTTCACATGTTTCGTTCTTAAAGGGATAGTTCACCCAAAAAAAAAAAAAATTCTGTCATTATTTACTCAAGTTGTTCCAAACCTGTATCAGGTAAAAAAAAACCCTGTAAAGTTTCTTTCTTCTGCTGAACACAAAAGAAGATATTTTGAAGAATGTGGGTAACCAAACAGTTGATGGACCCCATTGACTTCCATATAGGGAAAAAAGTATTGGAAGTCAATGGGTCCCATCAACTTTCTGGTTACCAATATTCTTCAAAATATCTTCTTTTGTGTTCAGCAGAAGAAAGAAACTCGGTCACACTTCATATGATGTGTCTTTAACTACTAGTTATGTCAAAAAAATAAGTACAATGTATTTATTGTGTTCATATTGTATTGCAAAACACTTTTGCTGCTATTGAGGTGGGCTACGGGTTGGTTAGGGACAGGTTTGGTGGTATGGGTAGGTTTAAAAGGGTGAGTTAAAAGGTAAGGTAAGGGTCAACAGTGTAATTATAGATGTAATTACTGAAATTATTTACAGCTGTAATTACATGCAGGTATTGTTTTTAAATATAAGTATAATGTAAGAACATGTATGTACACAATAAGTGCATTGTATCAAATGATTCATTTAAATGTTATTACATAGTAGCTAGTACAACGCCTAATATAAAGTGGGACCAGAAACTCATAGAGGTTTGGAACAACTTGAGAGTGAGTAAATGATGACATCATTTTCATTTTTGGGTGAAATATCCCTTTAATGTACATGAAATAGATTACGTTAACAACATATCAAGTGAGTTTTCTGAAACAAGCATATGCTTTTCACAAATGTGAAGCAGCGATAAGCAAAATATTCGGATTTGGAGGCGGTTTTGACTTGTATGCCGTTTAATGTTTGATGATCACGTTAGTTTACATGTGTGTAAGCAATGCTTCAATCTAGGGCTGTGTCCGAAATCGCATACTCTCTTGAGTAGGTAATTATTTTGAATATGTAATTACTTCACAATCGCTAAAAAAGTGTTATATATAGTATGAATGTAATCCGGGCGTACTACATTCGCCATGTTGTCCGGCGTCAGTTCCGTCGCTTCACCGCCATTCATAAATCCTCTCCCGTGGCCTAATGGGATAGTACGTGCCCTGTCCAAATACCCACACATTTGCAATCTTTGCACTTGACCACTAGTCTACTTACATGACGTATTTCCTGTATTTAGCCCAAGTGTTCAAGTAGGCGTGAAGACTGCAAGTGTGTAAAAACGCAAAAATGCAAGTGTTTAACAGAGATTTTTTTTTTATTATTATTATCAATACTTTGCATTTTAAAATAAAATTCTAAATGTCGTTCAGTAGTCGCTATGTAACTAACAGAAGACACAATTTAGTAATTGTGGTGCTTCTAATTAAGTGATAAAAAGCAGTTGCAATGTTGTACAAAATACACATAGCCTACTCATATAACCAATAAAATGTGCAACACTTTATGTTTTACTACCAAATTATATGTAATATCTAATTAATTTAACTTACAGTGGAATGTTTTTCTTGACATCTCGCGATTTCGGGGCACGCGAGTTCCCGAACATAATGCATGATGGGATACGCTTAGCTCCGAAGCGGTATTTGAGATGGCGTGAGTTTAGTGTGCATTAAGGGCACTGCACTTTGGCATTTTTAAGATATGGGACAGTTTTGCGCACTTACTTCCTGTTGCGTGCACACGCTCTCAAGTGACCAAGACCGCAAGTGTGGGTATTTGGACAGGGCAAAAGTGTCCATCGTATGCACACTTCTGAATCTCATCGGAAGAAGTAGGTCATCTGGGTACTTTTTGCCTATTATGAGTACTGTGAATACTTCTTTTGACACATACTGTTTTTTGCCTACTATATAGTAGGGAAGTACTGTATGCGATTTCAGATGCAGCCAATCATTTGTTTCTGCTTCTTCTTCGCTTGTTTTTGGATCCAATGATTCTGTACTCTTTCAGAAGATGTGTAATAACGCCCCCTACCGTATAACAATGAAAACATGGACTGGCGGAAAATTCCGTCAATTTTGGGGAAAGAGAAACTGTCTCCATGAAAAAAATTGCATTACTTGAATGGAAAATTAATTTTTTTTTTTTAAATACTATTATAACACTATATTGCCAAAAGTTTTGGGACGCCTGCCTTTACATGCACATGAACTTTAATGACATCCCATTCTTAATCCGTAGGGTTTAATATGGAGTTGGCCCACCCTTTGCAGCTATAACAGCTTCAACTCTTCTGGGAAGGCTTTCCACAAGGTTTAGGAGTGTGTTTATGGGAATTTGACCATTCTTCTAGAAGCGCATTTGTGAGGTCAGGAACTGATGTTGGACGAGAAGGCCTGGCTCGCAGTCTCTGCTCTAATTCATCCCAAAGGTGTTCGATCGGGTTGAGGTCAGGACTCTGTGCAGGCCAGTCAAGTTTCTCCACACCAAACTCGCTCATCCATGTCTTTATGGACCTTGCTTTGTGCACTGGTGCGCAGTCATGTTGGAACAGGAAGGGGCCATCCCCCAAACTGTTCCCACAAAGTTGGGAGCATGAAATTGTCCAAAATATCTTGGTATGCTGAAGCATTAAGAGTTCCTTTCACTGGAACTAAGGGGCCAAGCCCAACCCCTGAAAAACAACCCCACACCATAATCCCCCCTCCACCAAACTTTACACTGGCACAATGCAGTCAGGCAAGTACCGTTCTCCTGGCAACCGCCAAACCCAGACTCGTCCATCGGATTGCCAGACAGAGAAGCGTGATTGGTCACTCCAGAGCACACGTCTCCACTGCTCTAGAGTCCAGTGGCGGCGTGCTTTACACCACTGCATCCGACGCTTTGCATTGCACTTGGTGATGTAAGGCTTGGATGCAGCTGCTTGGCCATGGAAACCCATTCCATGAAGCTCTCTACACACTGTTCTTGAGCTATTCTGAAGGCCACGCAAAGTTTGGAGGTCTGTAGCTATTGACTCTGCAGAAAGTTGGCGACTTCTGTGCGCCTCAGCATGCGCTGACCCCGCTCTGTGATTTTACGTGGCCTACCACTTCGTGGCTGAGTTGCTGTTGTTCCCAATTGCTTCCACTTTGTTATAATACCACTAACAGTTGACCGTGGATATTTAGTAGTGAGGACATTTCATGAATGGACTTATTGCACAGGTGGCAACCTATCACGGTACCACACTTGAATTCACTGAGCTCCTGAGAGTGACCCATTCTTTCACAAATGTTTGTAGAAGCGTCTGCATGCCTAGGTGCTTGATTTTATACACCTGTGGCCATGGAAGTGATTGGAACACCTGAATTCAATGATTTGGAGGGGTGTCCCAATACTTTTGGCAATATAGTGTATTTCTCATGTGAATTACTATTATTATTTGGTCCCACTTTATATTAGGTAATGTCTACTATGTATTTACATTAAAGAACTGTTGTAGATACAATGTACTTATTGTGTTCATGTTGTATTGCAAAACACTTTTGCTGCTATTGAGGTGAGATATGGTTTGGTTAGGGACAGGTTTGGTGGTATGGGTAGGTTAGGTTTAAGGGTCAACAACAGTGTAAGTTGTAATTACAGAAATTATATACAGCAAGATTTTTTTAAATATAAGTACAATATAAAAACATATGTACACAATAAGCGCATTGTATAAAATTATTAATTTAAATGTTAGTACATAGTAGTTAACACACTTAATATCAAGTGGGACCATTAAAAAAAAAATGGTAACACTTTACAATAAGGTTCATTAGTTAACTACATTAGTTAACATGAACTAATAATGAACTGCACTTATAAAGCATTTATTTGTCTTTGTTGATGTTAATTTCAACATTTACTAATACATTATTAAAATCTTGTTAACATTAGTTAATGCACTGTGAATTAACATGAACAAACCATGAACAGCTGTATTTTTGTAACTACATTATAGGGGTAAGTTTCATAAGAAAATACTCTTACAGTTTTTCTACCTCAATTTCATGTTTATTTCAATGTGTTACTTGTCTTAGTAATTGTTTGTGAAATTTACTAGCAATTTCTGAGTGAAATTTGTTTCTACACCAAATTCTTTCACTGTATATTATCTGAGATTTTTAAACATACAACTATCCATCTCAGATTGACTGAAGATTATTGAATATGCTTCAATTTCTCACATCTTTAAAGTGTAATGAGACCGTGCTGAGGTACAAATGTTGGTTCTTTTGAGTGTATTTCTCCTTCATTCTTTCAGAGTCTTCCACGTCTAGCCTCCCGGGCGTTTAGCACAACAGTCCGGCAAATGAAAAACAAGGTGCCGGATAGACAGAAGGTTTTCCTGGTAAGACAAATTTCAGACTGACATGGTTTCAAAAATACACTCCTATACATTAAATATGAATCCGTTCAGATGGAGTGTGCACTGATTTACATTTGCACAGAGATGGAAATTAATCCAATAAAAATGATCTACATATATCTACATTTACAGGAGGATAACGGTCTGCCTGTCCACATTAAAGGAGGCACTACTGACGTCCTTCTGTACCGTTTGACCATGACCATCACAGTTGCAGGTACAAAACCAGATTCAGATTTACTTATTTTTGTTTATTTAGGTTCATATAAAGTACATACCAGTATTAAGAAGTCTCCTTTTCCTTTGTGATTCTGTTTAGGCACTGGCTTTTCCTTGTACTGGCTGCTGTTGGCCTGTTTTCCCAAGAGTAAAGCATAATAACTTGAAACTGCATGATGCTGTACAAATCCACTTCATTTCAAATACCTTGAACAATAAAACATATATATGAAAGATGAATGTATTACATCCTACAAACGGGTCTCTATCATTGAACATAGTGTTTTATCACTACAGTACGCACAACTGTTCAAATGTTTGGGGTCTAAGTAATTATGTACTTTTAAAGGCGTCCTTTATGCTCACCAAGGCTGCATTTATTCGATCAAAAATACAGTAATATTGTGAAATATTAATTAAAAAACTATTTTCTGTTCAAAATTATTCCTGTAAATTTTCAGCATCTTCAGTGTCACATGACCCTTCAGAAATCATTCTAATATGCTGATTTGCTGCTCCAGAAACATTATTATTATCAATGTGTTGTAAACAGTTGTGCTGCTTAATATTTTGGTCCCACTTTATATTAGGTGTCATTAAAGGGATAGTTCACCCAAAAATGAAATGTATCCCATGATTTACTCACCCTCAAGCCATCCTAGGTGTATATGACGTTCTTCTTTCAGACGAATACAATCGGCGTTATATTAAAAAATATCTTAGCTCTTCCAAGCTTTATAATGGCAGTGAATGGAGCTTTTACAGAGTTTTTGAAGCCCAGAAAAGTGCATCCATCCATCATAAAAGTAATCCACACAACTCCAGGGGGTTAATAAAGGCCTTCTGAAGCGAAGCGACGGGTTTGTGTAAGAAAAAATAACCATAATTATAACTTTATAAACTGTAATCACTAACTTCCGGTAACAGCCGATTGTGTTTGGCTGAAAGAAGATAGCCATATACACCTAGGATGGATTGAGGGTGAGTAAATTATGGGACCCCTTTAACTACTATGTACTAACATTTAAATGAATCATTTGATATAATGCACATATTATATAGGCATAGGTGCGTATGTTTTTACATTGTACTTTTTTATTACCAGCATGTTATTACATCAGCAATAAATGTCTGTAATTACATCTGTAATTACACTGTTAACCCTTCCCTTACCTTTTAACCCACCCATACCACCAAACCTGTCCCTAACCAACCCGTATCCCACCTCAATAGCAGCAAGTGTTTTGCAATACAATATGAACACAATAAATACATTGTACTTTGTTTTAATGCAAATACATAGTAGTTAAAGATACCCAATATAAAGTGTGATCAATATTTTTATGAAAATTGTAATACATTTTTTTTCAGTTTTCCTTAATAAATAGAAGAAATCAAATTTTTTTGTAACATTATAAATGCTTTTACTGTCAGTTTTGATCAACTGAATGCATCCTTGCTCAATAAAAGGATTAATTTCTTTCAAAAACCCCAAACTTTTGAACAGTATTGGTTCACTGTCATGAATCAACAATACGCACTTGGCGCCACCTACTGTCCACAGCAAAACATGGCTGACCTTTTAACTTGTATATAAGGTTAGTGTTGTTCAGATACATAAAAAAAAAATTATGCCATAACTTAACACATTTCAAAATGAATTTCTGTTGTAAAAAATGCTCACTGCTTAACAAGTTGGGCTTGTGCCACAATAAGAGCTCACCAATTTTTAAACGTTTCTGTCCAAAAATATATCAAACAATACTTTGAATATTATGCAAATTGCTTTAATATCATTCTTAAAAGTCAGTTACATTTAATACAAAGATGAAAAAAGCCCTTTTTAACTGGTTTTGGCACAGCATGCATATAAGTGTGGTAAAATGAGGTAGCCTTGTAGCATTTAAAGAAATAAGACATATTTTGAGATTACCAGAAAAAGAAAAAAAATCCAGTTTTTATCAGGATTCAGGATAAAGTGACAGAACTTTATATGCATAAAAGCACCATGGAATCTAAAAATCTCTGAGATTAAAGTGTTTGCATCTAACCTAACCTTCAAACCTGTGAAATCTTACACTGGGATCATCATACTTCACAAAAAAACCTGTTTTTCACATATGGTGATGTATGACAATTTAACGCATTATGAATGTTATTATGAACTCTGTCCCCTGCAGGAAAACCTGCTAGTTATAATTATATAACAAAATCAACTAATCAATTAGTAAATGTAATTATTTTTTAAGATGCAGAATGCAAATATACACTACCATTCAAAAGTTTGTGGTCACTGTTTTTGAAATATTATTCCCATTTAAAGTAACTATTTCTATTTGAATATATTTTAAAATGTGATTTATTCCTGTGATCAAAGCTGAATTTTCAGCATCATTACTCCAGTCTTCAGTGTCACATGATCCTTCAGAAATCATTATAATATGCTGATCAAATATTTTTGTGTGAATTTTTCAGGATTCTTTGATGAATAGAAATTTCAAAAGAACAGCATTTATGTGAAAGAGAAATCTTTTGTAACATTATATATTACATTTAATGTCACTTCTGGTCAATTTAAGGCATCCTTGCAAAATAAAAGGATTCATTTCTTTCAAAATCCAAACTTTTGAACAGTAGTGTTTCACTGACATGAATCAACAATATGCACTTGGCGCCACCTACTGTCCACAGCAAAACATGGCTGAACTTCTAACTTTACTTAAAGGGGTACTTCACCGCTGGGAAGATGACTGTGTATTTAAATTGGGTCATTTATGTAGTAGAAATGTGAAATTATTTTAGAAGTTGGTGCCTTCTAGACTGAGAAAAGCCAGAAAATGTATTTTTGGCTCATGTGGATGAAAGACAACAACTCCCAGAATGCACTTGCTTCGCTATCCTACGAGGCCACTCCCAAGCCACGGCTACCGGTTATCACTTGCCCACCGCGGCACCGCCCCCACCGCCGTTTTCATTTTTATAGTAATAAAATAATTTAGTTCAGTTAGAGAACAGACACTACAATTAAAACCTGAACGTGTCTGTTCAATAAAGTGTGAGTGAGCCGAACGAGAGTCACAGCACAAACGCAGCAGGAGTCAGATTTCATTCATCACGAGAGCGAAGAGCTGAGCTGAGCTAAGCACGGCAGTCAATCACGGTGAGTGTCCAGTCTGGCGCATTTTCAGATCATGCCTATGGAAGCTTTCATAGGAATTCATTGAAACGTTGAAACACTCACTTTGCTCCGCACCGCTCCGTTATGAATGCCCGAGCGGCCGTGCGCATTTACATTCTGTGAGTGAGATCCCACCCCCTATGGGCGGGTTGAAAACATGCGGAACTAGCTCCTCCTACTGGCTGTAGTCTCTAGCCTCTGGCCAAAAAAGCCTCCGATGACGCAAAATGACGATATTTGCGTCATCGGAGGCTTTTTTCCAGACTTAAAATACATAAATCTCTTGTCTCAGGGGGATATGAGAGGGGGAAGCACAATCATTCGAATATACTACCCGGTTTCTACTGATACAAAGCTTAATGCTAATCGCTGAAGTAACCCTTTAACTGATCCAAACTTCTGAATGATAGTGTAAATCTTTTGTCAGTTTTTGTGCAGACATTACCAGTGCATTAAAATCCTGTTAGACAGACAAAGGCTGATCTCATCATACTGTCCTGCGCGTTTGCGATATTCCTTCCATTTTCTGAGGCATGGAGATAGAGGCGTACATGGTTGCCTTTCCCATGATGCTCTAGTCTACCGCAAGAAGCGAATGCTCATCTTGTGATCAATGTTGACCTTCTCCAGAGACTGATACAAAACAATAAACAGGTCGAAACACAAGTATTAGCAATCATATTCCATTGACATCACAACAGGCGCTTTTGTCAAACGCCGTGAATGCAGAATTTTGGCCGATACCTTACGAAACTCCTCAAAAGATATTGCGTCATCACGGTCTAGATCTGCTTCCTGTATAGTGCGGTCTGCTATGCTCTCCAGCTGCTCCTCTGTCACCTGCATCCCCAGCATGTCCCGGAGAACCTGTCAATCAGTCTCAATCAGTCATGTTCAGTTTGTGAGAAGACTGTGAGAAAATCTCACAACATGAATGAAGAAACTACTGACCTTCAAAAGCTCATCTCTGGAAATCTTGCCATCCTTGTCCTGGTCATACAACTGAAACGCAACTACAGGAATGGAGAACCAGGCGAGATAGAAAGGAATGAGAAGATCATTTCAACTCAAATCAATATTTCATGTCCATTTATTTATTTACTTTGCTGAACAACAGTGTAATAAGCAGGATATTGCACTGTCATTATCATAAAATAAACCCTTTAACGATGATACAGCTCCATTATTGAGAGGATGTGGTTAATTTACCAGGTAAAAGTGAAAGTAAACATACATTTGAGTTTGTTGCTCCTGCTATTAATGGGTTCAGGAGAATTGGGGTCTTTGGGTCGGTCCTTGTCAACGGGACGGAAATGCGCCAGGATCTTCACGAAAGCGTTAAAGTCCACTGTTTCCTTTCTGAGAGTGACATCAATATTTATATCAACAAGATACAATCATAGTTTATGATTTTGGTAACTGAAAAAGAGCTTTTTGAGAAATTTACGTATGCTTTCTTTCAGAACTGATTTCCAGATCAGTGTAGTCTAAACAAAAGGCAAATCGACTAATCATAGTTTGTTTCGTTTTTATGAGTCGTTTAAAGGGGTCATGAACTGAGAAATCAAATGTTCCTTTTTGACATATAAGAGGTCATCATACTATAAGAATATCCTGTAAGTTACAGAACTGAAAACATCCTTGTTAGTCCAAAAACAGCTTTTATTGTTACCAAGCCCAGAGAACGACTCATTGTGGAATGTGCCTATCTAGATAGGTGAAACTTTGCAACTTTGGCCCCGCCCACTGGTGTGTTAGTGAGATGACGAGGAGAGAAGAGCAATAATGCTAGGAATGTGGTTATTTATTTTCAACAATGTGAATGTCTCAGTTGAGCATTATTTATTTGTATTCGGTACATTTCACTGTGGATTCTTTGGTAAATCATAATTTTTGCTCAGGCTTTGCAAACACACTTTTACGATATGCACTCGACAGTAATGCCACAACATGTAAGTAACCGTGTTAATTCAAATGCCTGATCTGTGACCAGTGATTTCTGAAATGTAATGATTCATGTACAGTCAGATGTTATTTTTCTATGTGTCAGTAAATCAAACCAGTGACTAAACGCTCAACTTCACATTGTGTCTTTTAGTAGGATGAAAACAATCTGTTATTTAAACTGTGATTAAATTATATATAGAAAGCGATCAAAGAACGCTCCCTTAGCAATCGCAGGAGCTGTTAATAGAACAGCGCAAGTTTATCAGTGACTGAGTTCTGGACTCGCGCCAAAACTCCTGTAATAATCAACGAATCTCTCATTTACATTGTGTTTGCACTGTTAGTTATGATGAAAGTATTCGTTAGTGTGCAGAAATCGAGTTACAATGATGAGATCACTGCATTCATGTGCTCAACATGTCTGTGATAGGCTACAATGCTCATCACTGCAACCTTTCATGCCATGATCTGAATATAATGCCATAGATCTAAATATAATGCTATAATCATCACTTTTCATGATTAGTTAACTTTGAGAGCTGTAATAGTAAAAACGTGCTAAAAGTTTTCGAGAGAGTTAAACATGTAATGCTAGCTATTTCATATGCAAAGATGTCAGCCAATCACAGCAGTGGGCGTTTACACTGAAGTCTTACAGCAGACACGCCCCTTCAAACAGAGCGTTCAAATCAGAGGGCTAAAATCTGGGTAAGAAATTTTTTTGATGTAAAAATCATATTAACATTATAAGTGCACCACAGGAAACATAAAACAATGCAGTCCATGACCCCTTTAAGGGTGGTGATATCCGAAATAAATTATAGCCTACCACAATAATAGGTCAGCATGAAAAAAATACTTAAATACTTAAAAATAGATAGTTCAAGCCTCGTGTTAGAGTGTTTTATGTTAGAATCCAACATTCAAGACTTCAATGTGAACATCAATTATTTTCAATCCTCTAAAATATCACTTTGTAGCTGTATGCCAAGATTCGTTACCCTGGGGAGAAGAAGGCACCTATTATTCTGTCTCCTATGGGGTTCATTGCCAGCTCCTTTACGGCTCCAAAATCCTGGGGACTATGTGAGAACGAGACAGGAGGAACGAGCAAATATTTTTGTGAAATCTTAACTGAGGTAGTGTCATGGATAACACATCAGTCTAAACATCAGTCTCACCAGAGATGACCTCGTCCTTCTTTATCCAGAGCATTGAAGCGATCATACAGGCGAATAATGTGAGCAGGCGAGACTGGAAAAGAGAAATCACATATTATGAATTGTGTTTCACTGAAGCCCTGCAAGCATCATGACTAAACAAATAACAAAAGAGTGCATCAATTCCAATAGACCGTATACAAATTGAACTAACCATTTAATCAATTCTCTTCTATAACAAACCTCACTGACATTCATTAGTGCAATTTTATTTCTAAATTGCTCAATATATACACGTACTATTTGTGCAATACACAGAGTGTTTTTGTGTATCATTGGTTTGCAACTGTGGAGTAAAGTCTCATGAACTAAACAGCTGTCACTGTCAATCTGGCAGTTTCTGCTCATACACCCGAATTTACACCCACACTTTGAGATACTTTTATTTTAGCGACCATATGCATGAACGTTACAAGCAAAAATGACAACAAATGTGCAGATAAAATTGTTATTTTGTTTGTTTACTCGTTCAAGCGCGACAACAACAAAACGCCAGTAATAAAACACAACTGTAAATGTCACTCACAGCCCGTTTCTTGCATCAACTCTTCGACGTTTGGGATTTTTAATAGGGTGGAGCTCGTCGAACCCATTTTATATTATGTATCGACAGCTTTTAAACATTCATCCCATATCCAGATAGCTGAGAGCAAAAACCGATGAAAACTAAGAAGTCACGACATTAAAAATCTGATTTTAAAAGTTGCTAAATGTTAACGGGATGTTTGCATACGCCGCTGTTTGTTGTGCTTGCTCAGAATAATTCACGCTCTGTCTGTGCACAGATTACAACGCCCACTACGCTAACGAAATCTGATTCTTTTGAGTCGAATCTTTTCAATGAATCTACGAAACCCGTCTGAGCGGTCGAATGATTCACTGAGTGATTGAACTGAGAGCCGTTTTTGTTCGAACGACTCGTAATGAGCCAAAAACAGAATGCAAAAATGTTATAAATACAAAGTAACTGAAGTATGTTTACGACATGACCGTATTAATATTTTATCAACACACTTGCGAAGCAGAATTGGTTTTAATAAATAACATTTTACATTTAATATGCAAAGCTTTTGTAGACAAGACAATTATTTTTAGTTTCTATGTTTAAGAGATAAATCATTGTTGCAACTAAATTCGGACACATGAAGTGACAATAAACATTCTTTACAATAAAACTACAAAAAAAAAAAAAAACACATGCGGTCTTTGTCCCAGGTCTAAAAATGGCAAAGCGCAGTCTATTTAAAGCCCCCTACCCGCTTCGGAGCGGTCTTTGAGGCTAAGCGTATCCCATCATTCATCGCGTTCAGGAACTGACTCGATTTCGCGTCATGTGGTTCTTCTCAACTGGTATGGCCATGGGGCCCACATTTTCCATGGTCATTAAGCCGCGACCCAATTTTATCATATAGCCTATATGGGCCATTCCGAATTATTTCACTCAATTAACCTATAGGTTTTAATGAAAATGAAGAAGTCCGAATTAACCCCATTAATTACAATAGGTATTACATTTAAAAATAATAACAATATGCCACTTGGAGGATTCTGTGTCAATTTTGGAGGGTTCATCTTACATTGGTTTCATTAAAACCTATAGGTTAATTGAGTGAAATCTCAGTTTCTATTGTGACATATCTTCAATTAAAATATGGGCAATAAACAAGTAAATATTAATTTACATAACCTTTCAGATAAAATTAAATTGCCAAAATAAAATTTTAAATAAAATATTTGATCTAGTATTTTACATTAATGATACTTTAACAAATGTATAAATATTAATAAGAATTATATCAAAAGTATTGTAAAATCGTGAGAAAGTTTATTCAGGCGGGGCTTCTTACCTCAGGTAGGGGGTCAATTTACCCCAATAGGGGGCCATCTTACCCCTCTTTTAATATTTTACATTTTGTGCTATAACTAAATTAGCAAATGTTATTTATTTACTAACACATTGGCCGATTCATCATCATCCTGCATGCTAAACTTAACCTATATACAAATATGTTACAGTTTAAAAGGAAATCCACGTTGTTCATAAGGGGGGCATATTTCCCCATGTTACCCTACCAGTTGAGAAACACTGGTCTAGGAAATCTTTTCAGTGTAAGTTCATTTTATTAGTTGTTACATGTAAAACATAAAGTTGTGTATTATTGGTGCAGAGACTGCAGAGATTATATGTATTTTGTAAAACGTTTGCAAACGAGGCACCACAATCACGCACTGCTTCAAAGTGTGTCCCATTGAGTAAACTATAGTGTTCAAACACTTGCGCTCTTCACGTCCACTTGAACACTTTGGGCAAACTCCAGAAATACGTCATGTACGTAAACAAGTTGTCAAGTGCAAAGACCGCAAGTGTGGGTCATAGTCATAGACATATAAAATATATGTCTATCTAGTGTGGGTATTTGGACAAGTCTAATATATGTGTCTACGTCAGTGAGTGTATAACATGCGTGATTGCGTAATCACGTCACGTAGAAAATGAATCCTTGAACCGAAATTGTTCAAAAGAATCGATTAGTTTAAACGAGTTTGATTTCTCATCACTATATGGCACTCGCGATAGGCTTAGCATGTAAGCTATTTGTTCATAATAATCGCATTTAATTTAATTTATACAAAATGTCTTCAAATGTCGGATTATTTTGATTTGCCAAATTCAGCATAGCATGCTAGCATAGCATGCTTGTTTGTTTTTATTTATTTGTATCTATGCTAAGTGATCCGATTATTTTTTTCATCATCGGACGATCACACGTATAAATGTAAAATTGGACAATGTCTTCTTTTTTTAAAACTGCGAGAAAGAACATACAACAACAGTTCGGTCTCCGCACAAATTAATAAACAATTTGAGGACAAAATGCCATGGCATTTTTTTTATACACTGGATGGCGCCAGAGTCTTTTGTACTTTAGTCTGCCCTGTTTGTGTTAGTTGCCAAACCACAAGACTGTCATGGGAAAGTGTGACTGCTGATCTCCGAGCTTGGTTACTGTTGTTAAGTATGCTTTAAAGGCAAATTGCTGGAGAAACTCTATAGGCTACAGATGCAGTTCAGCACAAGATCATCATCCGATCATGGGAATGTATACTGAATGAAAAAAACTTGCTGGTAGATAAATTAATATGAACTGTAATAATCTTAAAATCCAAATATCCAAAATGGTGTCAGGCAAGGCAAACTTAAATATCACTAGAAATATATTATGATCAAACTATTTCGACAGAAAGATCACATTATTGTGTTGCTAAAATCTCATATCCACATGCAAATACACTGAAAGGATGGCATGTGTGGACAAGAAACTCTGCCACCTTCCATGACATTCATCCCAAACTGAAGAACCAAAACAACCACCGTGCTGAATTTGGCAAATCAAAATAATCCGTCATTTGAAGACATTTTGTGCCAGATAAACTGGAGCATAAAAATACAATCACTGCCAGGAGCGGTCACATATGTTTAAAAGATCAAAATGTAAAGGTCACGTTGATTTCACAGGTTATTTTGCATCTTTTCTCGTGTCTTATTTTCTCTTTTTCTCATGATCTAAAAGAAGGGGGAAAGAGAGAGAGAGAGAGAGAGAGAGAGAGAGAGAGTTTAAAGACGTTTAAAGGCACAAACACAAACCCACTCAGAATTTCTGCCTGTAATGAAACTATGACCTTAAACACAAATACTTACACAATAAATGCCATGCAGGGGAAGCTTTTCCCTGAGGAAAGTTCTGTATTTATAGTAGGCCTATATTATAGCAACTTCTGAATGAGAGAGATGATTAGTACCTCTTGGCATGCTTTTCACTGCATGCTTACAAGGAATTTTAAGAGTTTTGACATGCGTTGTTGGTTTAGGCAAAACAAGGCTAGCTGTGAGGTCTTGAAGGAATAAATTTAAAGTTGCTAACTTGCTATGCTCTGCGATTCTCAGTTTCATGTGTGATATTTGTTCTGCAACTGCTCATTTCATTACATTCGTACACCCCATGCTCTATTAAACCTTCATTATTGCATTCCCTCAGGTAAAATGCAGTTTTACAGTTGTGAAGTTGGCAGTTGTATGTATTGAATGTATTCATTCCCCGGTGGACTTAATTAAGAATACATTCCCGTTGGAAGCCATTATTATCACCAGTGATATGATTATACGCCTAATTTAATTCCCTTGTATACACACACTATAGTAACTTTCTCCTGGAATGTTTTGCAAAGTAAAGAGAGATTTTAATTCCAAACAATGACATTTCATGTTGCATTATAGTTGCATCAAGAACATATTGCTAATGTAAAAGTACTGGGGAATCTTATGTTAAAAATTCATTGCGAGTGCACTTGCTGAAGATAGTCAGCATGTCAATAAAATGTCAACTGACCAGTTTGTGCTTGGGATATTACGCTGCATGAGGATGTGGGGACTTTCATGATGTTTTTGCATATTTTCATGATTAGGACACGTGCACAAATCATATATGCCATTTGCACATCATATTTTGCATTAATTACAAAACAGTCTTGAACTGATTTTATATGGTTAATATTTTATTTAAAATCCATATTAATTAACCCTTTCATGCATGGTGTCCACTACAGTGGACAGATATTTGGAAGCCATCTTGAACCATTTAAGTTTTAGTACCATGTCTTAACCACCAAGTGGTGAACCCACAAAGCGTTGTCTACGATTCCATTTAATTATTGTCTTTGTATCTCTTTGTTGTTTTGAGATATTGCATCATACATTCAAAATGTCGGAGGAAAGAGGAGATGCACCAAGTACCTCAGGAATAAGTGTTAAAACCTTTTATTCTCAGAAAACCACACAGAAACAAAAAATATTTTCAGCTAATAAAGATGTTAGAAATACTTTTATCCAGATTTTAATAATATTTTTCTTGTACATTTTTATTCTGTGACAGAAAATACATCTGTCCACTCCAGTGCCAAAGGCTATATTGTGCCTATAGGGCCTATATTTAGATTCCGCCTTATTTTGTATGTTTTAGTTAAAATTATGATATAATTTACACTTGAATAGTTTTTATTAAACATAGTCTTCAGATTGTATAATTTATTTCAATGCTTACAGTCTATATTTATTTATTAGGTCATAAAAGTGTAGGCATATACTTATTTTATATATTTCATAATTATTTGATATATAGTTTTAATTGGTTGAAGAAGGTAAATCAAATGATACTAAGTATGATACTGGTTTTAATTGTTTTAAATGAAAGTTTAAATTAATAAAATGAGTTCCCATTCAGTTTACATTAGTAACCTAGACATTCCCATTCAGTCAGTCACGTTCAATGTTATGTCAGATGACGTAACATCTCCATTCCCTCCTTCAGGGAAGGGGGATTACATTAGTAACCTAGACGTTTCGAGACCTAGAATGAACCTCTCTATTGTTGTTGTTATTTAATGTTAATGTGTATTCATACCATTTGCTCGTAGTAAATGTTTTAAAACGTTTTTCAGACCAAACAATGAGTTCTATTGAACTCAAAATAAAATGTATTGAAGAAAAAAGTTATTGACATGGATTTTCACTTGTTTAAAAGTAAAAACAAACATTAAAAAATATTACTTTGTGATTCAATAATTCATGCATGAAAGGGTTAAATGGTTGGCCGATTGCCAAGTGGAATGTTTGTAAATGCACAGGGAAACATCTCTGATGTCACAGACCTTGTGATGCAGGTAAAGCGCCTTGAGACTCCGGCATATATCCAAACAAGTGTGATTACTCACTAAATTAACCGATTCATGTTTACCATAATCAGCAGATTGTCACTCGCGGTGCAACAATAATAGCTTTACAAGTCAATGTAATTGTTTTGGCATAATAGAGCATTACTGTAAATAGTTGCACTCCTAAAAAGAAGAAGAAGAAAAGACGTCTCTCTGCTGCCTCCTTCAGGGTTCACAGGTGTAGAGCACTTTGGGAACCCAATTTCCTCACATTTGTGGTTTATTCTCAAAGCACAAACAATTGGGGAGAAGAAGAGTCCAGCTCTGGAAACTCCGACATTAAACCCTCATCTGACCACACTGACTCAGTGTATATTTCTGCCTGTCATCTTTAGATTTGCAATCTCACTCCACATGGGGCTTGACCTACATTCTTTAAAATAAAGGTTCCAATAGGAGGTTATTATTATTATCCAATAGGAGAACCTTTTAGTGAACAGTTCTTAAAAGAACCTTTTTTTTTCTTAATGTGAAGAACATTTTAATAATCTAAAGAACCTTTTTTTCCACTAAAAAGAACCTTGTTGGTTCCATGGATATTAAAGGTTCTTCAATGAACCATCGATGCCCATAAAGAAACTTTATTTTCAGGAGTGTAGGCTTCTTTACTCATCATAATTTAAAAATACACTGCAACTAATCTCTATATTCCGTTGTAATCTACTGTTCCATATACAAAATTTTCATTACAACATGGAGATAAATAAATGAAAATGCTGGCAACACCCACACAGTGCTTCCGGAAGGTCTGCATTGCTTAGAGACTGTTCTAGATATTTATCTGAAAGAAAAGCAACGCTCTCACAACCACATCCTTTGTTTACATTAATCCTGACGTGTTGCCCAAATGTTTTGAATGTGAAATGGTTCGTCAAACGGCTGTTTTTTGGTTCGTCATACAACAATCAAAGAGTCATAATAATAACCATCAGGAATGTCCCAGGAATATGAGAAAATGCAAATATAGCCTAAATCATTGACTAAAGGTCATGAAATATTATATTATATTATATATGTATTTATATATACATAATAATTATACACAGTACACACACATATATTATGTAAACACAAACTTTTATTTTTTATTAATCGCTGTTAATCGTTTGACATCACTAATTATATTATATTATATCATAGTATATTATATTAGTATATTATAGTACTACAGGGCTGCTGAATGCTTGAATATGATTGGTTGAGCTCTTTCTCCCGCTCTCTCGCCTACTCAAATGCACACACACACAGTACGGACACACACTCGCACAGAAACGTGTTGTCAGCGATGCTCTGATGATTTTATCAGTAAAATAGTTTAACAACTTAAAAGCTACATGACATTTCTCACTAACGAGGTAATAACGGCGCTGTTCTTGAAGCAGATAAACGTACAGTTTCGCTATTAGAGACGCTAGTGCCTAACACTGTTAAGAGATGCTCAGACTAAGGGTACGTTTACATGACAACGATGTACTAAAAACGGAAATGTTTTTTCTTTGTACAGATTCTTTGTACATTATCAAAACGATCACACCGATAAGTGGAAACGACTAAAAACGCTGTATTATGCATGCCAGGCCAGCCGTTAGCAATGTCACTTAATATTGCTATACACCGTTAATTCTGAAGAATGAATTGTGCTTTTCTATACGTCAGTTCAAAGCAGAGCAGACTGTGTGCGTGCCTGTGCATGACATCACCGTTTTCACAGATTCATGTGAACGATAGCGGTCTCGTTTTCAAAAATTTGCACTTTGAAACCCGTTTTCAAAAGTTTGTTTTCAGGCCCCCAAAACGCTGTTGTCGTGTAAATGAACGGCAAAAACGCATAAAAAGTTTCGGTGTCAAGTAAACGGCCCCCTAATTCACAGGTAATTCAGGCTACGTCTACATTAATCCGGATAGATTTGAAACCGGTGTTCAAAACACTCTCCGTCCACACTAGCGTTTTCCAAAAGTTTCTCGTCCACACTGAAGCGTCGGAAAACGCTAAATTCACCTTACTGTGAATGCGTAAAACCTCATAAACACTCACTGAGATGATACAGGCGGAACAGACGTAATAACGTTTATCACACAATTCTTCTGGCAGGATCATTTTATTTAGCAAAATATCTCACCATTCAATCAATCACCATTATATGTTTGGTCTAAAGCGCAACTGCTCTCATGTTTTGACGCAGGAAAACGGCGTTTTCAAATTCATCCACTTTGGAGAGTGTTTTCAAAAAGCTTAGTTTTCGTTAATAAAAACGCCGTCTCAGTGTGGACGGAAGGTCAAAATAGAGAGAAAAAGATGCATTTTCAAATGAAAATGAAAACATATTAGATTTCAAATGAAAACATATTAGTGTGGACAAGGCATCACACATGCTTAAAGGCACAATATGTAAGATTTTTGGATTAAAATATCCAAAAACCACTAGAACAATGTTATATACACTATATTGCCAAACGTTTTGGGACGCCTGCCTTTACATGCACATGAACTTTAATGACATCCCATTCTTAATCCGTAGGGTTTAATATGGAGTTGGCCCACCCTTTGCAGCTATAACAGCTTCAACTCTTCTGGGAAGGCTTTCCATAAGGTCTAGGAGTGTGTTTATGGGAATTTGACCATTCTTCTAGAAGTGCATTTGTGAGGTCAGGAACTGATGTTGGACAGGAAGGCCTGGCTCGCAGTCTCCGCTCTAATTCATCCCAAAGATGTTCTATTGGGTTGAGGTCAGGACTAAAGTCAGGCCAGTCAAGTTCCTCCACACCAAACTTGCTCATCCATGTCTTTATGGACCTTGCTTTGTGCACTGGTGCGCAGTCATGTTGGAACAGGAAGGGGCCATCCCCAAACTGTTCCCACAAATTTGGGAGCATGAAATTGTCCAAAATGTCTTGGTATGCTGAAGCATTAAGAGTTCCTTTCACTGGAACTAAGGGGCCAAGCCCAACCCCTGAAAAACAACCCCACACCATAATCCCCCCTCCACCAAACTTTACACTTGGCACAATGCAGTCAGGCAAGTACCGTTCTCCTGGCAACCACCAAACCCAGACTCGTCCATCGGATTGCCAGACAGAGAAGCGTGATTGGTCACTCAAGAGAACACGTCTACACTGCTCTAGAGTCCAGTGGCGGCGTGCTTTACACCACTGCATCCGACGCTTTGCTTTGCACTTGGTGATGTAAGGCTTGGATGCAGCTGCTCGGCCATGGAAACCCATTCCATGAAGCTCTCTACGCACTGTTCTTGAGCTAATCTGAAGGCCACACGAAGTTTGGAGGTCTGTAGCTATTGACTCTGCAGAAAGTTGGCGACTTCTGCGCACTGTGCGCCTCAGCATGCGCTGACCCCTCTCTGTGGTTTTACGTGGCCTACCACTTCATGGCTGAGTTGCTGTTGTTCCCAATTGCTTCAGCTTTGTTATAATACCACTAACAGTTGACCGTGGAATATTTAGTAGTGAGGAAATTTCATGAATGGACTTATTGCACAGGTGGCAACCTATCACGGTACCACACTTGAATTCACTGAGCTCCTGAGAGCGACCCATTCTTTCACAGATGTTTGTAGAAGCGTCTGCATGCCTAGGTGCTTGATTTTATACACCTGTGGCCATGGAAGTGCCTGGAACACCTGAATTCAATGATTTGGAGGGGTGTCCCAATACTGTTGGCAATATAGTGTATTTTGTTGACTTGTGTACTTACATTATCCTAAATGTTTCCAAGAATGTTTAAATCCATAGAAATAAACAATTTTAACCAGGACATGTACCGTGCATCGGAATATCCAACAAAACGGTCAAAACAGCTGAGCAACTGTTTGGATACATTAATGGACAGAAAACTAATCATTGTTATATAGCTCCACAGTTGGTCTTATTGTTTAAATCTGGTTTTCTTGATTTACCGCGAGTACCATGTTTTACCATGCCTGATATCGATCTAGCTTACTGCAGTGTGAACAAGTGTCTCATAGTAGCCGCAGAGCGAACACACAGTAGTATTATAACATAACTTTCAACACACTCAAATGTATCTAATATGATAAAACAGCGCTGCGTTACCCCACATACGCATGAGCGGAAGAAGCGGAAGCGGTCGTCTGCGACATAATAAAAGGGCTTTGTTTTGAATAAACGACCTCTAGCGGCGAAAAAATACATATTGTGGCTTTAATCTCTCTCTCTCACTCTCTAATAACTGCATTAATAACTGCATTAGTCTGCTATCAGTGGCTCAAGCCTCCGTTACTAGCTCTAAAATTACATTTTGGAATTAGCAACGGAGGAGTGGGATGAGATGTGTAAGAAATTAGTCCTACACACAAGAGTGTTTTAAGGACAGAAACCTGACAAATGTCTTGAAATACAACATCTGAACAATGTCTTGAGGTGTGGTAAGCGTAGTAGCCTATATGCAGAATAATTGACTCTGGTCTGTTGAATTATTAGAAAATAATGCACACCCGAGGTGTGCTTCGCGCCGTGGCCGCATTACCATGGACCGGACCGGAGTTAATTATAGTATATTATATTATATTATACAGTATTATATTATTAAAGCATATACTGTAGGTTACTCCCATGAAAGTATGCATGAAAATTGAGTTATTTAGTTATATTTATTTTCCTTTATTTGCCTGTTTAAAATGTGTTTATAATATTAAATTGTTATTTTTTATCGTATTAAATTGGCCTTTTAAGGTAAGCTAGTGATGCATGTGATGTAATGTTCTACGAATGCCTGTGACATTTAACTTGTAATGTGATATTTGGCTAGTTTAGCGGTTAATAGAAAACTAGTTATTATGTATGATTAAAAATGCTTATTGTGCATAACTGTAGTCAGGTATTATTTAACAAAGTATAAGTAAACACAACATGTTTTCTATAAGATCTCTCAATCCTCATTTCCTTAAACTGTCAAACTTGGCGTTACATTATTTGGTATATTTTTTAGTCAGACGTGAGTCATTCCATAAAAAATGACATAGTAAATAATTCTCTGAGTGTATGACTCAGGGATCTCATGGAAAGCTGATCCTTACAATAACTCAGTAATTCAATAAAACTACTACAGTGGCCATGATAAACATCGACCTGCTGGTTCAGCCCGCAAAACATGAAATGAAACCTTTAACTTCACAAAGAATCAGCCATTGTTTGGAACTAAGGGAAAGCCACCAACAGTTTACCTGCCGAAAACTCTTCTGTTCTTTCCATCCAGTTTAATTCCTGTAACCCATACCTTTCTGTTTTCACCAAAGCTTGGAAATGAAACTAGTTTGGATGATTGATAGATGCTAAACATGACATCTTTTGGAGTTCACACCACAAAGGTCATTATCATAATATAATACATGGTGGGCGATAAATACAAAGACAGGAAATTAAGAAAACACCAGCCTATCCTACATTCTACTACATTCGCAACCATTTCAGTGAATTATCAACACAAAAAGAATGTGATGTCAAAATCGTTAAAATTGTGAAAGTGAAAGCATGTCAGTTATGGGCACCAGACCAAAAGGGAAAGGGCATATTTTCTGCCTTTCGGACATTGACCGTTTTGTTGGAATGCAGAAATTATGGTCAAAGGTCTTTCGTGCAAGTGTTTTTGTTTTCTTGGGATATTCCAAGCTCGAACAAAACAGGGTAGCATGGTCAAACCCTCTGAATATGTTGGAACTTTTAGCGTTAGATCTAATCAATGGCACACTCAAGGGGATTTTCAGGTGAAGGTGAACCTGTCGAGTCACAATGACAAACAAATAACTTTGGTCTACCTGGGTATTTTGCCAATGTTCTGAGATTAAATGCTACTTTATCCATCTTATTTGTAACGTAAAGAGTGGGCGCAACCATTTGAAACTTGAATGTGCAAAGTCTTTGTGTCATTTTAATTCCAGTAAGATACTACTTCAGCTTTCCATTTCACTTCCAGTTATTATACCTGTACAAATACAGTTCATGCTGCATTACATTGCAAACTGGTAGTTGTCATATTATTTTAATTTATTTTAATTAGTGCTGTCAATCGATGATTTTTTCCCTGTAATTAATTGTGATTAATCATGAGTTTTTAATATTTTTATATTGTAATAATTTCAGTTACTCTCCAAATTAATATAGAAACAACTTAAAGATGGTATATTTTAAATATTTGTTGTAATGACATCTTTTTATGAACTTTTTTAAACATTAATGATAGACATTCAACATTACAGTATAATTGAAAGCTGTCAATTTCAACATTTATTAGGTTAAAAAAAAAACTTTTAATATAAGTGAATATAAAACAATCTTCACATAAACCCATTATAATAAATGTCATATTTAACCGTGGCCTTCCTATGTTAGACATACAGAAATTGAATAAAGTTATCAAATACCTTTCCCAACTGCATACATTATAAATTAAATATAGATGAATCCTTATTAAAGCTACAATTTTTTCTGTTACCTTTGTTCTTTGATGAACTTTAATGACAGACAGCACAGCAACTGGTTTATTAGGCTGCTGTCACTTTAAGATCTGCCGCTGCTGAACATGACGCGGATCTGACGCACTGTCACACGCATCTCATTTTCTCAAAACTCTTTAAGTTCATTTAAGACGTTATTTAACTAATTTAAGACTGCTCTAATGAGAATACTCGACACAACGGGCATTTTGGCATAATTCTGTGTGTTGCTGTTTGTTCAAGCGCTAAAGAGAACTCGATTCTGGTGCACTGTCTGTGTGCGCGATACTGGTGCGAGTCTTTCTGTGCGTTGTGTGTGTCACATAGACAGGACATTCACAGACAGCGCTTTCTCTTTTGTCTCGTCGCGCTTAAATGGTTTAAAAATGGTTTATTTACGTATAGCAGCTAATGAATCGGAAGTCTGGCACTTTCAAAGAAAATAGATTAACGTTACTTCTGCTTTGCAAAATAAGATTAAAATCTATAGAGATATAAAAGACACAGTCATGGAAAGTCATGCTGAAAAAAAAAAGAAAAGAGGCAAGGGATCTGTGAGCAGCGCTCTGACATAGGCTATCTCAGACGAGTCCTGGCTCGAGGCCTTGATCCCCTCTCTCCTCCATCTATCCTATCCATTAAAGGTGAAAAAGACACCCCCCCCCCCACCCCAAAAAAGAGGCAAAGGATGCAATGCTATCAGTGAATTAAAAAGGCACTCATCTGTTCAACTGCATGTGATGTTTACCTGCATGACATTAATCGCACAATTGCCTTACCTAATGACCTTAGTGACACCAGACAGGTGACAAATATAGGCAACAGCAAATGCAAAACTGAAACTAAATAAGGTAGAAGTGTGTGGAGATGGTAAAAAAAAAAAAAAAAAAAAAGCACAAATGTACAAATTGTTCTCCTAGAGGCACAGTGAAAGAAAAGCCGAATTATATTTTTGACAGACGGTGGTGTGGAGAATGTGCCCTGAAAAACTGGAAAACAACCAGCTTTTAATTACCACATGGACGGGACTCTGACGGGACTCTGCTGACACCATTCACCACTGGCTCTAATTGCTGAAATGACTGAAGGACTGTATATGTGTGTCCTGTGACTCTGTGCTGCTCTGATGGTTGGGTTGTCAAGAAAGGGACCAAAAGTGTGAATTTTGAGCTTTGTTGATAATAATATATACATATAAATACCTGACCATCTTAGAATTTTACATTATGATTTCAACTTTTTTTGTGGCGACGATGAAAGGAGGTGTGGAGGTGTTGGGAATAAGTTAGCGTGCAAAGGCCTTTCCTCTGACTCGTGTAATCACGAAGATCATTGTGAGAAAATAGGCAGGGAGCAAAACTGTTTCCAATGATTAAACATTTGGGAAAATGGCTTATCTTATTTCCCTTCTCTTAAATGCACAAATAGGGGGGAGGGGGGGGGATTTACATGATTTGTTTTACTGTAGCCTACACTGAAAAAAATTTGGTGTGGAGACAATTTTCACTCAAGAAATGGCAAATAGCACATTTAATTCAAAGGGAAATTCTGAAGTAGAATGACATTATTTTCTAAGATGTTCTCCAATAATCTTTGTTTTACTTACAACTTTGATCATTGATTGATTGATTGATTGATTTATATTTTATTAAACTGAAGTTAACTAACCTATAAATCATTTCTCAGTGTATTCATCAGATCAGTCAATCTCCACCTTGCTTTTCAGAGCTGTCAAAACATGAACATCCAGACACATAAACAGTTTCTTTCCCTGGACAGTAACTTCTAAGATTACAAATATGTGCCTTCACTTTATTTCTGTTTACTTGTTGACATTTTGTTTCATGTTCTCCAGCATGATTTAAGAGTGGATGTTGAGCTTCAATGGAAGCAAGAACACCTGAGCATCTGTACAAAGAGTAATTGAATTACTTTTCCCTTGAAAGAACAAAGTAAGGGATTACTCTAAATTTTTCTGTAATTTAATTACAGTTACTTCTGATGTGATTGCATTAAATGTTTAGACTATTGAACAATTCTATATAAAACAATAGTGGATTTAACATCAAAATTGAATGTCTAATGTTAAAATGTAACCTCCCTTTAAATACTTTGGTCAGGCTAAGAATAATTTATGCAATTTTATATTATTTATTTTAAAGAATTAAAAGAGCAGTTTCATGTATATCCTTGTATTGTTCAATTGGTCGAGGTTGATTTCAATTCAGTTCAATTCAATTCACATTTATTTGTATAGTGCTTTTCACAATACATATTGTTTAAAAGCAGCTTTACAGAAAACGCATGTGTCGACATTACAATTTAGAGTGATCTGTTATCAGAGGTGACAAGTAATGTCTACAGTGGGGAGAACAAGTATTTGATAAACTGCCGATTTTGCAGGTTAAAATTTTTTTTGTAGGTTTTCCTACTTAAAGCATGTAGAAGTCTGTAATTTTTATCATAGGTACACTTCAACTGTGAGAGACGGAATCTAAAAGAAAAATCCAGAAAATCACATTGTATGATTTTTAAATAATTAATTTGCATTTTATTGCATTACATAAGTATTTGATCACCTACCAACCAGTAAGAATTCCGGCTCTCACAGACCTGTTAGTTTTTCTTTAAGAAGCCCTCCTGTTCTCCACTCATTACCTGTATTAACTGCACCTGTTTGAACTCATTACCTGTATAAAAGACACCTGTCCACACACTCAATCAAACAGACTACAACCTCTCCACAATGACCAAGACCAGAGAGCTGTGTAAGGACATCAGGGATAAAATTGTAGACCTGCACAAGGCTATGTCGTCATGGAATGAAATCCTGCAGCGCAAGCAAGGTCCCCCTGCTCAAGCCAGCGCATGTCCAGGCCCGTCTGAAGTTTGCCAATGACCATCTGGATGATCCAGAGGAGGAATGGGAGAAGGTCATGTGGTCTGATAAGACAAAAATAGAGCTTTTTGGTCTAAACTCCACTCGCCGTGTTTGGAGGAAGAAGAAGGATGAGTACAACCCCAAGAACACCATCCCAACCGTGAAGCATGGAGGTGGAAACATCATTCTTTGGGGATGCTTTTCTGCAAAGGGGACAGGACGACTGCACCGTATTGAGGGGAGGATGGATGGGGCCATGTATCGCGAGATCTTGGCCAACCACCTCCTTCCCTCAGTAAGAGCATTGAAGATGGGTCGTGGCTGGGTCTTCCAGCATGACAACGACCCGAAACACACAGCCAGGGCAACTAAGGAGTGGCTCCGTAAGAAGCATCTCAAGGTCCTGGAGTGGCCTAGCCAGTCTCCAGACCTGAACCCAATAGAAAATCTTTGGAGGGAGCTGAAAGTCCGTATTGCCCAGCGACAGCCCCGAAACCTGAAGGATCTGGAGAAGGTCTGTATGGAGAAGTAGGCCAAAATCCCTGCTGCAGTGTGTGCAAACCTGGTCAAGAACTACAGGAAACGTATGATCTCTGTAATTGCAAACAAAGGTTTCTGTACCAAATATTAAGTTCTGCTTTTCTGATAGATCAAATACTTATGTCATGCAATAAAATGCAAATTAATTCAGTCTCTCACAGTTGAAGTGTACCTATGATAAAAATTACAGACCTCTACATGCTTTGTAAGTGGGCAAACCTGCAAAATTGGCAGTGCATCAAATACTTGTTCTCCCCACTGTATATGTCAGAAAAGTACAGTTCTAAGATAATACAAATCATGCATTTGCTTAGGCAGAAACAATGAGCTCATTAAAGCAAGTATTACAATTATAAGTTGTGATTGTAATGATTACAATATATGGAACATTTGGCAGTTGTGTATGTTGATTCAGAGTTTGCATCATCTGAAGTCATCGTAGGGGTGGCAGGTTTTTCACAGGTTTTTAGGTCATCTGAAATCTTCGTAAGAGGCTGGATCCAAACTGGAGCTGGCGTAATCTTTAGTTACCTCAGGATGGGCATCTCCCAGATTTAAACTGGGAGAGTGAGTGTGAGGCCCTAACATTATCAGGAAGGCTATTCCAGAGTTTAGGAGCCAAATGTGAAAACACTCTTCCTCCTTTAGTGGACTTAGATATACCAAAAGTCCAAAAGTAAGAACTCAGCTGCATTTTGGACTAACTGTAGTTGTTTTTTGAGGATGAAGGACAACCACCACCTAGTAATGCATTACAATAATCCAGTCTAGAGGTCATGAATGTATGAACTAACTTTTCTGCATCAGAAACAGATAACATGTTCCGTAGCTTAGCAATGTTTCTGAGGTGGAAGAAGGCTGTTTTTGTAACATATGAAATATGATTTTCGAAGGACACATTGCTGTCTAATATAACACCCAGGTCTTTAACTGTAGAGGATGAATTTACAGTACATCCTTCTAGATGCTAACTGTATTCTAAGAGATTCTGTGTGAAGATTTTTGGTCCAATAAGTAGGGGGAGAGCGGGGCACAACCTAACGCTTTTTGACTTTCTCAGTTTGTGTAAATCCACTTGGGGTTCAGAGTATTTATTTTTTCCCACATTGATTTCACACACATCTAGTACAATTATGTGGCCCCATAGGTGGGGTATTGTAACATGTGAGGGGCACATTTGTAACATGACCATATGACAGCTTAAAATGTTATCTGATCTAATAGAAAAAATATACAAGACAAACTAAAATATTTTGTCAATGAAATACAATTATTAACTTTTTCAAATAAAATAATGGCATTTTTTTAATAATTAAAAATAAACCAATTTTTGAGTTTGACAACAAACACACCGCAAAACAGCTATACAGCATAGTTCAAAAATAATAATAATTAATAATTTCTGAAGATTGACTCTCAGTCTTTATTCACCCTTTTCTCATGGTTTCTCAATAGAATTCATAAAAGTATAGAATAGAATAGCATAGTTCTACTAGGGGCTCATTGTAACGCAGTGTTACAACGCACCCCACCTGCGCAACTGGGATATAAACCTGGCTCGTGTCTTTTGCTGATTAGATCAGCATTAAATAACTATCTCAACTGTTAAATAACAGATATAAGATTAAAATAATATCAGATTTGTCTAATTTTAAATAAACACAAAAAACAGAGATGAAAAAAATTAACTTAAGTAGGAAATTTACTTTTGCTATGGTTAAATAAATGTTCAATGATATCTTCCAAAGATTTTTTAATTTTGGCGCAATTTTTTTCTCTATATAGTGTTGATATTGTTACAATCCACGCCTGTCCCGGACTCCATTTCCCAGAATCCTCCCTGTCTCACACCTGAACTCACTTCCTCATCGTCTCTCCCGCTCTCCCCGGATTCCCTGCACCTGGTCCTCGTCATCTACACTCCCTTTATATTGAACTCACTCCCAGCACTCCTGGGCTGTTCTTGATGTTGTTATGTTCCAGTTGGTTTGTGTTGCGTGTTCTGTTTCTGTTTAATCTCCTCATTTAAACTTGTCTAATTTTGGAAGTCCTATTCAGTCTCTTCCCTGCTGCACCACACCTGTAACAGATATGGCAACTAGTAAGTACACTAAGTTTTGTCATGCTGGCATGTGTGGAAAGTTTTAAACCGTGTGTTACAACTAACCCCGCGTTAGGTTCATCTGATAATGATGAAATATATAATGGAGTATCATTGGCATAACAGTGGAAACTAATTCCATGTTTTCTTATATTTCCAAGTAGTAGCATATTGAAAATAGCAGAGGGCCTAACACAGATCCTTGTGGCACTCCATAATTTACTGATGTTATCTTAGTTTTTTTTCCACGTTTAAATAGACAAAATGGTAACGGTCTGATAGGTATGATTTAAACAACCTTAATTCCTTGAATACCAGTTTCATTTTGTAGTCGACCTAAGAGTATTTTATGATCTATGGTGTTGAATGCAGTACTAAGATCAAGTAAAACTAGTAGTGAGATACAGCCTTGGTCAGCAGCTAAGTAAATCATTTGTAACTTTAACAAATGCAGTTTCTGTGCTATGATGGGGCCTGAAACCAGACTCTATAATATATAATATAATATAATATAATATAATATAATATAATATAATATTTTTTTTTTTTTTTTTTTTTGCAGGAAGGAACACAATTGAGCAGACACAACTTTTTCTAATATTTTAGACATGAATGGAAGATTTGAAATGGGTCTGTAATTTGCTAATTCATTTGGATCTAGTTAATGAGAGGCTTAATAACTGCCAGCTTGAACGGTCTTGGGACATGACCTAGAGATAAAGACAAGTTAATATTGAGAAGAGGCTCTACTGCAACAGGTAACAACTCTTAAGTAGTTTAGTGGATATTGGATATAATAAACATGTTGTTGGTTTAGATGCAATGATAAATTTATTTAGCTCTTCCTGTCTTATTGTAAGTCACATGGTCGCCTGTCACTTTTGGACTTCACTTCCTAGCATCCTCCTTGACTGTCACACACACCTGCACCTCGTCTGCACCATCAGCACTCCCATATAAACACACACCTTGGCTCAGTTCATAGTCCGGTCTCGTTCATGCTACATGGACTACTTTCCTGTATCTCCAGTGATTTTCTCCTCCATTCTCCATGATCATCTGTCTGAAGACGAGGTGTGCATCCAACCTGGTTCCTCTTCTCCATATCTTACGAGTCCCTGCACCTGTAAGATAAAGACATTCCATTACACATCCGCTGGATTCAAAGTCTCCATTGAGTGTTTACTCGCCTGTTGAACTGCATATTGCCTAGTGCTGTCAAAATAAACACTTAACATTCCTCTGTGTCCTGTGTACGTTCCGTAACCTATAGTTTTAAAGCGCAAAAATTGAGGCTGAATCATAAAGTGCTGTACATTTATAATTGTATTTCTGATGCTTTTTTTTTTTTTTTTTTTCTCAGTGAAGAAATTCATAAAGCTATTACGACTATATAACTGTTGGAATATTCAGCTCCGGTGATGTCTGTTTATTTGTTGATCTAGCAACTGTATTAAATATTAAGCCTTAAAATGTGTTTAATATCACTATTAGTAAGGATAGTACGATCTCTGTATAATATCAGTTTTTATATCATATATTCTTTAAATGCAAGACAGTATACTTGCAATAGTTCCACTTTAGCACAATCAAATATATTTATCTTTAGTTGGACCTCAGGACTATTTCCGGATAACTAAAGTGCATTAAGTACAAAATTAGTTCCAATTTAGCAGACTTTATATCAACAGTACAATTGTAGGGTATTTATATTATGTACATATGTAAATGTATTAGTATACTTAGCATAAAATAAATATATTTCAAATCCGTTTTAGTATATTTATTTTACACGAGTAAAGACTTCTAAATGAGATTTGTGCTCAGTTACGAGTTTCTCTCTTGAGAGCGTATGGTTAATATGGGATTCACAAAGTTATTAGTAATGAAATACTTTTAGAGAGAGTAATCTAATTACTCTGTTGAAGATGTGATTAGAAGCTAGTAAATGCTTTGTTTTTTTTTGTTTTTTTAAAAAAAGAGTAACTTACCCAACACTGGTGACAGAACTAGTGCAGAATGCAAAGTATTTTTTTACTCATTTTGCATTCGATTCTTTGTATTAAAAGTTTCAATGCAGTCAGACTGTTTTGAATAGAATTGTTTGCATGAAGTTCCTATTTTATGGCAAGTGCATTTGTATGCTTAATCTCAACTGAAATTGCAGAACAGACTTCTTTATCATATAATGAAACCAGTTGCTTGTTGCCTTTCATTAAAATACCAGGGGTTCTTCTCTTTTGTGCAATCAGTCGTGCTGGGGAAAAGTTTGAAACAACTCGAAGCTCGCTCTTTTCTAGGCGTCCCTATTGTTTGCTTTTTTTTTTTTTTAAATAAGAAAATCCGCTGTAGGTTTGGCAGGGAATTTCCAGTATCTTTACGTTGGTTTCTGTCATTCCTGCACAGAGGAAAAAGCGATCTAATTAGCCAAAAAGTGTTTACAAAGAATGTTTTCTTGTGAAGTTACGCCAAAGCAAGCTACCGGCTTCAAAATTACTTAACTTCCTGTTTACTTCTCTGAGGAATTTTACCCATTAAATCTCAAGATGGCAAGATTACAAATAATAATAGATGATTAAAAAGAATTGAGGGGGATTCTTTGAACTTTTCACACAATTTGAGTAACATCACTTCTTCATGAGTGATGAGTCACTGCAGAAGGGTTTGGCAGGTGCTGCATGTTTGAAAATCCTGCATATAGAGGAAAGGATGATGTATTCCATCTGCTGATGTCTGGAATCATACTTAGTTTTAACGGTTTTACTCTTGAAATTAGATGCTCAATGGGTTTAGTGTAATAGTCAGCCAAAATTTCCAGTAGATTCACTCCCAGACAGGAAGCGTTCAATGATTTAGGGTAAGTATATACATAAATTGTGGTTTTGCTTTAATAATAAACACCACATGCTATTCTTATAATAATCAAAACATGTAGCAGGAAAAGGTGTGCAGCACATGTGCTTTTGGTTTCATTTTGTCAGCAAGTAATGTCACTAAAATGTAGTCGCATTCTGGTGTGACCTTAAAAGATCTGACTCCTTTTCTATACAGACCTTTATCTGACTCAGATCTCCAAGTATTTCCAAAGCAATTTTCTCATTCTTCTCTCGAAAGGGCAGACATGCTATCATCTGAAATCATTACACCATAGAGTAATGCTTCCAATATCAACATTGAGGAATGCCAGACTGAAGCGCCCTGGAGACCTACACGCAAGTGCGGGGGAGGTGCAGACAGGTACAGAGGTCTCCAGGGCAGGTCGGTCAGGACCCTCGGGCGGGCATGGCGGATTCCTGGCACTTTTTCACAGTGCACCATTCCAAATTCCTGTCTGTGTGGGTGTGCAAAGGAAGACTAGATAAACATCTTTCCTGGCATGTCTCTTTTAGTCACCCATCAATCACATTTTAAGATGCTGTTGTGTTCATCCAATAGAATAAAACACTGAGACATGGTTGGTTCAGGCTGAGTAGGACTGGTTACATTTGTTGCCACTGACCCAGATGGGAGTGAGGTTTCGGGGGGTGAGTGTAACTGTCGTAGGCCGGTAAGAGCTGTGTGTGTAAACCTCACTCCCCTGATCTCAAGAGGTGCTCTAACAACTGAGGCTAGAGGCTGTTGAGTAGAACCGGTTATATGTATAAATAAGTTAATAATTCATCTTCAATGTGCTCAGCGCCAAAATAAATCTACTGGCATTGACAGTACACATTTTGTGGGACGTACAAGATATGTGCTGCTTTTGTGTGGGTCATGCAACAAGTGAGTCTAAGCAAAACTTCACTAATTTCAAAAACATCTTGTTTTTTTGCATGTTTATTCTAAAAAGAACATCATTAATTTCATTAGTTATGCTTATGTTAAATGACCAAAGACCTGCATGAGGAAAAACACTAGGATTCATCACTGCAGAGGAAACGATGATTCCACTGCTACTGGTGCATGAACGTATGCATTACAGGTCAACACTGGGTCCTGTTTGGATTTGCCCTGAAGACTGTTATTCTGCAGATTTACGCAATATTAGTCAACAGGGAAACATGAGCTCAGAACTCAAAACCTTATATAAAGCACACACTTTCCGCATATGAAACGAGTGTACAAGTCCTAACAGAAATGCCTGAGGATGTGCATATATAGTATTATCAATATTATGTTTACAAAAACCCTGATGCTTCATAAAGAACATAAAATTTTTTTAAAAAATATCACACTTCCCCGGGATTCGAGCAGCCCTTTAAAAAACACATGGAATGTCCAGCTAAACCTCATTAATATGACAGCTGCTGATGTTATGATGACTTGGAAATTTTGAGATGTTGTATACGATTCAGTTGCACAGTCATCATCCCTTACCAAAAACAGCTACCTTCAAATAATATTCACACATCAAATATGATCACAGGAGTCAGGACACCGTTCAAAACATCCTCATGAACACATCCTACGCTCTGTCTCGTTATCTACTGCCTGCTGGTGTTTTTCAGCACGCATCCTGTTTTCTCTGTGTGTACAAGTTAAACGGGAGAGCAGGAAGCTGGCAGATTGAGTCTTAATGCTTCACTTTAGTGGGTCTGAATGAGAGGAGGGGACGATGAAGGGCCTCGCTTGCTGGAACAAGGCCAACCCAGCAGCAGCAGATGCCTGGACCATTTCTCCAAAATCACATTCCCTGAATTCTTCCCATTATTTGTACAAAAATGGGTAACTGCACGAGAGGCCGATGAACGTGGACAAGGTCCAGAAGACGATAATTTGGAGTAACGATCAGTGCTGACAATACACATGAAATGGACAAGGAGTTTATGAATTTGAATGAGACTTAAAGTTGCATGATGAGAGCGTTTTTAGATAAACTTATATAATGAAAAGAGAAATACAATAAAACATTGCTGGTGTCATATTTTGTATTTAACATCAGCAGGAGCGATTTGTCCTCAGAGCTGTTTTGGCCGGTCAGTCATCACATACCACTTTATCAGTCATCTGACAGCTGGGAAAACGGCAAAACTGGGGTCTGTCTTCTGAAAAGCATAAATTGTATTAATTTATAAATAATTAATTATAATGAGTTATATTTATACAAACCCGATTCCAAAAAAGTTGGGACACTGTAACATTCACAAATGTTGAAAGTGAGACATTTTAAAATGTCATGCCAAATATTGGCTCATTTTGGATTTCATGAGAGCTACACATTCCAAAAAAGTTGGGACAGGTAGCAATAAGAGGCCGGAAAAGTTAAATGAACATATAAGGAACAGCTGGAGGACCAATTTGCAACTTATTAGGTCAGTTGGCAACATGATTGGGTATAAAAAGAGCCTCTCAGAGTGGCAGTGTCTCTCAGAAGTCAAGATGGGCAGAGGATCACCAATTCCCCCAATGCTGCGGCGAAAAATAGTGGAGCAATATCAGAAAGGAGTTTCTCAGAGAAAAATTGCAAAGAGTTTGAAGTTATCATCATCTACAGTGCATAATATCATCCAAAGATTCAGAGAATCTGGAACAATCTCTGTGCGTAAGGGTCAAGGCCGGAAAACCATACTGGATGCCCGTGATCTTCGGGCCCTTAGACGGCACTGCATCACATACAGGAATGCTACTGTAATGGAAATCACAACATGGGCTCAGGAATACTTCCAGAAAACATTGTCGGTGAACACAATCCACCGTGCCATTCGCCGTTGCCGGCTAAAACTCTACAGGTCAAAAAAGAAGCCATATCTAAACATGATCCAGAAGCGCAGGCGTTTTCTCTGGGCCAAGGCTCATTTAAAATGGACTGTGGCAAAGTGGAAAACTGTTCTGTGGTCAGACGAATCAAAATTTGAAGTTCTTTTTGGAAAACTGGGACGCCATGTCATCCGGACTAAAGAGGACAAGGACAACCCAAGTTGTTATCAGCGCTCAGTTCAGAAGCCTGCATCTCTGATGGTATGGGGTTGCATGAGTGCGTGTGGCATGGGCAGCTTACACATCTGGAAAGGCACCATCAATGCTGAAAGGTATATCCAAGTTCTAGAACAACATATGCTCCCATCCAGACGTCGTCTCTTTCAGGGAAGACCTTGCATCTTCCAACATGACAATGCCAGACCATATACTGCATCATGGCTGCGTAGAAGGAGGATCCGGGTACTGAAATGGCCAGCCTGCAGTCCAGATCTTTCACCCATAGAAAACATTTGGCGCATCATAAAGAGGAAGATGCGACAAAGAAGACCTAAGACAGTTGAGCAACTAGAAGCCTGTATTAGACAAGAATGGGACAGCATTCCTATTCCTAAACTTGAGCAACTTGTCTCCTCAGTCCCCAGACGTTTGCAGACTGTTATAAAAAGAAGAGGGGATGCCACACAGTGGTAAACATGGCCTTGTCCCAACTTTTTTCAGATGTGTTGATGCCATGAAATTTAAAATCAACTTATTTTTCCCTTAAAATGATACATTTTCTCAGTTTAAAAATTTGATATGTCATCTATGTTGTATTCTGAATAAAATATTGAAATTTTGAAACTTCCACATCATTGCATTCTGTTTTTATTCACAATTTGTACAGTGTCCCAACTTTTTTTGGAATCGGGTTTGTAATTAACTTATCAGTAGCCTAATATTAATAAAAAAAAAAACCTCTATTAGCCTATGTGCATATAGGATTTTTTTTTTTTGTCAATTTCTCTGAATAAAATGGAAAAAAGGAAAGATTTTTCAAGATTTAATAGACCCAATCGGCAAATTATCTGACTGTTCTTATTTAATAAACATTACAGAACATTCTTATAACTATTAATTTAAACCTTTTCACTTCTAAGATTATACAGATTAATTTTCACTAAGCATTACAACTGCTAGTTGAAAACGTTATACGTCTAAATGCATTTATAATTTGTATGTGATGATCAAGTCTTGTATCCACCCATAACCTATCGATTTAATGAACCTTTCGCTTTCGCAGTTCCACTGTATCGGTGATCAACCAGGCCAGACAAAGCTAGGCCACAACGCGGCGGCGTCTTGCATGCGGGTCCCACGCAAGCCGATGATATTGGGTAGGTGTTGACTGTCCTGTCAGGACTCATGATTTGGCCACTTTTTTGTGGAAAGGTGCCTATATATTTCGCAGAGCAGAGGGACAGCGGCGTGCAAATAGCGCGAGAATATCAGAGATAGTCTTATTATTGGATATCCTTTAAAGCGGCTACAACATTAGCGTGGCCTCACAGTCACAGCAAGCGAAAAAAGGATGCTGCCTTTATTGCGTCACGTTAAACAGTCGCAGAATTGTAAGCGTTATGGACAATGGACCCTTTTCACAGACTGTGATGACGCGTTTTAACGGTCATCAGCATCGTAAATCCTGCAAAGTTTTTTTTTTATTTTTTAAATGTATGTATATTTATAATACTTTACTTTCTATTATATTAACTTTGCATCAAATTACAAAAAAGGTGAGGGTGTTTCTAATAGAATGGCGACGGTATGACGTCACTTTGTAGGCCAACCGTCAGTTAGCATCACACTGGTTCCCTCGAGAAAAACCCAATGGGATTTTTCCATAGTCTTTTGGATTATTGCAAAAAACAAGCTCTGTGATCAACACAAGTTTATGATACTTAAATGTTTTGTCCATCAAGATAATTATCACAGATGAACACAACTTTTATGAATTTTGAAGCCTAAATCCAGTCGCCAGAAGTGAAAAGCTAAAGGTAGGCTATAAACGAACTACACAATGGTCCCATGATTTCAGTGTCACCATTGCTAAGCTTCTGACAACCCAGTTTTTTTGGTTTTTATCTAAAAACATTTTCCCAGAAAGTTTGAGTTAGAATAGTTTATAAGAGCACAATTATAAGCATAATGAGGTTGTAAAAGCGGACTGAGTCTACCTGTTCGGCGTGATGACGTTTAATCTCCCTGACAGCCTCTGTAGTCCCATTTAGCCACGTGTTAGCAACCGCCATTTTTCAAGACACATAACAGCTTAAAAAAATCACGAGTGGGGTAATACTGATGTATTTTATGTTGTAGAATAAAACGTGAAAGTGTCTTGAAGTCCACCACTGACCTTATTTCAGCCATTTAATCAAAATCCCATTCAAAAAACCCATTGACTTTGTGATGTTGGAACCGGAAGTGCTAAAATGCTAACTCTCTTCCGTGTTTTGGCCTACAAAGTGATGTCATACCTGCACCACTCTATACAGCGGCTATGGGAGTGACGGTAAATTCACATCTTTCTCTCTTCTGACTGCCGTTATCAATCTCGCTCTATTTTTTACCCTCTTTTTTTAAAGTTGTGAAAACACTATTGTGGAGTTTTCCTTTTGCTATTTGAGCAAATGGTAACACACACAAAAAATATATTTAATGTAGTCTCTCATTCACCGCTTTAAAAGTTTAACCAACTTTGACGACTTCCGCTTCTTAGAAACCTGGAAATGTGAAAATGGTACATTTTTATCTGCCCTAATAATGAATTACTTTTGTTAAATTTGATAACGTTACATTTTAACTGTTTAATTTCCCTGATGTTTCACAATTAGTAAGTGCATTTTGGTTGGACATTCTCATCATACATTATTTGATATAAAATGGATTTGATATAAAAATTAAGTTATTTTACGAAATGAGGACTTGACAAAAATTATAAGTTGTAGGTTTATCCAGTTTCCACCACGTTGCTGAGAAGGAAGTGTTAGTTAGTCTATTATGGCTTTATGGGGCACCACCATGCACCAGAATAACCTCAGCATATATTCCAGTTTCCTCTTCCTGTTTGTAACCTCAATGACCTTCTGCTTGCTACTGTAAGTTTTGTTCCTAGTCAGACATTTTGGTTTTTGCACTTGACAAATTTTAAACCACTGTTTTCTATTAATTAAAAAAGTCGAAACCTTACACTTTCGAATGGTACAGTATCATATATATATACAGTATGTATATATATATAATTCCCCCCCCCTTCTTCTGCTGTGTGTGTAAGGTCTTTGACCTGCAGGATAAATCGTGTTCTCTAACTCCTGATGACAGTTGGCAGCTTAGCGCCCCAGCAAGGGGTCAGAGGTCACAGAGCTCACAGTCAGCTCCCTGTTTAGCGAATCAGAGAACAGGTCCAGCAGCAGCTGTCCTGTTTTCTAGAGAATGTTTTAAGCATTGTCAAGGGGCCACACTGAATCAGGCCCACCAGCAGTGGTGGTGTTGACCTTTTTATGTTGTCAGTCTAACGAACACCCATTTATAAATTCCTTATCATGTAGCCTATTAGAGCAGATTCATAAAATAACCTTTTATGGCTATGTTAAATTTTAAACCAGACCATCTGTTGATCATTAAGTTCAGAGGAAACATTTCAGATGCAAAATATATATATATATATATATACTGTGGAGTTATGACTTATCACCACATTGTTCTTATCTCTCCTGTCTGAAAATACAAGCCTTTCCTGTTGGGTGAAGTGTCAGCTTCCAGGAGAGCGTGCACACTTTCACCTGAAGGCTACTTATGCAACTGAGGCTCACAAAGGCTGCATTTATTTGATCGAAAATACAGTCAAAACAGAGCAAAAAAATTGTTACAATTTAAAATAACTGTTTTCTATTTGAATGTAATTTATTCCTGTGATCAAAGCTGAATTTTCAGCATCATTACTCCAGTCTTCAGTGTCACATGATTCTTCAGAAATCATTCTAATATGCTGATTTGCTGCTGAAATTATTATCAGTTATTATTGGTGCTCAGTTATTAATAATGGTTCTTATTATTATCAATGTTGAAAATAGATTTTGCTGTTTTATTTATTTGTGGAAACTTCTTTAATGAACAGAAAACTCAAAATAACTTTTGTAACATTATAAATGGCTTTACTGTCACTTGTGATCAATTTAATGCATTCTTGCTAAATAAAAGTATTAATTAAAAAAAGTCTTACCGTACACTTTTGAATGGTACAGTATCACGATTTTTCAACATTGATAATAATAATGTTTCTTGAGCAGCAAATCAGCATATTAGAATAATTTCTGAAGGATCATGTGACACTGAAGACTGGAGTAATGATGCTGAAAATTCAGCTTTTTATAATATATTAAAATAGAAAACTTTTCTTTTAAATTGTAATACAGGCCTTGGTGAACATAAGGGACTTCTTTCTAAAATCATTAAAACATTTAAATGTAACTTTTTACTGATGGTGTGTAAAGTCTCATTCACTTTGATCATTTTTTAGTTTGTACCTTAAATCCTCCCCCACGCATGAAAGCTTTCCCCATAATTAATTTTAACCACTCTTTCCTCTATAAATGAGATGTGTTGACCTGGGAAATTGACAAATGAAGCCTTTGATCCTTCAGGAAGAAATGAGGTGGCCCACTCCCATCTTCCTCCCCTTTGCATCCCGCCCCCTTCCACCAGACTGTACATGAGCTTATAAGCAACCAAGTGTTGACAGTTGCACACGTCCTTGCACACATGCTGATTCCTTACGGATGGCAGACTCTTACACAAGAACTCTGCAAAGACTATTACTCAGATGTTTCTCAGTTATATATAGCAATAGTTTTGTTGTTCATTTACAGTTCATGTGTTTCTGGGTTAGCCTGAATGGGAGGTCACTGAACTTGTGAGAAGTTCCAGAACAATGTAAATACTGTAGCCTCCGACCTGAGAAAATCCAAATGATTCACTCGCTGAGATTGTAATGATGTTGAAGTAGAGAGAAACCATTCAACACACAAAGAAATACAAGTACCTTAGAATCAGATTTCCAAAGTAACACAGATTTAACAGGAAAAATACATCCTTGAGATTGCAACATGATCATATTCTTGGGAAAATCCTGACTCATATTTGGCACATATCTAGAGAAAAGTGGAGATTTAGACCCAGATGCTGGGACAGACTCTTTGATGTCTGAAGAACCTAGCCGGCACACTTTCCTTACACCTCTTCTGAGGTGTGACTAAACCACTACGGGAAATTACTTTAGACCCTCAGGCCCCCCTCATTCCCAGTTTGGGCTTTCATGTTCATGGGAACAGTCTTTTCTAGACAGACAAAGTGTCTGTAAAGGTTAGCTGCCCTCTTACCCAAATATAGTAAAGACGAGACCTCTACCAACCCCCATGGGTGCCTATATGCACATCACTGTGATGAAATGAGGGAACTGGGATTTGGCCTTAACTTTGATTTGAAGCGTAATAAAGACATCTGGTCTGATCCAATCAGCATCCCTAATGAAACACTTTGCTTTGATGTGATCTGACTCCAGGCAAGCATCTACTAAATTGCTGAGATTAGCTCACTATATTCACAAGAGCAATTTGTATGGTGACTCTTTCTCAGATGGAGCGTTTGGGTATTGCGTGGGAGCAAAACTCAGACTACCGTTCAAAAGTTTGTGGCGCTAAGATTTTTTTATGTTTTTAAAAGAAGTCTCTTAGGCTCACCAAGGCTGCATTTATTTGATCAAAACAAGAGTAAAAACTGTAATATTGTGAAATATTATTACAATTTAAAATAACTGTTTTCTATTGTAATATATTTTAAAATGTAATTTATTCCTGTGATCAAAGCTGAATTTTCAGCATCAGTGTCACAGTCTTCAGTGTCACATGACCCTTCAGAAATCACTCTAATATGCTGATTTACTGCTCAAGAAATTATTATCAATGTTGAAAACAGTTGTGCAGCTGCAAATATTTTGTTCAGAATTACTGGATTAATAGAAAGTTCAAAAGAACCGCATATGTTTGAAGTACTCATTTCTTGAACAGTAGTGGTATAAAGGAATTAACAGGAGTTACATAATAATGAGACAAAAAGGAACAGGTCATTTTTTATTAAGCAACAAGTCCTAGAAAAATGAGGAAGTAAAACCGAACGGTATGGGGAGAACAGCTACGTCCAAGACTTCCCATGGCTGTCTCTGTAACCCATAAAACAAATCCTGAAACTGTGTCTGCATGTGACAAGCATAACATCAGAAATCTTTGAAAACAAGATGGCGTTGCAGGAGTATTGTGTTTGTTGTTAGAGAGCGGCTTTCGTCACCCCTCTAATCTCAAAGACAGACTCAGCTGATGCTTGTTTGCAATGGAAGTGACCTCTGACCCTAATGTGTGTGTTGTTGGAGATGGCCTAACCATACTGTGAATCAGCAAGAATAGAAAGCTTTTGACAAACTGGAGTGCTGTACGGTTGGGTGAAACCACATTTGATTTTGATCTGATATCATAAACAATCAAGACTAATTTCGCCAATACCAATACTGATACTTCTATTAAATATATAAATATTTTAGATACTAATATAATATTTTAAGTATTATTATGTAAGGATACTTATGACACAATATAGGGATGGGACGATTACCGGTTTCACGATAAACCACGATAAAATGCACTGACGGTTAGTATTATCGTTTAAAATGTAATTATCATTAAAACCGTGTTTGATTATCGTGATTTTGAAAACTTGCGGTAAATCCTGTCCAGCCAGCATCAGTCTGACGAAGGCTCAGCACGCAACGTTGTTTTTTGAACGAGAAGAAATGGCGGAAAGTAGTGACAGCGCTCAGGGACTTTTCAGCCTTCTAAAAGGACCAAATCTCAGATCATATTTTGGCTTTTACAAAAATCCTGAGGGAAACTTAATCGAGGATGGTCACCCTGTCTGCAGAACATGCAAAACAAAAGTCACTGCAATAGGGGGAAACACTTCAAATCTGCTGAGTCGTCTTCGTGATCATCACACACTGTTGTATAGCGAACGCAAGGCAAGTTAACGTTGACCTCAATACCAAAACTGCATCTGGGAAATAACTGGACACAAAATGTTGTTTAGAGTTGAATTATCACTTGAAATTAACACTTTTAAAAAAAGCAAGTTCAAACAAGACTATTATGGGTGACATTTATGGGATAGTAATGTATATTCATTGTACATTTATTACACTGTTTTTTTTTTTACCACATAAATAATTACGGGGACATATTGAATTGATATTAATGTTTCAAATCTTACCTGTTTATAAATCCATTTTGTACAGCGTACAAAACAATCATCCAGACAAGATGATCACAACAATATTATAGTAGTATTAATAGTAAAGTCCTCTGATTTCATTTTCAATACAATCAAAAACAGAGACGCAAGTTACATTTGAATGAAACGAGAGAGCACGTCCGTTGTGATACGTGGATGTGCGCTGTTATAATGCGTTGCTATTGACGACGGTCATCATAAGCAAGGAAATGCCACAGAATAGAATCTTGCTTAAAAAGTGCATAGAGCTGCTTGTTTTGTTGTTTTTCAAATATAAAACCTGTTGAAATGTTCTCAGTGTGTGCATCAGTTCTTTTTGAACACTTTCATCTCATTTTAACAAAACCGTGATAATATTGATAATTGTGATAATTTTGCTCACTATAATCATGATATAAAATTTTCATACCGTCCCACAATATCAATATCAGACGTATCAATATCAGTATTTCAAAATTGATCCGCCTATACCCATACTCTGTGGATGCAGTTCATCTGTGGCATAATATTCCTCTTGGGGCTTGTCTTGAAAACAAGTCTAGTGGCTTGATTTACATCTTGGAGAAAATGTAGCCTGAATTGATAAGCAACTTATATCCTTTCCTGTGTTTTAGCAGAATTTAGGCTTTGGCTAAAATTCAACATAGCGTTTACTACTTTCAGGCCTTTATACAAACATGTCCCACTTTTATTTGTGTTGAGTTTATTAAGCAGGTTCATTAGGTTAAGTGCACATACCCACCTTGGGACAGTTTTGTAATTGTTAACTAAAACTTCCACTAAATCTTTTTGTTAATTGAAATTTAGCTGAAATATAATAAGATAAAATATAAATATTAGATGAAAAACTTGAAAATATTGGCTTGGCAATGAAGTACAATGAAGTTGAAGTACTACATTGACTAAAAATGAATAAAAAAAACTACAAAAACTAATAAAAATGACAAAAGCAAATGACTGAAACTAAATTAAATGAAGGCAAAAAATATATAAAAAATAAAAGCTTATTCAAAATGTTTATAAATATTATAATAGTATATAAGTAATGTTAAAATAACACTGTCTTGGGAAACTTACACTGTAAAAAAAAGTTGCTGCCTTAAATTTTTAAGGACAATCAACTTGGATGTTTAAGTCATTTCAACTTAAATTGCATTTAACTGACATAAAAAATTTATAACTTGTATAACTTATAAAAAAAAGTTGAAAATTGCTTAACTTATTTTGATGAGTTAAAGCAATATAAAACTTACAGTATGTTGTCATAACTTATTGATCAAATACATTTTTTTAAATGTTAGTGTAAGGCAAACACATTTGGCTTGCTGTCTGCCTTGGAAGACCTGGCTCAAGTTTTTACACTAAAAACCACTAATAAAACACCATAATTTATGTAACTTTATGTAATTTATTTAAAGGGATAGTTTACCCAAAAACCAGTTGATGGGCCCCACTGAAAAAAATATTATGGAAGTCAATGGGGTCCATCAACTGTTTGGCTACCCATATTCTTCAAAATATCTTCTTTTGTGTCCAGCAGAAGACAGAAACTCATACAGGTTTGGAACAACTTGAGTAAATGATGACAGAATTTTCATTTTTGGGTGAACTGTAGTATTTAACTAAACAGTGCATTGTTTTGTAAAGTTATTGTAATAAAATAATTGTGTATCGCTACAAAACAAGATGTAAAATGCTGCACATGCATCTGTGTAGGGACCCAAATGAATCAATCAACAATTGATTAAATAAGATAAATCAGATTTGCAATGACTCGTAAAGAGGAAGAGTGAATATTTTAGGTGAGTGTGAATGAGTATTACTTCTGTCTGCTAATTAAAGTAGCTAAGTTGATACTCATACGGAAAGTAGCTTGTTACTGGAAAAGCAACTCTTTTTTTAACTGAGCTGCTCCTGTCAAGATACTTGTAGTTAGCAAATCGCTAACACTGCACCTCAGTGAGATGTGTTTGAGAGCTAAGATGAATGCGTTCCTTCTGAACTTTCGTTATAGAATGCCCTGCTGTATCGTCGGTCAGTGGGTTGGTCAGACTGGAATACCCAGTTTCGGGATCCAGCACAGGGGTCAGTCCAAGCTGTCCTTCAACGTGTTTCCCCCACGGAAAAGCTTCCTGCTCTACTCGGTAGATTCTTATCGTTGCTCTCTCTCTCTCTCTCTGAGTGAGACTGAAACCCACTTCCTTCCTCTACCTCCTTTCCCACACTGGACTCCATTGTGCTGTTAATGGAGCTGTCAGAGTTATAAGAACTTACACTGTAACAATGAGTTCCTCTTAAGCTTGGTCAGCAGTTTTGGAGATAAAGTACAAGATATTGCTGACCTCACAGTCAGAACGTATTCAGTCAGGCAGAAGTAATATTCAACAAATGACGGTTTCTTCCACCTTGATGTATTTTCTTGTTTGTTTTCCAGTGATTGGTTAATCTAAATGATGCAAACGAAGCATGCAGTTTCACAAAGCTTTATCTTCCACATTCGCACTTGGCTGGAGTCCTGTCCTCGTTCTTCATGATCACAGGGAGAGACATGCATGATCGAGATTCGAGAATGCCTGATTTATTTCTATTGGTTTAGCTCCCATAAGTCTGCCACTTACAGTGACGTACGAATATCTGAGATCTGCTTCTATGCATTTTCGAATTTAATACAAATGGTCGATTGAGCAAAACAATTTGAGTGGAAAGTTTAAAATAATATGAAATATATATATATATTTTTATGTACAGACCCCTTTATACTGTATTATAAAATATTATGTGATATATTTAAAAAAAACATGTTGAATCTTAAATTAAAAGTGGCTTTTATTTATTTATTGTCTTTTTATATTGTCATTATACATTATAATAAAGCTATATATATACACACCGATCAGGCATAACATTATGACCACCTTCCTAATATTGTGTTGGTCCCCCTTTTTCTGCCAAAACAGCCCTGACCCGTCGAGGCATGGACTCCACTAGACCCCTGAAGATGTGCTGTGGTATCTGGCACCAAGATGTTAGCAGCAGATCCTTTAAGTCCTGTAAGTTGCGAGGTGGGGCCTCCATGGATCTGACTTGTTTGTTCAGCACATTCCACAGATGCTCGATTGGATTGAGATCTGGGGAATTTGGAGGCCAAGTCAACACCTCAAATTCGTTGTTGTGCTCCTCAGACCATTCCTGAACTATTTTGCTTTGTGGCAGGGTACATTATCCTGCTGAAAGAGGCCACAGCCACCGGGGAATACCGTTTCCATGAAAGAGTGTACATGGTCTGCAACAATGCTTAGGTAGGTATGGATGGCAGGACCCAAGGTTTCCCAGCAGAACATTGCCCAAAGCATCACACTGCCTCCGCCGGCTTGCCTTCTTCCCATAGTGCATCCTGGTGCCATGTGTTCCCCAGGTAAGCTACACACACGCACCCGGCCATCCACGTGATGTACAAGAAAATGTGATTCATCAGACCAGGCCACCTTCTTCCATTGCTCCGTGGTCCAGTTCTGATGCTCACATGCCCACTGTCGGTGCTTTCGGCGGTGGACAGGAGTCAGCATGGGCACCCTGACTGGTCTGCGGCTATGCAGCCCCATACGCAACAAACTGTGATGCACTGTGTATTCTGACACCTTTCTATCAGAACCAGCATTAACTTCTTGAGCAATTTGAGCTACAATAGCTCGTCTGTTTGATCAGACCACACGGGCCAGCCTTCGCTCCCCACGTGCATCAATGAGCCTTGGCTGCCCATGACCCTGTCGCCAATTCACCAGTGTTCCTTGTACCACTTTTGATAGATACTGACCACTGCAGACCGGGAACACCCCACAAGAGCTGCAGTTTTGGAGATGCTCTGACCCAGTCATCTAGCCATCACAATTTGGCCCTTGTCAAACTCGCTCAAATCCTTACGCTTGCCCATTTTTCCTGCTTCTAATACATCAACTTTGAGGACAAAATGTTTACTTGTTGCCTAATATAAATTGATATTTATATAAATATAATATAATTTTCAATAGAATCAAATTATTGCAATAATCTCATGACTTCCAACTTTATACTTAGTCTTTAGACAGCAAAATGAAACCGTAATGTTATCAAATCCTTTAAATGTGTTAAAAACGTGAAATTAATAAACATTTGATATGTTATCACATTAGATGTACATTATGTAGAGAAAATGGGATGAAGGCAAGAGTGAATGGCTGCCCACTGCTCATTGTGTGTGTGTCCACGGTTTGCAGTGTGTGTGTTCATTATTCACTGCTCCTAATGTGTGTGCACTAACTTGGATGGGTTAAATACCGAGGACAAATTCAGAGTATGGGTTAACATACTTTGCCTTCACGTCATGTCACTTTTGCCACTTTGATTTCTTGGATATGTTCAGCCTTCCTCCCCATCTCTTTGGGAGAAAAGGAAGCTCCACTGACTGGTTTTCTGAGGTAGAGAGGAGGTGGACAGGTGTTCGGCCAGGTCTGCTAGAGTCATCTGTGTTAATGTCCCTGGTCACGCCAGTTCCCTGTACTCTCTTTCCCACGCTGCCCGGGGTCAGAGGGGAGCAGCCTGCCGGATACAAGCTTCCCTCAAGACCCCATCCACCAAACACTGAGCTTTCAGATCACCCTTAAACTCTCTAATCAAAGCCATTGCAAATTATTATGTCCAGCAGAGGCCATTTCTCTCTAATATACTTAGTAATACCAGACCAGAACCCTTTAATCATAGATCTTCTGCTTCTTTAGGGTCGTTAAAGAATGACCTGTTAAAGAGCTCTCAGACTACATACACACAAATATCGACTTAATTTCATTGTGAAACAGATCAAGATTTGAGTCTTCAAAAACATGCATAGATGAGGCAGTATCATAGTGCTGGGCAAACTGAAAGAGCTCATAATTCTTCAGGGAGAATGTAAGGAGACAGTGCCAATCTCAACACTGGCAATCACTGATTTACGAACCCCACCATCCTCGGCTAAAGTTCCTCTCTTGGGACGGGGTTTGGAGGGGAGGCGCGTGGGGGGATAATGTTCTCGGTCTGTATCCCACTGTTCTTGTTTTTACTTATGTGTGGGAGTTTATGTTGCCGCTGCTTTTTCTCAGGCTTGCAAAGCAGACATGAAGCCTCCAGCTGTTCTTCGCTAGAAAAGGGAACAACATCAGTGACAAAGACAACATTAGCACAAACATGCATGTTTAGACACTTAAAGGAGTAGTTCACCCAAAAACATTTTGTCATCATTTATTCACCCTCATGTGCTTTCTTGTAATGTCTCAAGGTTTTTTTTCTTGTATATAATGAGGGTCTGCTCACCTTTAGATTCCTCAAACACATCAGAAAGCACCTTCAACTCGCTTGTTTTCCTCAGAGACAATAGCAGGAAATCCAGTGACTGTTCAGGTTTTTTTTTATTTTTCTTCCAGTTTGATGTGAGACAATGCACTTGTTTCGCTGTGTTTCTGCTCTTTAAGTGCACATTGAGATTATGGCACTAATTACAGTGAGAAGGAAGGGTCTTTTGTTTACTTTTGAAATTAGGTTTGTTGACTCTTGCTCTGGCATGTTTTTTCTTCTTCTCTGTTTCGTTATTGCCCGCATAGCCCCCACCCCTACCACATTCTCTTTCCTCCTTCCACATCCCATCCGAAAAATCCACTCCGTCAGTAGGACCTATATTTGTGTTGGGCACTTCCTATTTGTTCTGACCTTTGACTCTCAGAGCCCCAGCAGCTGAACCGTGGAGGGTGGTGTCAAACCCTGACCTCACCATGTCTCAGACATCACTGCAACCTCATTCCCAACATGACAAGTAATGTTTTACATTGTGAAATGCTCAGGTTTTTTTTGCCCGTATCAATTAATTTATAAAAAAAATACACTACTGTTCAAAAGTTTGAAGTCTGTAAGATTTTTAAATGGTTTTGAAAGAAGTCTCTTATGCTCAATAAGGCTGGATTTATTTGATCAAAAATACAGGAAAAACAGTAAAAATGTAAAAAGTAACTGTTTTCTAAATTAATATATTGTATTATCAATGTTGAAAACAGTTGTGCTGCTTAATATTTTAGTGGAAACCATTATACATTTTTTTTTCAGGATTAAAAAAGTTCCAAATATAACCACATTTATTTGAAATAGAAATATTTTGCAACATTATACATGTCTTTACGGTCTCTTTTTATCAATTTAATGTGTCATTTAAATAGTAGCCTATTTTTCTTAAAAAAAAAAAAAAAACTGACCCCAAACTTTTGATTGATAGTCTACATCAAAAATACAATTCATACAAACAGGGACTTGAATACACCTCTTCTGTGATAAAAGAGTACAATTCTTGAAAAGAATACCTTAATTTCCTATTTAATATTATTTTATCAGTAAGTCTCTTAAAATATCAGATAATTTGACCTTTTCATGACGAGGCAAGGTTAGTTCAGGTTATAAAAATTTCACGTTTCACCAACATTTTTATGATATTTCTAAATTAATAATGCATTATATTTGGGGGAAATAATTGTGTAAGAAAAACTTTACTTTTTATGTTAAATGTATATGCTTTTTACTTGATGGTTAGACCACATGACATTTTTAGTGTAACTGAATTAAGTATTTTCTTGCCTTTCTTTTGGCTGTTTGCATATGAGTGAATATCAGGAAGGTCAGGAAGATGCACGGTTTCCTCCTCACGCTAAAGGAAAGAATGGGGCTTAGGAGTGATGAGTGTGCCAGAATAAGGTCCACTTCCCTTCCCATGTCAAGACCTATAAATACTCCAAAAACAGGAAGCTAGGAGGGAAGGAATTGTGGGCAAACTTTAATCCTAGATAGACAAACTATCTACGTTCCGCCGACCACCAATAATCTTATACATATACAAACACGTACCAAAGCACTATGCAGCATATCTTGTGACAGAAGCCAAAGGTTTATAGTAAAATGAAAGAAGGCAGTTAGATCAGGGTGTAGCTGATATTTATCAGACTTGTGAGTGGAGGAGCAGGTGGAGTGTCATTCTTACCATGACATGTTGATGCATGGTAATGGGTCAAAGAGCTGTACTGCAAAGTTTTATTGTCATCTTTCATCTTACCCGTAACAATTTACTTGGCAGGGGTGACACCACAACCAAGAAAGCAATTCATTCACAATGAAGCTGAGCCACTGAAATCCGGTTTTCAAATTTAAAAAATGTGGGAATTTTGAGCATAATATCTGGAAGCTCAATGCTCTCTCACAATTCATAAATTCATACAAAGCTGTAAATAATACATTCAAAAAGCCATAAAAATGTTCACAATGAGAGCTCTCAACCCCCCACAGATAAACACACACACACACACACACACACATATTAATATAGTTAATATAGTCTCCAGCTTCATATAAAGTCTAAATTCATATAAAGTCATAATATCAACATTTCAATACTTCAACATTGTATTACTCTTAAAGGTAAAGTGTTTAATTTCTAGTAAAACCAAACAGAATTGCAAAAGTAATGATTGTTTTCAAAACTGCCCTGCTCTCAGTTATTGAAGCTCTGAGACTGGCAAGAGCAGCTTCCAAATCTGTATGTTGTATGTTGCTTTTGACACAGTTAACCACCAGATCCACCTCTCGACACTCATGATGAAGGACATCTCAGGAACCGCACTCCAATGGTTCATTTCTTAACTCTCAGGTAGGTCCTTGTGGAGGGGTGAGGTGAGGTGTCGCAACATCTAGCTACCGGGGTGCCTCAGGGCTCAGTGCTTGGACCACTTCTCTTCTCCATCTACTTGTCATGACTAGGATCTGTCATTCAGAAACATGGTTTTTCCTATCACTGCTATGCTGATGACACACAACTCTACCTCTCATTCCAGCCAGATAATCTGACGGTAGCTGCTCGCCTCTCAGCCTGCCTGACAGATATTTAATTCTGCTCTGGAATTTTTACTGAGGTTGTGTGAGAAAAACACAGACTTGGCAGATTCAGACGGGATTAAAATCACAAAGTATGTCTGTGAAACATGAATTTCTCTAAAATCCCCCTGAAAAACTAGTCCCGTCCGAGTAGGGCGGAGCATGTTACACAATTTGTCCAATCTCTTGTTCTATCCAGACTGGACTATTGTAATGCTCTCTTGGCAGGCCTTCCAGCATGTACTGTCAACCCTCTGCAACTGATCCAGAATGCTGCAGCAAGAGTGGTCTTTAACAAGCCGAAAAGAGCGCATGTCACACCTCTCTTCATAAACATGCACTGGTTGCCAATTGCTGCTCTCATCAAATTCAAGGTACTGATGTTTGCCTACAGAACGACCACTGGCTCTGTCTGCACCCCAGACTTATGTGCCCTCCAGAAGCTTGCGTTCTGCAAGTGAACGGTGCCATGTGGTGCCATCCCAAAGAGGCAAAAAATCACTTTCACGGACCATTACCTTGACTGTTCCATGCTGGTGGAATGACCTGCCTAACTCAACCCGAGCTGATGAGTCTCTAGCCATTTTCAAGAAATGGCTGGGCGTTTTTCCTACCCTGATTTTAGCCCTCTGGTTTGAAATCTCTGTTTGAAGGGGCATGTCTGCTGTGAGACTTCAGTGTAAATGCCCACTGCTGTGATTGGCTAACATTAGCTAGTATTACATGTTTAACTCTCTCGAAAACTTTTAGCACGTTTTTACTATTATAGCTCTCAAGGTTAACTAATCCAGCGATTGCAAAGGGAGCGTTCTTTGAACGTTTTCTATATATAATCACAGTTTAAAAAACAGATTGTTTTCATCCTACTAAGAGAAACAATGTGAAGTTGAGTGTTTAGTCACTGGTTTGATTTACTGACACATAAACAAAGAACATCTGACTGTACATGAATCATTACATATCAGAAATCACTGATCACAGATCAGGCATAAGAATTAACACGGTTACTTACATGTTGTCGTATTACTGTCGAGTCCATATCGTAAAAGTGTGTTTGCAAAGCCTGCGCCAAAATTGCAACTGATTTACCAAAGAATCCTCAGTGAAATGTATCGGACACAAATAAATAATGCTGAACTGAAACATTCACATTGTTGAAAATAAATAACCACATTCCTAGCATTAGGATCCTGTGGAAGGTAATGTTATTTGTAATCCTGTATCCTGATCCTCTTCTCTCCTCATCATCTCACTAACACACCTGTGGGCGGGGCCAGAGTTGCAATGAGGAAGTAGATTGTTGATCTTCTCCTGCAGAGGCGGTCTTTCACCTCATAGATAGGTACATTCCACAACGTTCCACAGTCGTTCTCTGGGCTTGGTTTCAATAAAAGCAGTTATGAAACTTACAGGATATTCTTATAGCCTTATGATGACCTCTTATATGTCAAAAGCGCAAGGAAAATTTGATTTCTCAGTTCAAGACCCCTTTAAACTCACACTACTTAAGTCAATGTTGCTATGCTGGGCTGGACAATATGCTCAAACAAACAGAACAACCGACAAATGACTTGCAAACAAGATCCATATTGTCAGATTAGACAATCAGACTTTTATTCTGGAAGGATGCATTAAATTGATCAAAGGTGACAGTAAAGACATTATAATGTTACAAAAGATTTCTATTTCAAATAGATGCTGTTCTTTTGAACTTATCAAGGAACCTGAAAATAAAATGTATAACGGTTTTTACAAAAATATTACGCAGCACAGCTGTTTTCAACAGAGAACTGGAGAGAAGTCAGTTTACAGTTATAATCATGGTTTATGCGCATGAATGTGAAAAAAATATGCTTATTAATAATATTAACTATTTAATATTTTTAATAATTATTATTTCTGTTATTTTTGTCTCATATGCAAAAATGACCTATAAGTTGTATATGCTCTCATAAATTAATTTTAAATAATGAACTATGACCATCAGATCACCATGTGTAAATGTCACTGCCCATCAAGAAAGAAAAGACTGTCCTTTTAGAACATGTGCGTGAATCGTGCATTTCCTCTCTCTCTTCCACAGGACAGACTCCAGACGGGGTTCCCAGGGTCGTGAAAAGAAGGAAGAGGGGTGAAATCAGCAGTGATGTAGTGATGACAGGTGTGTCTTTAATCTATGTGGGTTTCTTCCTTTTACTGCTTAGTCCTTTTCCTCCTTTCTTCTGTCTTCATTTGTTGTATCTGTCCTCTTTTCTTTACATTTTACAGTAATTACAGTGGATAATTAAATTACTTCACTCATAGTAATGACTGGAAGCTGATGTTCTGTTTGCATAACCAGTCTCTAAATAAGGAAGTGATTATAGTAGTAGATTATGTTGGTTTTATGACATGTTCTTTTTGACTGTTTGAAGAACAGATTCACTTGGAAATGTTTCAGTGCAGTGTTTGGGTATGTAGTCATTCACCCTGCGGGGATGGCTGTCGTACATACCCAGAATGCGTGCTACAGTTATTGAGCACATATTTCCCTGTGTTTTACTATCTCTCGCTCAATACATTCACAGAGACAACCCTGACATTGATTAACCACAGCTTAGTTTTCTAAGAAGTGCAGACATCACACTTAGCTGGACTGTTCGACTGTTAGCGCTTGCTGAACGTCTGATTGCAAAGCTACACTAGGGACAAATAGCTCTTAAAGAGACAGTTCACCCAAAAAACTAAAACTCTGTCATCAATTACTTACCAATAAGACTTTCAATCCCCTTCGAAACACATTTAAAGACACACTATATTGCCAAAAGTTTTGTGAAAGCTGGTTATCGTTATCTTTATAGTTATATAAATTGTTCTTAGTGTGAATTATTTTTATTCTACAAAATGACTTTCTCTTATACCAAAGCCTTGCTAGCATCATAACCTCTTGTTAGCCAGTTAGTGGCCACTCCCAGCTCTGTGTATACAAATACGTCTTGTTTTAGCCCACCATATAGCCAGTCCAAATTTGCTAGTTCGCTCAAAAAAGCTCTAACAACACAACAGTGCTAAGTGATCAAAGTTGGACATTGGGAACGTGGTGGGCTTCTGGTACATCATGACACAAGAATGCCAAAGCAGTTAATCATGCAGCCTTATCGCAAATATCTTTAGCAGGGCGTGGGTTCACACATTGACAGACATCCTGACCATACAAAGCTTGAAAGAGAAAACAAAACCAAACGGTTTAAAAGTTAAACAGCGCTGCATGAAATTGAATGGGCCTTCCCTTTTTGTTTTCTTTCAGTTTGATATGAAACGTTAGGGAAAATCAGCGTTACACATCTATGACCAGCATATTCTGCTCATGGTGCGGCTAATGTCACTGTAACCAATTAGCCGCAGGTGCCTGCTTATCTGAGAGGTACAGAAAACTGCAGGGAAAAGATTTTAAGACTCCTGCAAAGAGCAAACAAGACCGACGAGCAGGCAGATGGAATGAAGAGTATGAAAGGGGTGTAAACTTTCATATCGAGACTTTATTATTTATAAAGTTTTTAATATATTTTATATTGTAATAATTTCACATTTAATCTTCAAGTTAATGTAGAAACAGTATATTTTAATATTTGATCTAACAGGTAGGAAATATATACAGAAATTGAATAAAGTTATCAAACACTTCACTGTCTTCACTGCATAAATTATCAATTAAATATAGATTAATCCTTATTAAAGCTACAAAAGTTCAGTCAAGAGCAGTGAGTGATTTTCTCTTTGTCTTTTGTTCTCTGATTTACATTAATGACAGACATCACAGCAGCGGGTTTATTAGGCTGCTGTCACTTTAAGATATTTCCGGATCTGACACGCATCCGATGTCCTCACAACTCTTTGCATTCATGTAACACATTTTAACTCATTTAAGACCGTTGACCGGTGTAGTGACAAATTCTCCTGTAGGACCCCAAGCGATCCCATTGGTTCAAATTGCTTTAATAGGTACTCTCTTTAGCGCCTGATTACAATGCTGTTTCAACTACGTTATAATGACTATTTATGTCTGTATTACTTAGCTTATATACTAGCACAGCATACAGATAAGCGATTAGCCTGATAGCTTAGTTTATACACACATTTGCACTTACCCTACATATATTCTCAATCATCTTTAATGTAATTGTGTTAAATTAAGTGTTAAATGTCCAAATATTTCAGTTATAAATAAAACAAATTAATGAAGTTCACTTAATAGGCTATTATTATTATTTATTAATTAACAGTTAATCAAGTGTAAGAAATTACATCCAATTTTATCATGCGTATATACTTAGGATAATCATTAACTGACAGTTTGGGGAGATTTCGAGGGAGGACCCGATTTGTCATGACACTGTGCTAAAGAGGATACACGTCAAAGTGGACATTTTGGCATACTTTTGTGTGTTTTTGTCCGTTCAAGCGTAAAAGAGAACTCAACGCGTGCCAGTACAGATTTAAGTTATTATTTTCGCGTCTTATCGCACTTCAATGGTTTAATAGCACTTGAATGAATAATTACATAATCATATACTGTAGCGCAGCCAAAGGATGACAGAAAAAACTGATAGCGCGTTAATTGCGTTAAATATTTTTAACGTGTTAAACTGAAAAAAATATCGCATGCGTTAACGCGCTAATTTTGACAGCACTAATAGTTTTGCTTGATGAATAGAAAGTTAAAAAAAACAGCATTCATTTGAAATAAAAGTCATTATAAATGTCTTTATTTAATGCGTCCTTGCTGAATAAAAGTATGAATCTCTTTAAAGAAAAATCCAACTTTTGAACAGTAGTGTACAATAGCAGTTACCACAGGATGCTTTTATAATTCTGTGTATTTTTGAAAGTTTTGGGGTGATAAATAGACAATCTTAATGGTGGGTCTCTGTACAGAGATATATGAGTGTGAGGACAGGTGTCAGACCAGGCTGGGCCCACATGTCAGCGCTCCCCAGGGAGAGCGAGAGAGTCAGAGCGGCTCAATCCTCCCTCCCCCACTTTCAAGCCTCGGCTTCTCTCTTTGAATGGAGGAGGAAGAATGGGGGGTGAATGGCAGGTGATCCTGTCTGAGGACCATTAATAACCCTTCACAATTTTCTCTGATGCTAACAGCAAATCTTTCTGCCAAACTAGTTATACAACACAACAATCACTTTGTGAATTAGTGAAGTTAATGCTGGAAGGCTTTCTGATTAATTTGACCAGAAAATAGTATACTACAGCTGTCTAGATAATTTCCTTTTCTAATAGTGATCAAACCATACTCATATAGGGTATAATGTTGATTTATAAGTTCGGTCACACTTTAGATTAGGGTCCAATTCAACTATTAACTAACTATTCTAACTATTAACTATGACTTTTGCCTCAATAAACTCCTAATTTACTGCCTATTAATAGTTAGTAAGATAGTTGTTAAGTTTAGGTATTGGGTAGGATTAGGCATGTAGAATAAGGTCATGCAGAATAATCCATTAATATGTGCTTTACAAGTACTAATAAACAGTCAATATCCTAGTAATATGCATGCTAATAAGCATCTAGTTAATAGTGAGAATTGGACCCTAAACTAAAGTGTTACCATAAGTTCTCCAGGATTTTGCATTTATACCATGGTAAAACAAGTCTAAACTGATTCAAACTAAAAGCTGAATAGATCCATCCTGGTATTATCAGTTTCATACGAAGAAAAACAAGTCATGATACAAAGTAAATTATTTCAGGATTTATTGTATGAAAAAATATATATTTCTGGCCTTTCTGACAAAAGGCACAATACATAAACATATATACATTTATCTTTTATAAATACAAATTATTTACAATTAAATATTTTGTACAATATTGCATTGTTAAATTAAGAATGACAATATAAAATATAAAAGTATCTATTTTGGTATAAATGGTTTAAAAAAATATTAAGAAACAAAACAAAAAGGGAAAAAGAAAAGAAAACAACTTGATGTTACAGTTTTTGTTTTTGAAAAAGACCCTAATGCAGGGGTTCACAAAACCAGGAAATCTTGACAATGATGAGGCTATCAGTTTGAACCAACTGGTACGTTCGAGCCTTGGGAATGTCGGAAATAGCTTAGCAGCAGTGAATGTTGACAGGATGAAAGCTGTACACAACAACATCCATCATGCACTGCTGTTTAAACAATTTGTACCCAAGTCAACCCAAGTATTTTCTGCTGAAAAACATACTCCTGTAGTTAAAAAAAAGTTTTTTTTTAGTGTTTCTAAGGAGTACCTTTTTCATTGAGCTATAACACATTGAAAGATGAGGCACTTAATCAAGATTGGGTTTGAGTGAACGTCACTGATAGTCAAATCAATTGTAGGCACTAGGTAAAATCACAGCCAAAGTAAACTGTAGATTCTCAAGACATTTGTTCACATTGTTCACAGCCAAAACAGCTTGTTTTTGATTGCTTATCATCACAGATCCATTTATAAATAGCATTTCGAACCATATCCAAAAATAAAAATACAAATAATAAAATACTCCATGGTCACATTTCCAGATCCTTCAGTTGCACCTCCTTCACCCATAAGGCTGATTGATTGGGCTTCATGTGATTTATAGAGTGAGATGAACTTCAGGATGTCTGTTTTCTTCCTTTTCAAGGCTTCCGTGATTAATGAATCCTTGCTTCTTCTCAGCTCTTCCAGAGAGTTCTTTGTGTACATTTTAAATATATAAATTCTATTTGGGTCATTAAAAAAAGGGGGAAAGAAAATAGTGCAAATAATGCAAGTCCTCAAGTCTTCAAGTCTCTTGCTTTGTCTTCGCAAAATCATTGTCCGTATCAAAAAGTAGTCCTTTTACTGAGCAGCATGAATAAATAAATAATATAATGCAGATATAATATATACTCTCTTCACGTCTTCCTTTTGTCCTTTAAGACTGTAAACATTTTTGGGGTCAGGTCCTCTGGTTGTTAATGGACTCCAGATTGAAAAATACTGTTAAACCTGAAGAAGAAGAACGAAAAGAGAAGGCAACTATTAGTGTATGTTCTTTGAAAGCATCATAACCAATAAATGACAATGAGAAAACTTTGAGGAAAATGTCTGGAGTTGCTTACCTCAGTAGCAAATACACATTGTTCTATGTGTTCAGGAATGATGTACACAGGGTGATACACTCCCTCTTTTGGATAGTTCAAAGGTGGAACTAGCAATGTGGATTCAGAGTTTTTCCTGAAATGAAGAATACATCAACGTTAGATTTGCACATTTGATGCCATCAAATAAAAGCACAGAAACAGAAAACAAAATGAACAATGACATGAACACAAACTTACATGTCTAGCTTGTTGTTTGTAGGTTTTTCGTCAATGCTCAGATTGTAGTCCACCATCTTCTGCTTGTAATTTGATTGAGTGTCCACAATGGTAGATCTGAGCGCCACATCCTTATTGGACACCTTAAATGGACCGCCAGGAATGAGGAAGGCCTCCTTCTCTCTACCTAATGTCGAGGTCGGGGTCAAGGAGACACGGTTGTTGATGGACTCCAGGTCGTTGCGCACGGTGGTCGAGGTGGCATTGCGGCCTTTTCGCATCTGTCTCAGGACCACAATGGCGGCGCAGATCACAAGAGTGAGAGTGATGAGGCCGAATGTAAATGAGACCACCAGGGCCGCTGGAAGAGGAGGGCTCGTCACAGGGGACTTGTCTTTATACTGGCATCTTGTGCCCATGAAGCCTGGTGGGCACTGGCAGACGGGCCCAGAGAAGTGGGTGTAGCAGGTCCCTCCATTCTCACAGGGCATGCGGCTGCAGGCGTCAGAGCGGACGCTACAGTCTTTGCCTGAGAAACCAAGCGTGCATGAGCAGGTGTAGCCGTTGATGCCGTCCACACAGGTGCCTGCGTTTTGGCAGGGGTTACTTGCGCAGTCGTCGATGTTTATTTCACAACGTGAGCCTATGAAGCCGGGGCGGCATCGGCATGTCAGTCTGTTACCCAAATCCAGACACTGGCCACCTTTAAAGAAAAAGCAATTGTTAAAATCCCAAATGTTAAAGCATTAGCCTATAAATAAGGGAAGGTGAACTGGATAATAAGGGCGAGGGAGTAAACCAGGGCGATTATAACCCCTGGGAAGGCAGTGTTATATTTTTTAGACTCATAAAGGTCTATTGCTTTATGACAGCTCTATCTCGCCATTCATATCAGTGCAAGAGCCTCACTGGCGTCTTTTCTATCATGCATGAGAAGTGTGTCATGCACAGTGGATGCATCTCAAAACAAAACAAAAACTAAGATGGAGGACGCTGGAATGCAGTACTTAAGTATTGATGAATGTATATTTATTTTTGCAAATTCAAACATTTCATAAAATGGGCTTAAACAGCTCGCATTTTACAGTAATAGTTCACAAATATCGTGACCTAAATATGATTTTTATTTACAATACAGATACTTAACAAATGTACTTAAGAATACTTTGCTACTGTCCATCACTGCTGGAATGTTTCGCATTTAGGACTAAAAGTAAGGTGAAAATATGCTTACCATTGGCACAGGGGTCACTGCTGCACCGGTCGATTTTCTTCTCACAGTTGGAGCCCATGTAACTGGCAGGGCAGAGGCAGGAGTAGCCACCGTTTCCCTTTTCCATGCAGGTTCCTCCATTGAAGCAGGGTCCATCGGCACAGGTCATAGCGCTGATCTCGCAGTTCTTCCCGTAGAAGCCCTGAGGGCATGTGCAGGTGTAATCGTTCACCAGGTCCTGAGAAGAAAAAGCAAAAGCCATTAACGTTCGAGCTCCTCCAAAGACAAGAAAGGGCAAAGCTCAAGTGTACTGTTGCAAAGCGCTGCTTACGTTGCAACTGCCTCCGTTCTTGCACGGGTTGCTGTCACATTCGTTGGTCTCAATCTCGCAGTTTTTGCCACTGAAGCCTGGCTTGCAGATGCAGGTGTAGCTGCCCTGACCGGTGTTGGTACAGGTGGCGTCGTTCATGCAGGGCTTGTGATTGGTGCAGAAGTTCAGATCCTCGTTGCAGAACAGGCCGCCCCAGCCTTCCTTGCAAGTGCACTGAAAGGGCTGGTTGCAGGTGCCATGCAGGCACCCCGGGTATCGCTTGCACTCGTCGCAGAGGGGGCCATCCCACCCGAGGCGGCACTTGCACTCACCGGGGGCCTCACAATAACCGTGCTCCTCGCTACAGCCAGACGAGCAGATGGCTGTTTAAAAGGGAGAGGGAGAAAAAGGGGGACATTAGAATGACTGGCATCATAAAACAACCCCCCTTCTAGAGGCTCAGGCACATCAAGTATTTGTTAAGTACTAAACTAAGCAGCTGGGGGACACACAAAAGAAACACATGCCGCCTTTTTCACGGAAGGCAGAGCATATTAGGTTTCAACGCGTGTCCTTGTTAAATCATGCTCGTTGCTTCTATTGTTACAGTGAACAAAAGCAAACCTATAAGTTTTGTGTGGCTGTAAGAAGCCGTTGAACTTGCCCGCGTTATTCTCGCTGGGTGCGCATAATAATTCAAAAACACTTACGTTCTGCGCAATATTCGCCTTTCCATCCAGACAGGCAAATTCTGTTTCCAGCGGCGTCACAGTTGAAGTGGCCGAACGCGTCGTTCCGTGGGCGGCAGAAATCCGAGCATTCCTCGCCGTGGTAGAATTCGTCGCACACGACGCGATAAGAAAAGCGCAGTTGGCTTTGCTCTCCGAGATGCACGTCCTGGGACCAGTCCTCGCCGATAGCGAGTCTTCGTTTAGTGGCCAAACGGCTGATCATGTTGTTGATATTCTCTGAAAGGAACAAAATAAGAGATTTGTTAAATATGGAAATAGGCGTAACAAATAAAGTTTTGTAAACTACTAAAAACAGGTGAGCGCATACCTGTTGACTGGTCAGATGACTCTGCGTTCCAGGCTTCGATTATCAGCGAGACAATTCCCTGTAATGGCAGAACTCTGTTAAACATTTATTACACACGCATACATACATACACAGGCCTGCACAAGAAGTGATAATGAATCGCATAAGACTTAGTTTGAGCTACTCACCGGCCATTTGAAGTTAAAAGGCACGCGGATATGCGCACTGCTGGAGATGGAGTCCGCGCTGAGGATGTCTGTCATTCCAGTGCCGTAAGTGCACGGCGGCTCAGGTAGGATGATGTCTTGTGAGTGCTTCAGGCAAACGCGGAAAAACATCTGGCAGTCGCTGGACTGTTTGCACACACTGCTTGTGCTCGTGAAAGAGTGCACTTTCAACTCAAATACACCGGATGATTCCGCCTATGGAAATAAAAACAGGACTAAAATTAGCACTCTGTAAAAACACTGGTATAAAGAATCGTCTTACATTCAAATAGGCAAATAGGTATACAATACTCACCAGATGAGCTGATATCAAAACTAAAAAACACGTTAATAAAAAACAAGCCATTTTGGAGCCTTCAAGCCTTCTTGTCTGCTACTGAACGATAGCAGACCGCAAGAGTAGTCCGATATGAATGTTTGTAGTGGTATCCACGATTTAAGGAATAAAAAATATCGGAATGCAAAGCTAAATTACTTAACTATTTGAAAAAAATCTTAATGTCGTCTGTGTTGGAGCTTACAAAGCAAAGAGAAACAGATTCCTTGCTCCTGGAGACTTTGGACCCTTCAGTTACCTTTCGTGGAGTGTGCCTGCGCGTGTGGTTTAAATAGCAAGCCAAGAGAAGGCGTGGCTTATGCGAGGGAAAAGTCATAAAGTGCTTTGATGGATTTATTTGATGAGCCCTTGGACATCATGACGCTTTACGTTCATTTCATAGTAAACGAGATATTACAGAACAACATAAACTGTGCATAACACAGGCGTTTGGAAACTTAAAAAAAAAGTAGGCAAATTAAATATTAACAGTGGTTTATAAATGGTTTCAAAAGAATTGCTCCACACTGTGCTCCATAAAACGTATAGGAATAAATTCGAAACCTTTTTTAATGTAGTAAACATTTGTCTGGAGTGTTATTAAACCTGCCCCTGCCATAGTTTTAAGGATGTGAGGGGGAAATCTTATTACAACCAACTACGCACATTTTAATATTTTTCGATGTCGCGTGCCACGCAATTCTCTGAAAGTTTGTTTTCGTCTTGGGAATTAATTCTCTTGTCACTGATCGCGGAAGGGGTGGGGTGTAGGTGGAGAGGATCTGCACATCCCATTTTATTCAGCCCTAAAATCTGTAATTGTTCTGACGCGTGTGAGTCGTTAAACCGGCAAGCGGTTTATTGTGCCCTGGAAAGATCCGGAGAGCTCTTTTGTTATCTTGGGTTTGGATTGTAGGTCTTTGGTAAAGAGGGTGAAATGGTGGGGGTTGCGCAGAGCATTTAAGATTGCAGATAATTGCTTTCTGCAGTAAGAGTGTGTGTACGTGTGCTGGGAGGAGGCACTCACTACAGCTGTATGATAATCATTGCACCTGCGCGCTGTGTTTGCGCTTCGCTTTCTAGATATATAAACACACACGCGTCTTCTTTACTAATTCCTTTATTTTAACGAAGTTTATTTGAATAACCAAATATAACTGGCATGCATATCAAAAATGTACTTGCATGCGCAACAATATGCATGTTGCTGAAATGTCATTCCTGCGAGCAGAAACAAAATTAAGAACTGCAGGTAAAATTCTATTTGTGAATTCATTAACTTCAGAGTATTAAAGGAAGGCTCTGCCGCTCATGTTTGGGGCATGTTACGAGTAAACAGAGGAGACACGCGAACAATGCGCAGCGTTCCAAACTGTTGCTCGTGCTTTAGTGATTTTCTATTGTGATTCTAATGAGAGCAGCGCGTGCCTCCGCTGGCCCATCTTTACCCCAGGCACGCTTTGCCTACTGGACAGCACCATGATTAGGGGGTTAAGAAGGACCTCTATTGTTAATTTATTGTCGGACAATTATTAAGACAGTCTGGTTTCTTGGCTTCTGATGAGCACAATGATGAATACGTAAACAAGACTTATTATCTGTGTAAACATGAAAAACAAATGGAATTCTTTTTTTGTTTTGTTTTTTATGCTTCCACATACAAACAAACAAGGTACAAAATCAAATCTCTGAATATAACAACAGTTGTTCAGCCTTCGGTTGAGCAAAGCCAGTAACAAAAAGGAAAAAGCACTATAAAACAAATGAACAAATAATTGAATAATTTTGGAGGGCTTTCTGGTTTTTAACAATTTGTACTAGAGTTTAACCTCATTCATCCACTGGTTAAAGTTAACATAAAATGTTGCATAAACACTCTTATATGAAAACCAAATTAAAATGGTAACATTTTAATGTTCTTCCTCCAAAAATTATAAGGGAATTTGTTTTTTTACTTAATACTACAACCATAAATAATAGCCTAACAATACATTTTTATTTTAAAATATGTATATGTATATACATTTTAAGGTAAATATAGCCTATAAGTAAAATTTGACAGTAGTTTATTTAAATAAATAAAAAAAATATATTTTTTTTACAGTGTAGTAAAGTAACATATGCCTAACTTTTTTTGACCTGGCCGTGTTATGATGCGCGCCCAAGCTCGTATTGATGCGCGCTCTGGGGTAGCATGTTCAGCAAAATAGGTGTCGTGTGCCCATTATGTTCATTCGACAAAGAGAGTGATGAGGGGAAAGCTGGGAAAAGTCACAAAATCAATAGCCATCTGGCTCAATCGAAGACGCGCATGCTGCATCTCTGATGTTTCCTGATATAGGTGAATGATAAATCAAACATAGGCCAGCCCCCTTTCCCCCGGGAACATTAATAAGTGTAATAAAGTCACCACTGTAATGGTTTCATCGCCTGCTTTTGCGGCTTACAAAATTAAGCACTAGATGTTTTGCTTTGCGCGTCCGCGTTTAACACTTTCTCATCCACGTGTCTAACATCCAAACGGTGCAAGAGTCGTCGCGTCGGCTGGGATAAAGCGTGTCTGTGGGTGCTAGTGAATTATGGGGGGAGGAGGAGGGGGATTGGCACATGGGGGTGAAATGACACATGGCGACAGTTATGGTGAGGTGTTAGCCAGTGGCAGAAGGCGCGTCCATAAATGTGAATTGGTGCCCCTCTTCAAGGTGTGAAGTGCGACACGCGGTGCCCGACGCAGACCGGTTCCCAGGCTCCCAGCACGTGCATGATGCTCTGAGGTGTCACTTTATTCGCATGTCATTTGTTCACACCTTTGGGAAAAGTCTGTTCTGGAACTGGCGACTTCATTTCATCGGTCAGTTGTGCCACATTTGTACAAACTTTCCGAGAACCGAGATCTATTCGGAACACGTTCCATTTAAAACACCAAAGGCCCGTTCACACCGAGAACAATAACTATAAAGATAACGATATTAGTGTTGGCCCATCAACTGTTTGGTTACCCACATTCTTCAAAATATCTTCTTTTGTGTCCAGGAGAAGAAAGAAATTCATACAGGTTTGGAACAACTTGAGTGTGAGTAAATGATGACAGAATTTTCATTTTTGGGTGAACTATCCCTTTGTCAGCCGGTTATTTTAGTGAATTAAAAATATACAGCTTGATGTATATAGTACGATTTTCGAAGTCTAATAGCTATTATGAGCCGGTTCTTTTAAGTGAGTCAGCGTCTTCCGAGCGTTTCTTTTAAATTAATCAGAAGAATGACTCGCACGAGCCGGTTCTTTGTAGTGAATCAAAAACACTCGGAGCGGTTGCTGAATTAATTTATCTTACTAAATGTATTCCTTTCGTTATCTTCGACTCTAAATTATTCATTTAAAGCTCGTCAGACTTTGCAGTTGCCATTTTATTCATATGACAGCTTGTATTTAAAGATATTCATTATGAGTTTGTTTGTAATCAGTGTTTTTTATATAGGCCTAAATACAAAATTAAATGTCACCACATCTTTTTTGTTTTGTTTTAATGTTTAACTCGCTAGTTAATAGTTTGAATTAGCAGAGGCCAGACAAAAGTTTCGTGCTCTTCAGTGTTTACCATAAGGGCACAATTGGCACGTGCCCGTCTGTGAAACGCAAAGGTGCGACATTGACAAAAGTTTAACACCTCGCATTCTGTGTCTCTCAATTGCCTCAAATTGTGTGCGTTCTGAAGCGTGCTGCTGGGGCATCGGCCGGTCAGAGAGGTTATCCACAGGGTGTGGGTGTTATTTTAAGTGCACTAAAATCGAGTTAGAGTGTTGAAGTTAATGGTGGAAGAAACGGATTTAGTGCTGGATTCCTAATTCACACAAGAAAAAGGAACACAAGTCTAAACGACTTTTGTTTACATAGTTGCTATTAGAGCATTTCAAGTATGTGCAACACAGTCAGTGCCAATAGAAATACCATTAGTTACATCCAACCATCAAGTCTGATTATATTAAGGCAATTTATAATATATCAATATATTTTTGTTTCAAAGACACTTGCACTTGCATTTGAAAATGGCAAGAAATTACAAAATTAATTCTCAACATTTTGTTTCCTGAAATAAGTACTGCAGCCACTCAATAAAATCACCAATATTAAACAATTCACATTCATTTCTCTATAGTCATTTTTTATTTACAAACAGGAACAGGAATAAAACAGTGCACTTTTAATAAAAAATTGGTCAACTTTTTTGGTCAAAGTTTTATTTGTTTGCATTTTAAAAAAAGTGTAGTTGATCTTCTGCTGAAATAAAAACATTAAACATTTGTTTACAACATTATGCATCTCAGTTTTATTACTTTTTTTAATTAAAAGTGCACTGTTTTGGCCAGTTTTTATTTATCTTTTTAAATAAAAAAAATATAAATGTCTTTGTGCGTGATCTCAGGATTTAGGTTCACATCTTGAGTGTTGAACTTAATATACAGTTTCTTCAGGAACACATTTATCTACCAGCCATATATAACAAATTATGATTATATGACAAACTTGTACTGTAGTTTATCATAAAAGTTAAAGGTGATGATCAATCCTTTCAGCCTAGAAAATAAAATACCATGACATCACACATCACACACATTATTATATGGTTTGTTTATTGGAGATATTCTGGGTGTTTTACAACATAAGCAATACAAAGAACATTCCACAAGTACATCCTCAGACATGATGGGCCATTTCTGAAATAGCACCAGATTGAGTTGCTTTATTTGAGAGGTTCTCCTCAACACACTGCAACAGTATCACCACGACAAAGACAGTCTCGCTGGCAGCATGAACACAAATCCAAGGTTTCACTTCGTGTGCTGTGTGCTGAGCATACCTTATGGAATTGTCTAATATCAGGCTATTGCCTACAGCATCAGTTATGGGTTTGAAATGGGGCCTACGTGATGGAAACAAGATCATCTCTTCAGTTCATGTGGTGCTATGCAGTTCTTTGCTCTTGCAGAGATAAGGGAGCCATAGAAGTGGACAGGAACAAGTCCAATAACCCTGAAACAATTTCTAATCAGTCAGATCATACATGATGGCACTATATTTGTGTGTCTGCTGTCCGGGAAGTGCCATCTTCCACAGGAATAAAACGTCTTTTGGAGTCTCTCGCTCCTTTCCCAACCCCTATAACAAGGTAGCATCACTTCAGTGTAGCTGTTTTTCCACACATGGCCTTCTGCTCCCATTCTCCCCTCCCGCCCACATACACCGTCCACCCGTTTGACTATGACCTTCATCTCAATGGCTGGTCACAGTCGAGGTGGGACCGTTTAAGGTGGGTGTGAGCAGGACGAGTCCTCACTGCTGCTTCCGAGACCAGAGACGTCCTGCGATGGTACCTAATGAAATGCCCTGTTTCTTCTGTTGCTTAAGCTCCGAAAGTCTCTGTTCTTCTTCCTGTATGTGCAAAAAATATTCATGCGATATTAGCAAACACCACTTATATGACATCTGACAGGGAAAAAGAAAATGTGATGAGTACCTGTGCAAGCTGTGCTTGTCTTCTTTTGAAAGCTTCAATGGGGTCTTCCTCATGGGCGTAGTTCTCTAATACTGAACGCACATCCTCCACTCCGCTGATGGCAATAGCTGCACACCATATACAAGGTCAATTGAGTTGTACAAATGAACGACACAATCCGACAACATCTATTTGCCCCACACATGCACACTCACTTTTAAGGAAGGCAGCCAAGTCATAGAGCGTGCGATCCTCTGAGTTGCCATCCCACTTGCGTAGCGCCAAACCGTTGAAAGGCTGTAGACTGAAGGCCTCTCGCTTACAGTCCACCACAATGACTTTAGAGGTGTCTCTGTTCAAACAAGACACATCCTGCAAGACAAACAGAGTCATTAGTAAATATTTTATTTATTATTAATACCACTTATTTGTTTTTTTTAATCACTGAGGTTACTTTGGTAAGTCCAGACCTTAAATTCATTGAAAGTATTTGGGATGTTCTGGAGGAGACTTTACAGAGTGCTGGACTCTTGCATTGTCAATAGAAGATCTTGAGCATTTCCATCAAGAGGGGAGTTTGAGGGGAGTCTGGACTCAGAGGTGCCAAATCATGTGTGAAAATGATTCTTCATGCTCCCTCCCAACCATTCTTTCACAATTTTAGCCTTGACATTGTCATCCTGGAATAGGGCCATGATGTGTCTTCCTACATGGTTGTTTAAGAAATGAAAAGCTACACACTCCATCAATTAAGGCCCTTTCACACTGAGCGTGACGCGAATCGCAGACGACCGTAAAACGATTGATTGCCTTCACGCCTGCACGATAGGTGGCGCTGACCGAGAACGCATTTTTCCTCATGTATGCATCTCGTAGGTTTTCCCATTTGGCTTTAACCCCGTCCGCTGCACAACATACAGTAAATTAAGATAAATAAAGTTTGGTACACAGAAACCATCATGGACTGTGATCTAAAGTGGATTTTGATTATATAATGGGCATACTTGCATTATTGGTAGTGTTTTAACAATAAGTGAACATAATCATATTGATTTGGCTTCATGTTTCATCTGTAGAAACGTTTCTCTCAGTTGTTCATGTGCGGAACTATGCAGAACTCAGAACAAGTAAAAAATAACACAATGTCGTCATTTGGAAGGGCAGGAGTTATGATCACATGATATGATTGACAGATCTAGAGCGAATGACTCGTAACAATAAATGACTCAGACACGCACAGAAGAAAACGGCACTCTGTACGCTCTTTCGAGCTCTTCAGATCGCATAATTCAGTGGAAAATGAATAGAAGTGATAATCTGTATGAAGAACATGTAATAAATCTGTTCTCAGACATCAATGATAACACTCAACATCCATTCTCTTATCTCTTCCGGAATAGTTTTCTTCGGTGTTTACACAGGTTTTCAAAAGAGCGCCACCACTCTCACACTTTTGTGCAACAGCAGCGGCTCGGGTAAGCTTAAATCTAATTGGACGGCTCGTTTCATTGTGGGTCAACGAGGAAAAAAAAAAAAAAAAATATCGACACACTGGTCGGAAAAAAATAATCTTGCTTTGTCGCGCCCAGTGTGAATAGCTCTATAGGGATCTATTGTTTTGATTCAAGAGCATCGTCGCGTCGTACATTCTATACAACTATACTACGTCAACAGCGTTAAAGTCTGACACAGGCTAGAATAAATTGTTGAATAAAGTCATATTTTTGTTTGTTTTTTGCGCACAAAAAGTATGCTCGTCACTTCATAAAATTAAGGTTGAACCACTGGAGTCACATGGACTATTTTAACAATGTTTTTACTACCTTTCTGGGCCTTGAAAGTGTTCATTAAATTGCTGTATATAGAGGGGTCAGAGAGCTCGTGGATTTCATAAAAAATATCTTCATTTGTGTTCTGAAGATGAACGAAGGTCTTACGGGTTTGGAACGACATGAGGGCGAGGAATTAATGACAGATTTTTTTTTTTTGGGTGAACCCTAACCCTTTAAGGTTAAAAAACCCCCCCAAAAAACAAAAACACTTGAGCTGTGTGGCACAGTAACGTAAATTCCAAAAACACCCCTTACCCATGGTAAAAATCACTATAACCCTTGACCTCTTGCTGCTTATTGCTTCAAGAGGCCTGACATCTAGCCATCCAGTCTACTTATCGCAGCTATACATACAAATTGAGGTTAAATGTGACCTCTCACACCCCCGAACTTTTGTGTGACACTGATGTGAACCATATTTACACCTATGCATTTGTGGAGGGGTGCAAAGACTTAACACCAGCCCACTGCCCCCAGTGCTCGCTCTCTCGCTCACACACAAACACACACACTCTATCCGGGCCAGCTGTCTCAGTGGTGGTCCTGCAGAGCAGATGGACAGGGACGCTGCACTCTCTCTATCACTGAGGTCATCAGCATCCCCCTGAGAGACTGAAAAAAGTTGTGTGTGCGAGAGAGATGGAGAGGCCCCGAAAGGGAACCCCTCGACGGCGGCACACTCCATAGCATTTACAATAAATTACCCGCATCTGCTTTCCCTACGACACGCCCAAACCCCACCGGGAGAGCGAGTGTGTATTTGTTATTGAGTGTATGAGCGTGCATGTATAAATAATGAGATTTTTATGGATTATAGCAACACGTGAGCTTAATGCCGCCCAAATCGCATTCAAAATGTGAAACAGTGATAATTAGTACGTTTATGTAGCTAGTGTGTATTTGATCTTCAGTGTGGGTGTGAGCTGTGTAACACAGCTGGGCATAAGAGTGTCATGTTGCCGAGTCAAACAGTCTCTTCAATTCCCCAGGTAAAACATTGGAGCACGAGCCAGAGGAAGCGTGCCGCTGACTATACGCACGTGCCACGCTATGCACCTGCCAACCAAAGCCCAGCCTGCCCCCCTATCTGTGCCGAGGACCTCAGCTGGGGGAGGGGAGTAGCATCTACTGGTGTCATATCTGTATGAAACACTTCACAGAAAGGTAGGCCCCTATTTTTTCCTCAAATTCAGGTTTCTTCCATTTTAATTTATCTAGACTCTGTTTTAATGGTTAAATTAAAGGTACACTATGTAACTTTTTTTGTTCAAAATTAACTATTTAAATATATTAATCCTTCTTCCAAAACGTGTTTTTGTCTTACCCTGATTCACTATGGTAAGCCTATTATAACGGTTTATATTTTAGACTGGTTTTTGCGTGAAATTGCATACATACGCTCCAGTTACTTTGATGCGTGTATGGTGTGGGAGTGGCATAGGTTAGCGGTCACAATGAGCGAGAAAGGTTGACATGGAGAATGCTACATCTCTGGGAAATTACCCAGAGAATCTCTGGGGGAAAAAAAAAAAAAAGCACAGAGTTTGCTGGCAAAAGACAACGCGACAGTCACAGAGATCGTAAGAAAAAAAAAGAGAATCAAGACTGGCTTTTCAGAGATAGCGAGAACTGAGGGTAAAGCTACAGTAACGTCTTCAGCTAGTCAGCTTGAGATCCTTTCCATCTAAACTGGTTATCTCTCTTAATCCTTGTAGTGAATGTTTTATGAGCAGAAGGATAACCATATTCATCTGCACAGTCACATAGAGCCAAAGCACAACCAAAACAATGTTCTTCCGCAAAATGCATGCAGTTTTGTTTTTAACCACCTGAGGACCTTTAAAAGGCACAATATGTAATTTAGCAATACGGAATCATGGGAGTTGTTGTCTTCACCTCTACAGCTGGTGGAAAAGAATCCGATGGGACTCATGAAATCATGTTCATAGATGAGCTAATGTATTAAAGATTTATTAACGTTACTGTAGTATGAAGCAGGGTGGGGCTGAAAGCCGTTGGAGCGGAACAAGGCCGTTGGAGCGATTGCTAATGAGAGACGAGCGCGACACACGGCTTGAGAGCAGTGGAGCTTTTATTATGCCGCAGACGACCGCTTCCGCTTCTTCCGCTCATGCGTATGTGGGGTAGCACAGTGCTGTTTTATCATATTACATACCTTTGAGTGTGTTGAAAGTTATGTTATAATGCTACTCTGTGCGTTCACTCGGCGGCTACTATGAGACACTTGTTGCACACTGCAGTAAGCTAGATCGATATTAGGCATGGTAAAACATGGTACTCGCGGTAAATCAAGAAAACCAGATTTAAACAATAAAACTAACTGTGTAGAGCTATATAACAATGATTAGTTTTCTGTCCATTAATGTATCCAAACAGTTGCTCACCTGTCTAATAAAACACATAATATATTAAAGCGTCTTTGGTGTTTCCACAGAAATCGAGGGTAACGCGGGTATGATGTTATTGATAGGCGACGCATGTAAACGGTCCGTGTCTTGGTTAAAATGGCTTATTTCTCTGGATTTAAACATTCTCGGAACCATTTGGGATAATGTAAGTACACAAGTCAACAAAATATATAACAATGTTCAAGTGGTTTTTGGATATTTTAATCCAAATATCTTACATATTGATTTGTTTTTCATGTGTATTTGTGTACGTAAAACGTGTGTCGTTGACGAAACCGCACCACTCAATCACACAACATGCAGACTTCATATTTAAATAGCAGTCTTTTTCGCTTCAACTTTGACACACACTAGTCCACATCGCAATTTATGTTTAATGCCCTACTTTTGATTTATTCATCCAAAATTCTGTGATATTCCACGATTCAGTCTGCATTTTCTGCATTGCAGAAATCACAAGGCCCTACAGAAAGGTCATCCTGAGAAACTGAGTGCATTCGTGAGTTTCATATAAATACCAGGGAACTCTTCCTTCATGCATCACTCAAAGTGATCAAGTTCATGCTGGCCCAAAATGCATCATGGCATTGTAGAATTTGCTTTCAGTGTCATTCGTCACCACCAGTTTAATTCTTATCATATTTCACGTTTTTGTTACTAACTGTATTAGACATTCATTCTTGTTTCATATGCAGCTTGTAAAGTTTTTCCTTCATTCATTCAACTCCATTTGTTTTCTCCTTCCCCCCTCCTACTTCTGAGGGCCAGATGGGAGGTGAGGGAGGGGAGAGAGGGAGAGTAGGGTGAAGCAGAATGAAATAAACATGGGTTGGCAGAAGGTGGATGGAGAGAGAGTGCTGATGGGGGTCTGGTGGACAAGGCCAGACAGGCAGTGGTGAAATGTGACCGGAGTGAAGACCTATTGCACAAATACGCATGCATACACTCACTCATGTCTACTTCTGTACGAGCAGCTACCAAGCGTGATCGTACGAATAGAAAATTGTTTCGATTCGGCACATTAACAATAATTAAGGCTGGATACCATTGCCGTCATGTAATATTCACTTAAAATGAATCTTATGATGATTATAATGAAACTAATTTAAAAAACACTGTTAAATTAAATCTTTGGCAAATCTCAAAATGATTATCTATTTTTCATACTGTACGTTATATTATTATATTGAAATGCCTAAATTCACTTTGATTAATGATTTATTTTATTTATTTATTTAATATCAGACATTTATCAGTTATCCGCTATAAAATAAACATTTTAGAAAAGGCGTTTCCAATTAGTTTGAATCCAAATAAAGTTTAAATGTAAAATCTTGAAAAATAATAGTATTTTAACAATATGTAATCAAGGACACAGAGATACATTTTTGAATGTTTTATACACTGCCGTTTAAGTCTGAGGTTGGTAAGATAAAAAAAAAAAAAAAAAAAATTCATGCTCACCACTTTCAGCATCATTACTCCAGTCTTCAGTGTCACATGATCCTTCAGAAATTAATCTAATATGATGATTTGCTGCTCAAGAAACATTTCTGATTATTATCAATGCTGAAAACAGCTGTGTTGCTTAACAGTATTAAATTCTTACAAAAAAAGACCTTAAACTTGTGTATAACGAATAAAATATATTTATATAATACCCTCCAGCAACATGTGACACTAATATAACCATGGATGCTAAAAACTGATTTGATTTGCACACTATAATGCAATTGTAAATTTGATCGTAAGCGTTAGATGTGCATTCATAAGCCTAATGAGATGAGAGCTTAGGTAACGACGGACGGCCTAACGAAGGGGAAAGGAGGGGGCAGAAGGTTAATGAGGCCTGAGAAGAGAGAAGGGAGGAGGAGAGAAGGAGGGGAAGAAACTGCCATTGTCTTGGGCTGTTGAGAAAAGAAAAAAGGAATAAGGACATAGCAGTGGGGAAATCAATGGGCGAACAGAAGGACGGCATGCAGCAGAGACACGGGGGGGCATCGCGCCATAATGTTGCCCGGGTCACACAGGAGAGGGGGCCCATGGGGCGGGGATGTTGAGCAATAAGATCAGACCATACTGTACTACATTCACATGGAGGAGCTTTACTCAGAGCCATCCGTAATAAATGAGGAAATTAGCAAATGTATGTCACTACATCCGGATTGCAGAATGAGAGCGGACACATTTTGAAACTATGAATGGATTTCCTAAGATGTGTGGCCTTTGTTTAGACCAAACTATTAGCATCTGTACAATAAAACAAAGCATATGGTCCTCCTTTTGGATAGGCGATAAAAAATATTTCAGAGTTTTGCAACATTTGACTTATCTCAAGTGATTTTGTGGGGGTGAATGTAGGGGTGAAATACCAGACGGCTGAATCTTACCGTAAGCGCCGTACACTGTTTACAAGAACAGAGAAGTGTCCTAAATACTGAGAGCGAGTTTGAGCACATATTCGACAAAGCGTGGTACTGAGAAGCAGATCTAAAGGCAAGCAGATTGTGAAGTTTACCTTAACATGGTGGCCCTCCATGTAGCGCGTGGCATCCCGAAAGAGCCGGTATATCACGAATCCCTGAGGGTCTATACTGTCAATCAAGGGGTACGCCGTCTGCCCACACACAAACACACAATGTTGCATTCAGGAATCATTTTTATGCACATTATGAAGTGTTTTACAATGAGAGATATCCCTTAAGTGAAGATATATATTATGCCGGGGAAATCAAGACATCTAAAATTACTCCTAACATCATCCCCCGGTTTCACAGACAAGGCTTAAGATAGTCCTAGACTAAAATGCATGTTTGAGCTGTTTTAATTAAAAGCAACTTGCACTGATATATCTTAAAATATGTCAATGCCATTGTTTTGTCTCAAGATCCACACCAGTAACGTTTTTTTTCTAAGGCACGTTTATAAAATCTACTTAAATTGAACAAAGGCCTAATCCTGGCTTAGTCTAAGCCCTGTCTGTGAAACTGGGCCTATATTTACCCATAAAAAGCGCATATTACAAATGCATGCTAGTTGCTCTAAACTTTGGGATGTTTTTTACAGTGCTGAAAAATTGAATTGACTTTCGCATGCATTACAATAAAACAAAGCAGCAGCAAAAGCTGTTCAATCAAAACAAGACTCATTTGCATGACTTTACAAGTGTGCCACACCAACAGAACAACAACAGACACACACACACAAACACTAGCAGACTAAAGCTTAGCATAAAGGTCTCACTAATTGCATCATTTAGGAAACGTTATATTTCAGCACAAGACGACGTGTTTGTAGAATCAACAAACGCATAGGTGTGCCACTGTATCCAAAATAGAATCTATTGTAAGTGGGTTCAATGTTAAGCATGGCCCAAGAAACTTTTCCTTTCAACTGCAATTGAAACAGTGTATGCAAAAACAAATAACAAGCCAGTCGCAATGGCATTATTGTGGTAAATAGTCATTCCTCCTCACCACCCCGAGACTCACCATGCCTGTCTCTGATGTGAAGATGACTATCTCGTAGAGCGGGGCCAGTTGCTGGAACAGATAGTCTATGCCAGGCCTCTTCTTAAAACGCCAGCCTGTGGCCAACTAGAGGCGGCAGAGGAGATCCATAAAACATTAAAACACAAGTAAAGAGGTAAAATGTTTTTACATATTTATTAGGCCTAACTATAGAGCTTAGAATTATTTTATATAATATAATTTTTTAATAGCCAATTACATTTAATCCTTTTATTTACTTTTTTTTTTTTAACTAGACCATTTGCAAAAGTTTGGGATCAGTACAATTTTTGTTGTTGAAAGAAATGAATACTTTTATTCAGCAAGGATGCATTAAAATGATCAAAAGTGACAATGTTACAAAACCTTTCTATTTTAAATAAATCTTTTCATCATAAAACCTTGAAAAAAAAAAATTCTCAGTTTCCACAAAAATATTAAGCAGCAGAACTAATTTTAGCATTGATAATAATCAGAAATGTTTCTGGAGCATCAAATCAGCATATTAGAGTGATTTCTGAAGGATCATGTGACACTGAAGACTGGAGTAATGATGCTGAAAATTCAGCTTTGATCACAGGAATAAATTACATTTTATAACATGTCAAAATAGAAAACAGTTATTTTAATTTGTAATAATATTTCACAATATTACTGTTTTTATTGTATTTTTAATCAAATAAATGCAGCATAAGAGACTTCTCTAAAAAAGATAACCCCAACCTTTTGAATGACAGCGAATATATTTTCCCGTGCATTTATTTCAATGCTATCAGTTCCTTGCTAAAGTGAAGAAAAAATAAAAAAGGAAATAATATGTAACAGATTTTTGCCGCTAAAGCAGCCCACTGCTGGCCGCCTTATGCCATTTATGGCGAGTTTCGCTCAGATTTCCTGAACTCGAACATCTTTAGGCGGCCCATCTGGAATACATTTATAAATAAACATGATGTTAGAAAGTCTCTCTCATTTACTGGAAGCCTGGCTATTCTGATCATTGGTCTGTAGAAAGGCAGCATAGCTGAAAGCAGCATTTCACATCTGTTGATTGTGTTAAATATATGCCTTCAGTCACACAAGTTGCATTTTACCACCAAACTCAACTAATTGTGTACTTCTGTACTGTGAGACATTCTTACTTTTGTAACATTTACAATAACAGATACTTTAATGGCGCTTTTATCTGGCACAGAACACCTACATCTGAGTATACATGTCAAACAAAGCCAAAAAGAGTACAGTCACAGACAAAGCTTCACTTGAACAAAAATCACTGTGCTGTGCGCCACGGTAACAGTCTGCTGAGGTGTGTCAGATTACAGGTGGGCTATGCTCCACCTGTCACCTGTGTGTGGCCCTTCCCTCACAGCTGGCCAGGTAGAAAGAAGGGGGGGGGAGGCGTAAGGGAGGCGACAGGTGGCTTCATGTGATAAACAGGAATTGATAAGGATAGTCTATAATAAACTAAGGGTCGTTTAATAGTAAATCAAATAGCGACACTTTATTGCAGATGCGATCTGAGTGCACAAATATACACACTATACAGCACATTACAGAGTGCGTGTGTACAAAATATACTAGACCAGGCGCAGCTGTGTTCAGATTGGAACAGCACTGGGCCTGCAATGAGGAGCTAAACACCCCCCAAAAAGTGTAGATTTTACCAGGTAGATTAGATTTTACCAGAGTCTAATGATATGAACTCGCATTAAGCCAGTGCTTCCCAAACTGGGGCAAGGCTATAGTGTGCAGTCAGAATATTGTTATGCAAAATAAACCTCTTCAGGGTGATACAAGACCCAATTGCATAATTATCCAGGTTATTGAAAATATTTTTCTCTACAAAAGGGGAGCCTGGCAGAAGAAGTCCAGGAACCACTGCATTAAGCAGACTGAAACAATCTAGATTTAAGAATCATTTCATGTTAAATAGAGATCTGAGAATGCAAAGTCTTATGTCCCACAGCTCAAAGTGGCTCATTTAGATGAGCAGTAGACATGCCAAACTCCACCTAAAACTATTTTAAGCAGCATTTCAGTATTATTATACATGCAGTATGGAAGCCCATTTCTAAATCAGAGAACAAAATAAAGGTATCTATGTCATAAAGTTTGAAAAAAAAGAAAGAGTTAGGTTTTTCGATTAATCTATCGATTGAAAGTGTAATTTATTCCTGTGATCAAAGCTTTATTTTCAGCATCATTACTCCAGTCTTCAGTGTCACATGAGCCTTCAGAAATCATTTTAATGATGATTTGCTGCTCAAGAAACATTTCTCATTATCAATGTTGAAAACAGTTGTGCTGCGTAATATTTTTGTGGAAACCATGATAAATTTTTTTAGTAGAAAGCTGAGAAAAATATTTTGTAACATTACAAATGTCTTTACTGTCACTTTTGAACAGCAGTGTACATTGGTCATTCCTTGACCCTCAAATGCAGATGCTCTCTTAGTTACTTTAATTGAGCTGTGACACTTACCGACCACTCTGGATGGAGGAGGACATCGGTGATCTCCAGCACTAGAGTGTATGGAGGCTGGTAATAGGGTTCCCGCAGTGGGTCTGGGAGAAGCTTTGGGCTTGTGGGCTCGATGATCATCTACAGAGAAGCAGAAAGAGAACATTTTGTACCTCAGATGCTTTCTTGTGAGGATATAAATGGGGAATATTTTCTGTATCCTCTAACCTGTCGGTAATCTTTGAAATATTTGAAGGTTCTTCTGAGCTGCTGGATGACGGGAACATCTAGAGGACAAAAAAAAAAAAAAAAAAAAAATGATAGACTGTTCAAAATTAAAAAGCATAATTTTTCTTTAAGCTCATTGTATGTCTTCAACTTACTGTATAAAATGCAAATATTAAATGTTAAGTCATTTTAAATGGTTTAGGGCTTACGGATAACAGTCACGTCAGCACATCAAACAATAATGGTCACTTCAGGACACATCCCCACATCATTCAAACTAAAGTGATTAGGCCCATTTTCTACTTTAGCTCCCTTCAGTCGCCACATGCCATATGCCGCCTCAAGCAGCAGAAAGGACAGATAAAGTGGCGGCACAGGTTCCACGCGCCTCCTGCCTGGCTCGCCGTGCATCTGTTAAGGCAGCTAGCCCGCCAAGGGGCCCCATCATCAACATCAGGGCACGAGGAAGGAGGCTGAATGGGGGAGGGACGATACAAACCGCTTAAACACCCTCTCCTCCAGCCGCTCAAGCCCTATCCCTCCTTTTCTCCTGTTGGATTAGTTTGGAGGGGGAGTGTTTGCGCTCTTTGAGGGAGCATGTGCCTGTTGGCAGCCTCCAATGGAATAAGCTTTCCCTTGAGGTTAATGAGCGACACGAGATGGACGTCTCCTCATCATACTTATGTTGAAGAGAGACAGTGGTGGTGTTAGTAGGTTCCATAAACATGATATCAGAATCACAGCTTTGTTTCTGAAATGTAATGGCTTAATGAAGAAAATGTAGCTGTTTTAGACAAAACACCTGTTGATTCAAGGAATAGTAGCTCTGTAAAATTGGTCCATGAAAACGCATTTAATGAAATGCCACAAACAAGTCATTACGCAGCTCTCAAATCAAACTTGGCACCTGAGATGTATGAATCACTTTATTCGAGAGTGAATAATTACTTACATTTTGTTGTGTTCATCATACAAAGCAACCATATATCTTTAGGAGACTATAATGGCTCATTTCCACCGAGCGGTACGGTACAGTACAGAATTATTCCCACTTTTTTGGGACCCTTCCATTGGGGTACCTAAAGGGTGGAGCTACACTCACTGCAGAACGTTGATTGGTTGACAGAGAATCATCATTTGCGCGTGCTACAAGGGGAATGACAACACAAGAGGTGCCATTCTTTCAATATACAGTTGAAACACAATACTGTTGCAACAGAATGTTTTTATGTCTTGTGACAAGCAGACACATGCCGAGAAGCAAGAACAAGATCTGCTGTATGTCCTCCATTGTTGTTTACCGTCGCTTTCTTCTTCTTGCGAGAATGACGTCGATCGCTACTTGCCAGCATACACCACGCCAATCAATTAAGGGTACTGTTGGCGGTGGAAACGCAAGCCGGATCAGGACTGTCCTGAATCGTACTGTACTGTACAAGCCATTATTTATAGAACCAATTTTATGGTGCTCTTCTGACTTTGTGGCACATTGCACACCAAGTAAAACCAAAATTGTGAAATAGTTTTGTCTCTTTTTGTGTTCCAAAGAAAAAAAATAACAGCATGTTTTTGAAATAACATGAAGGTGAGTTAATAATGACAGAAGGTGCTGAATAAAAGTACTAATTTCTTTGCCAAAAAAAAAAAGGGGACCCCAAACCTTTGAATGATTTGGAGTGTTTAGAGAAAGTTTATCCTCTTCACATCGACCTCAGTCGTCTGTTTAACAGGCACACATCTGTCTCGGCATAAGTCCTTCCTTCTCCACAAGTCCAAGATCAATACAAAGGGTGAACAGTTGCAAGAACCGTTACCAAGACTGATCCAAGATGACACCGGAGAAGCGGGGAACAACTGGGTGCGCTTTGAAGAGTCTCTTGTGCTAACCTTGTTTGTCAGTGTAAATGGCGAGGAGTCCCATTGTTGCTTCACAGAGGGCCTGTGTCTCTCTGGAGGGATGTCCACTGAATCTCAGGCGAGGAGGGAGGGAGAGGAAGATCGATGGCTAGGCCTCTGGACACAACAAAGGCCTCCTTTAATCCTTCACTGGGTTAGCATATGCTTCGCTAGTTTGCTAAAGGCCATTACTCAATTGCCTTTCTTCCATCCCTTTCTTTGGGAGCCTCTTGCTTTTTTCCCTCCCTGTCAATCACTCCTTTCTGCAGCTGTGAAAAGTGTTCTTTAGGTGTGGCCCCTCTCTCGTTGGGGACCTAACTGTTCTGTGGATAGAGTACCAGGACTGTGCTAATGTCTTCCTGGATGATCTACAGCTCGCCGCCTTTTTTTAAAAAAAAAAATGTGTATTGGAGGCTTTTTTGTGCTTGAGTAAACACAATAATAAATAATAATAATATTCACAAATCTACATAATCGCTCCTTAGAACCATAACTCTACAATATTACTAGGGGTGGGACAAAATATCGATAGGGCAATATATTGTTGTCCTTCTCCATGCGATACAAGAATCGAAATGCTGGCGCCAAATATTGATATTTTAATGAATAAAATAAGGAGCTCTAAACAGATTTCCCTGCTCCCAGCGTCGCTACTTCATGGCTCCTCGAGGTGGCGCTCAACACATGAATGAGGGAAATGTGAACATATGTTAACTAGCCTAAGAAAAAGAGCTTTTTAACAGGATGGCGGACAGCAGTGTGAGTAAAATAATAGATGCCCCAGCCACGTTTAAATCCAAAGTATGGAAAACCTGCACTTAACCTTTTCACAGGCATTTTGTTTTCATAGTTAGACAGATATTGTGATGTATCGTTGTAGGATTGTCTAGCAATATATTGATTATTGCAGAATTGCTGTATTGTGATGGTATCGTGAGGTACCCTGTGATTCCCACCCCTAAATATAACTGGAATTTTTGGATGGTAGTTGACCAATATATCGTCAAAGCCTTCCTTAAATATTAAAACAGCTAAATATGTTCATGCAAGAGTGTATTAGACTATCAGAGTAATGTTAGATGTTTCAACATGAAGAGAAACATTTTAAATGTTCACTTCAAAAAAGTTTGTAAAGTGCTTTTCACAATAAATATGGTTTCAAAGTAGCTTTATTCAGAAACAAACTGTGTTAAGCATGATATGGATACATTTATTAAAGCAAGGAAGTGCATTTATAATGTTACAAAAGATTTCCATTTCAAATAAATGCTGTTCTTTTAAACTAAGTTCATCAAAAAATCCTGTATAAAAATATTACTGTATTCAACATTGATAAGAAATGTTTCTTGAGCAGCAAATCAGCATATTAGAACGATTTCTGAAGGAAACAGAACATTATCATCTATCGTGTGGACGCTATATAGTTATTGTTCTTGGTGTGAACGGACCATAAGATTACAGACTTTAAAAAGTTTCTTCAAGGTAAAGTTTGAGATGCAGACTTAAAAAGGGAGAAGTGAATAAATCAGTGCAACGCCTTAAACAAGACTCCCAAGCTTTTTACACAAACCTGCCTTTTTATTTCCATCTTATTGTTGTTGCTATCGGTTGGAGATTAAATCTTTGTGTGTATAAGCTCAAGCAAAACAACCCATCCTCCTGACACATTTGAATTCACACTGTACCACCTCAAACAAGACTACACTTGTCATTTCAGATATCAGACCCAGGTGATGGGTGAATCTGTCGTTAAATTCCACTCTAAACATTATACCAGTAACACAAGTATGAAACCATGCGGTTTCCAAGGTTTTAAACAAACAGAGAAGACGACTTATTTTTAGTGTCTGTGATCTCATAACAAACGTATGACTCCATAAATTATGGCACTGGCCAATTTCCATCCAGTACAAATTGAGTGATGCAGATTTTTATGAAGAGGCGGGCTGGCACAAGATGTGCATGTATGCGTCTTCCATTGAATGCCGTCACTTGGCACGGCACTAAAGGTTTTGGAGTCGCGCCTCTTTGCCTTGTCCCTTCTCCCTGTGGACGCTGCTTATTGAGGGTCCACTCTTCGTCCCCACGCTGGCCTTCTGCTATTTTAGGGAGGGTGATCATGGGCCCAAGAGGCAGAAAACCTGCTTCTCCACTCCCTTGAGGGAGTAGGCGTTTCACCTCGGTCCCTAAAGTAATCATGGCCCTTCGTTATAGCATTAAAAGCTATAAGAGCATTAGTGTTGGACAGCAGCGCTCCGGGCTCGGAGGTAATAAATCGAGGTGGGGGAGAGAAGGAGGACACTTCAGGGAATGTGTGGAATTAATTACGTAATTATGATGAGACCAAACGATTGCACAGAGCAAGCGAAAGCAGCCTGTTATCTCAATTGACATCAGCGGTGAATGAAAAGCGCAGGTGGTCTGCTTTTACCGCGGTTTACGTGGCGTCTCTACCTTTACTCTATTAATGATAATGCCTCCTCCGAAGACTGCATATCTGTAGTTGATGGTGCTTTAAATATTTCAGTCATATAAATCACCATAAAAACCAAGCCATTTCATTGACAGGAAGCCAAACTTAAAGAAACAATATACCTATAAAAAAAATAAAATTCTGTCATCATTTACTCACTCAGTTCTTCTTTGCAAGACAAATAATGAAGAATTTTAAAGCATGCACACTACCGTTCAAAGGTCTGAGGTCAGTAAGATTTTTTTTTTTAAAGAAATTAATTATTTTATTAAGCAGAAATGTATTCAATTTATTAAAAGTGACAGTAAAAACAAATCTGTATAAATGCTGTTCTTTTGAACCTTCTATTCATCAAAGAATCTTGGGGAAAAAAAACATGTCATGTTTTCACAAAAATATTAATTTTTAGCATTGATAATAATAATAATAATGTTTCAGTATATTAGATTGATTTTTGATCATGTGACACTGAAGACAGGAGAAATGTCTGCTTTAAAATCAGCTTTTTAAATTACATTTTAAAATATAGATAAAACAGAGAAAAGTTTTTAAACCGTAATAATATTTCACATTTTTGATCAAACAAATGCAGCCTTGGTGAGCATAGGAGACTTTTCAAAAACATTAAATAAATCTTACCAAACCCGAACTTTTGAACAGTGGTGTATTTTCCATATAAAATTAAGTGAAAGAGGACACACGGTTTAAAGCTCCAAAATGACACAAATTATGTCAAATGTTAGAAACAAAAACACGGATAAAAGAAAGTCATACAGGTTTGGAACGACAAAAAGGTTACAAAATGGTGACTGATTTTCTATATTTCTGTAAAGTAGCCCTTTAAAACTGATTAAAAAAAAGGCATAAGCCTCATAATTCATCAAGCTGCAATTAAGAGTCAATGCAGCATGAATGAAAGCAATGAAACAATTGCCACTGTGAACTGGCACATGTGCCACTGGTTAAGGGCCAATCAGGGTGTGTGAGAGATTGAGGCTTGCAGGGGTCATGTGCAGAGGTTCATTTGGCTGTGAAGGGGGCTGAAACCCGCTGGCACTGGGTAAAGAGTGCTGCATGGCACCAGAAATCCATCATGCGCCTTGCTAACCTGACAGGTGAACAAACACACAACAAGCAGGCCAGAAGGGTCCTCATCTGCTAAAACAGACCGCACAAGGGAGTGAACAATACGATAAAAGGACGGGGAATAACAGCATTTCACACTTGTAGACAGAAGGTCTACAAATAATTGAGTTCTCTACTTTTTTGTCATGTTAACTTCCTCCTGAGCTTTGAGCTGTGCCTTTTACCCCCCTTTAAACACAAAGTGAAGCTAAATAGTCTTATCAGTTAGGTGAACATTAGATTACTGTATTTAGGAATAAAATGCGCACCACAACAGGCCCCAGCATAGGCTATTATATAGGTAATTTATGGTTATTTAGTAAGGTGTAAAAAAAAAAAAAAAAAAAAAAAAAAAAGCCTCTGTAGAAACGTGTCATTTCAAAAACTAAGTGCCTTACATGTGTACAGATAAGGGGAGGACTTACCGTTATCAAACTCATCTGGAATCTGGGAAAAAAAGAAAAAGAAAGAGAGAGTGAGTTAAGATACGTAGACATGTCGCACTGGTATATCAAGTTACATGTATGAGGAGAGTTTAATCAACTGCCTTTATAGAAACTAGAAAGAGATAATAGCATGACACCCACAACGAATTACACACACGTCATCAAATATTATTACATTTTCTAGCAATAACAATAAAAATAGTCATTCTAAATATAAAAGAATAGCAGAATCCACACCACAACTATAACAATAACGGCACAGAGGAACAATATCGTTGGAATCACTTTTAGAACTATTTTTTTCTAGCTGATAAATGATAAAAACATTGACAGCCAATTAGAATCCATCCTGCTTTAAAGAGCTCGAGCATTTAAAGCGGCAGACGACAAACCTGCAGCACGCGCTTGGAATAAATACCTATTGGCATATACAATTTTTTTTTTTTTTTTAAATATAGTTCTTTAGTCTTTTAATAACAATACACCAGTCCACCAATAAGCACCAAACCAATGAATATTAAGCTGCATCTGTCAGCATGTTCTGGCCCGCTTGGGATCCAGGATCACCACATGCTGCCTGGTGGGACCCCCTCACAGCACAACAGGGGCATAGGGCCTGTTTATAACCACTGTCATTCTCCTACTGCAAACATTCATTGCTGGAAGCGCTCTGGCGCCCTCCACTGGACAAAACGGCACACAGACAGTGTGCAGAGACACAGGGCCAAGTGCTATTTTGGGCTGAAGAGGAAAATTGAAGACAAGCTTCAGGTTCTCTCAAGCTTTCAGGTTTATCGCAGACAAAAGTCACTCAATTATAAATGTTATGTGAAAATAGGCAGTATAAATGGAGTTAGGAAAAGCATCAACACATTGTTGAGAATGAAGAACATACTCTGCCTCCTGCTGGTGAATTATATTTTTGCACTTGATTTAGCAGATTTGTTCACCCAAAAAATGTAATTCTGTCACTCCAAACCTGTATGACTTTCTCTTTTATAGCAGTAATGTATCAGTAAAGGTCAGTTTTTTTTTTTTTTTTTTTTTTTAAATAAACATTTTTATTTAGCAAGGACGAATTAAATTGATCAAAAGTGACTTTTCCAAAGAAAAGTCAACTAAATGCTGTTCTTTTGAACAGAATCCTGAAAAAAATAAAAATCAGCATAGTGATTTCTGAAGGATCATGTAACACTGAAGACTGGATGCTGAAAATTCAACTTTGCATCACAGGAATAAATTACATTTTAAAATATATTCCAATTGAAAACATTTATTTTAAATTGTGATAACATTTTCACAACAAGCCTGCCACACGAGTGCTGAAAACTGAAGACAAAGCGTCTTGATCGCCCCGAGGCGACTGGATGCAGTATGGGTCATAAAGTATGTAATGGGACATAGACAAACTAAACAATTACACTTCAAATACATTTTTTCCAAAGATAGTTTCTGTCATTTTAGGCTGTTTTTATCATGTTAGTTCAAGAGTTCGTTCTTTAAGTTTGGTTTGGGGGTGTGACGTTATGATTGACAGCTTCTCTGAGCAATGTAGTCACTGAGGCACTAACGGACATTTTTCGGGAACTTCGGGAGGAGATTGGAGCTTTAACTTTTATCTCTACATTTTCACAAGTTTATTTCACAAAAAGTTGATGATTAGGCGGGAGTGTGGGCGGGACCTTGCTATCGCGGCTCATCTTCGCGCTCACTACTGCGCAGACTCGGGCTCCAAGATGCCAGCGCCATATTTGAACACTGGCGGCTTCACTCTCTTCCATTGACGTAAGTGAAGGTGCGTCGTCCATCTTTTTTTACAGTCTGTGTTTCACAAAATCACAAGTTGGTTAGCATAAGTTTTTTTCTACCGAACCCAAAATTCTGTGAAATTGTTAATATTTCTTTTATCAGCACTGAAGAATATTGAGTCCCTTGCAGGAAATGTGCTAATGCTGAAGCACAGAAACAAACTCCAACAGCCATTGTAGCCATTATGAACTAATAAAGATTCGATCTTGTTCTATGAGAGAAGGATTTAGCCTTTGGTTTCATGCTGTCACTTCCCTTAAGTGACTGACCCTTCAATTAAGACCTTGAGTTGTGAAAAAAAAAAATGGCACCCAACAGCTTGGCACACTCCACAAAAATCTCCAAAAAGGCCTCAACTGCATGTGAAGTGTGCCCTGTTAGGAGATCACCAGTCCAAAAGGCAAGGGTCATTATACCAAACAAAAGTATAGGCATAGGCAACAAACATTACCATACCACATTGTGCTAAGTGTGTCCTTCAAGTCACTTGTTTCTGTAGGACATTATTCAAAGGTTTATTTCAGAGGACAAATGCTGGATAAACAGTCTGTTTGAAGGTTAGGGCTTTGGTGAAGGTTCCTCCTTTCAAAATAGTCCTTGAGCGTAAATTTGTTCCTGCTTGCAGGAAATTATAACAGCCGAGGACTTATTTTGTAAACATACAAATCAAGTAAAATGTGTGCTAATGTCAAATGTGAAACAGTGGGTGATGACAAGCAATGCACTTACAGCGGGCTTTCCCAAACACTTTAATGTTACAGGTTAAACTGGTTGAATGTTCTTTTGAGATCTAAATGACTGATGTGCGAAAAACACTCTGGCAGGGTGACAAGACCTTCTGTCGAGAAGGCTAATGAGTGAAGTCTCACCGGTGTCTTGCGCATGAGACGTGTGACTCATCTTTGAAAGGCCTGGCACACTCCATTCACAACTCTCATGACATCTCAACTGCCTGCGAAGTGTGCCCATTCAAAGTGATGATCCACAGCCTACAGGAACTCAAGCTTTGAGGTAGCAATCTTCCCGAGAAAACACCTCAAGCCTTTTTACTAGGGATACACTGATACCACAATTTTTCCAGAATGAGTCCTTTACCAAAAATAACATTTGCGAGTGATTGCAGTTGTATTTAAAAAAAAAAAAAAAATATTGGGTAGAGAAACGAGTACACGAGTGCAGTATCAGACCCTATGTTCCAACACCAATATTGTACATCCCTACTTTACCCATAGCTACTTGATGTGAAGGTTAAGCCCTTAAAGTGATCGATCATCTAAAACTGCTTACGAGGCTGGACACTACTGTACTATATTAAAATGACTGCTGAAGTCAGAAGCATATGACCAGGACTGGTGGAATTTCAAACAGCAACTTTCGGTTTTGGTCAAAATGGATTTGTGACATTTATTTACCGCTGCTCCGATGGCGAATTTTGTCAGTGTCTATTTTGTGCAAATTGTGGATAAGCTTGATAACATGACAGCTGTGTGGACTCTAAGGCTGGGTCGACAAAATTTAAAAATGAGAAATAAACACTGATATGGATCCTAAAAATTCAAGATCAATATTTTAGTCTATGCTGTTTTCTGTCCATAAAACAGTTGGGCCAGCACGGTAGACAAAAATAAGGTATTTAAAAACAAATTCAAAGCAGTTTGAAAATCAAATGGTACCAAACAAATCATTTTCCCATCCTAAATTTAAAAGTAAATGGTTCTTAATTCTCCACCTGGCAAAAAAGACCAAAAAAAACCTCCATGGGAAGAGAACCAGGTTCCCAGTCCCACACTGTCACCTAATTGACATCCAATTGGAGTGGGCAGAGGTGCCGATTTTTACAAGCAAAGATCTGGCACACTTCACATTTGTCTCCTATGTGGTTGCAAACATATGTTAAAGTGTGCCCTTTGAAAAAAGTGAAGGAAGCAGACCAGGAGAGGTGGAAGCAGACCAGGAGAGGTGGCACCAGTGAACAAGATTTTCCCATGCACACACCTTAGCCCAGCACATGCCACAGTTTAAAGAGAGCTTGAAAAGTGTGTGGTTTATAGAGCACAGCAGCAATGAGGTGACACCTGTGATCTCACCCGGAGTGCTGTGAGAAGTGTCTGTACAGCGAGCGGACACTAAACCAAAGAGCTCTGAAAATGAACACCTAAACATGTGGTGTCTAAATCTCACAGTTAGGAGAGCTGGCAATCCCTCTGAAATCACATTTTTCCAAGATGACCAATAAGGTGTCTACAAACTTACTACTAGGGTTGCAAAGGGGATGAACATTTCTGAAAATTTTCCAAAAATCCTGGAAAGTTTCGGAAAACTTTGCAACCCTACTTACTACAAACTTACAAACGTACTTTAAATAATAGAAGTAATTACCTTTAATACCATGTGATCCTTCAGCCAATCTACTTTGCAGTACCCAAACCAGCTATGAAAACATATACTACCATGACTTATAACCTACTTCTACATAAACACCACTGGGTTTGCCATTTTGTACCTAATGAAGTGGCATTCATACATTTCTAGGTATAGCTAAATTTTCCAAAAATTTTCTGGGGTCACAAAGTGAATGTAGAGAGAAGACCAAGATTTTAAAGATCACAGTAGTCTCAACTAGATTTGGTGCAAACTTATAGTCCTCTTGTGACGATGAACTTTAATCATATTTTTAGTTCACCAAAGAGAGTCCCTTTTTAATTTGCTTAAATTAAACATTTATTGCATTTACACAGGAGTTTCTATTTGCCAACTGTTTTATTTTACTACTACTATGCTACTTTGAGTAGTGGTAAATAAACATAGTTAAGTTCCTTGCATGTACTGTAAAATCAGGCCTTTTTTGTTTACATTAACAACAACGAAGCCTTTAATTTTGACTTCCTCTTTGATAACTTGTTCATTAATGCATCAGCTATCATGAACCAACAATGATCACTACAGCATTAACTAACATGGACCTATATTAAATGTTAAACTGCATATACTAATACATTTTAAAATCAATTCTAGAAATTAACACGAATGGATGTTCAACGAACATGAACAATAATATATAATCTAAAATTAATAAATGCTGTGGAAGAAAAACTTCATTATTAGTTCATGATAAACCAATGTTTACAAATTCAATCTTATTTAAAGTTTTACCAACTAATATCAGCACTAAATTTAGGTAACTGTAATGTTGCTCATAATTCATCTATGCAAAATATTTTATATCCATTTTGTGTAAATTATAATTTGTTTTAAGAGCTATCAGAAAGAATGATCAAACTAAGGCATATAATTATATATAAAGCACGTATATAAATAAAACTTAGATTTTTGACAATTTAATCACATTAAATTAACTTTAATTTCATTGTTCTGTTGTATTTGTCCTATGGTTTGTAATTTGCTTCTTTGTTCTTATTTTTAAAATCACAAAAAAATTAAATAAAAATAACTATATTGTGATATATATCGTTATCATGAAATTTCTCGTATCATGAAATAAGATTTTGGCCACGCTGCCCACTCCTAGTATTTTGGATCAAATAAATGCAGCCTTGGTGAGCACAGGAGACTTACCGACCCCAAAATTTTAAACTATAAAATGTACAATTGTTTCTGCTATACAAGTTTATTATTATTGTTCTTCTACTGATTTACAATAAGGGCAAGAAGACAGAAGAAGCGTGTGAGACCGATCATAAAGCCAGTCCCTGAGACGAAGAAAAATTTACAATACGGGAACAGGACGAAGGTCTTGTGCTCACAATAAGATCACAAGAGCTGAGAACAGTAAAACCCATCCAATCTAACATATGAGGTGTGTGATCAGGCACCAAAGGCCCTCTGAACTCCTGTGAGGTCACACTGACCTGTGAAGTGTGCCCTTACAAGTGGGCTCTCATTAAGCAGGTGACAAAACAGGATGTCTAACAAAGGTGGAGGTGACCACCTTCCTTAATCCACACCTCTGGCACATGCCTCCAGACTAGGTGCATTTGGCATCTACTTGTGAAGTGTGCCCCTTTGAAGGTGAAAAACAGTGGGTGGCTTCCAGAAACATTAAAGTAACCTTGCTAATTTGATCTTTTAGAAGCCAGACAGGCATTAATGCTCATTTAAAAGCTCGAAGACCTTTAACGCCTTAAAAAGATAGTCCACCCTTTTGTGTTCCACAGATTAAAGTTTGAATTAACATGACGGCAAGTAAATGATGACGTGAACGATCCCTATAAGACATTGCGATCAGTCACATTTATCTCACTATGACTGGAAATACGACACTGAATTTACTGAAAGAATCTCTTCTGAGCATTACATACTAAATGCAAAAGGTGCATCAAAAAAACAAAATATTGGTCCTTGTCACAACATCAAAGTCAAGCCCCAATTACAGTAGCACAGGTCTTTCACACAGGGGAGAGAGAGGTACAAAAGGCAACACCGACAAGCAAAACACATTTCACAGAGTCTCCTGTGAGACTGGCTTTGTAAAGCGAGTCGTTTGAAGTGGGCCACCACGAGAGGTGCTAGAAGTCTGCTCGCTGAATAAAGGAAATTCACAGCACTATGAGAAGTGGGCCCTACAGAGCGAAAATCTTCACACCGATACCTGATTGAACTGTCTGAGAGCCAGAAGCGAGTGAAGTTTCAATAGAAAGAGGGAGTGCAGGTGAGAAAGTGTGCCACGAGGAAAATAGTGCGGCGTTAGAGCTTGTTAAAATTACCATATTAGAAAAAATAAAGGGAAAAGGAGGACAGCTAGGAAATGTCATGTCATTAACTATCACCATTAAGATACTTTTAGACCGCTAACTAAATCTATTAAACTAATCTGATATTAACTTTTTTTCTCTTTCTTGAGGAGGTGGTGAAATGCATAGCTCACTAGGCCCATTTTAAGAGGGATTTAGCCCCCCTAAATGTCAACCCAGCCCCCCTAAAAATTTGCGATTAACTCCGTAATATGTTTACTAATTGGTGATCGCCTCACTGCCCTTTAAAGCTAATATTACACTGGCGGCAAAAATGTTAGAAATTAATTAAATATACAGGGATTGATTTGATAGGTAGTGTACAACCTGTGTTGTTCATGCCTACCCTAGTATACAAACAATATATTAAATAATTTTTTTAAATTATACCCTGAGCTCCCCTAATATTGAAATCCTAGAATCACCCCTGGCATAGCTCATTATAACATGTATAGACAATGTGTGGGTGATGTCAAAACAAATGCTGAAACACCGCTTACTGATTCCTTGTCAAACTCCTCAATACTAACAAGGGACAAAAAACAACAATTAACTCTAAAACCTGGTTCATGCTTACCTTATTTCCTTGTTCATCCACAGAATTGCTACCTGGAGACCAGAAACACTCAATTTTAGTCACATGATTTCAAACCTTCGAGAGTTTATGTAAGGAAAAAGCATTATTAAAACAAAATCTAATATATATTAGACATTTATGATACATATTAATTTTTTAACATTTACATAATATGTCTAATATTTTACACATATCAATTCATTTTATCTAAACAAAGACAATACAATATATACATTATTTAATGCAATTACATCAGAAAAAATTAAGAGTAATCCCTTACTTTTTCAAGGGAAAAGTAATTAAATTACAGTAATTACTTAGTAATGAGTTACACCCAACACTGGTAATAAGTATAAATATGCAAGTTAGAAACATTTTTCCCATTACCATAACTTAATCTTCCAATACAAAAAGTATAAAAAAAAAAATAATCACCATAGTAGCCCATATATGTTGATCACATATGTGATGTCTTCATGATGATCCAGAATAATCCAAGCAATAATCCAATCATGCCATTTTTTTTAATAATCCAAAACATGCCAGTCACAAAAGTTTTGAATAATCCAACAATGTTCAAAGAAAAATTCCAATCCTCTAGTGCCCACTCTTAGCATAAGAAAGCAACAGGCAAACTCACCGAATATGTATATGATGCCGACTGTGCTTCCAAGTCCCATAATTCCTGCTAACCGAAGGACCATCTTCTTAGCATATGCCGTGTTCTCTTTCTGCTTCTTGTCCTCACCCTGTTCATCTTTCTTGTGAGCAGAGTCATCACCCTCTGGAGGAGGCTGGTCCTGTAAACGATGTGTCAAAAGCATCCCACTTTACAACTGCGTAAATTACAAACCATGAGATTCAAGTCAATTTCACAACAAGAATGCCAACTCTTAAACCTGGAACGTTACACAGCAGCCACACAGCAGCCAATTCCTGTAATATGCACCAATTACTCATTTTTTCTGAATGGTCACTTAATGAAACCCATTGTCCTTTGACAGACGTTCAGCCCTCAGCCCTTATCTGTATTCAACAATCAACAGAGGAATCCTGACCTTGCATGATACAGCTCCGATGTGAAATTTTAAACCACACTCAATGGTAATTTGAGGATATAACATTTTGCATTATGAACAAATCAAGTTTAACCCTATAAAGCCTACTCTATCATATTTGGTAGATGATTTTCTAAGGCCTCTAAATTATCAACATGATCAAAACTTTGCTAAAAAAAACTCACAATATTCTGCATGTCTTCAGACACATTGTCTTTTTGCTGTGAAATCTGTATTGATTTTTACAAAGAATAACTTTTACATGTTGCTATAATCTATATTTTTGTATTTACCGGTAAAGTCGTTCTGGTGATTTTACGGTAATTTACCGGTATTGCTGTGTGAAAGGGGCTAATATTGCTCTATCATACATAACATTGACTGCTGTGTCTGACTTCATTCAAACCACCACCTGTCAACCTTTACTGACCAGACCAAAGTATTTGACAATTTATGGTCGTTTGTGCATCGACATACTCAACACCTCAGTATTAACATGTAAGAATGTAGATATTTGTCCAAATAGCAATAAATGGCTGTCTAATACCCTGTCATGTAGGAATGTCAGGCGGTCATAGGCTCACCTGGCTTTTCTGCTGCTGAAGTCTTTCTTGCAGTATTGCCTGGGCAAGTCCACCTGTGGCACTACTACTAGATGTGTCAGCGGAGAGTGTCCGGACAACATCCAGCACCGCAGGGGCCATGGAGCCGTTGGCACCCTGCCTCAGTCGGAGGAGGCCCCGGCTCGCCCGGACACACATGGGATACATAGACACCGCCGACATCTTGAATATGATGCAGCTAGTACCCTGAGCGCGAGTGGAAAGGACAAACGATTTTGATTGGTTACGTCTGTTGTGATTGGCAGGCAGAGAGAGCCAATCGAACCTATGAACTGCGCCGCGAAGGCGGTTCTTAGAATGTCGTCACTTTCACCCTCAAAAGCGGCTAAAAGTTCCCACCATTACAAAATACTTCACAGAATTGATCCTGCTAAGCATGTTTTGAAAAGATTTAAGCTTAATATTTCATATACCTCTGGAGTTTGTGCACTAGAAAAAGAAACTATTTTACATCTGTTTTTTCACTGTATTTACTCAAGATTATTTTGGAAAGATTTAGAAACCTTTACTAATAGAAAACTGAAGTGTATGATAGAAATGTGTATATTCGATGTGCTTTTTTATAATCAGAGCGACAATTTGGAATGTAAAGAACAACATATTATACAGTTATTGATTTTATTAGGAAAATATATACATAAAAAGAAGTGGGCTCAATGCAAACCAAGTTTTTCAAATTTTGTAAATTACTTTAAATTATATGTAAATGGTTTTGAACAAACTAAAAACAAAAAAGCGATGAAAATGTTGCACGTTGCATTGGATTTTTTGTATTTTTTTCATATATATATTTGTTTTGTTTGTTTGTTTGTTTGTTTGTTATTTCCTGGCAACTAATGTTACTGTGACATTGTGAGTATGTAATACATCTTGTTCTCATGGCACTGATTAATAAAAAATCAAAAACAAATTCTCTGGTGTTATTATCTATCTTTTAACTGTATTTTTCTTTCTTTATTTGTAATGCTTTATTGTTCTTAATTAAATGTTTCCACAAACTACAAATAGCATGATTAAATGCAACGCCTGTTTTATTAATAAAAATAGATATTGTGTAATGGCTAACATGTAGAAGTCTTAGAATAATGATAGAATAATGGAGATTTACATTACATATTTCCACAAATCTAGAACATGGTATGCACAGGAAAGACTTTGGTATACATTTCAAAATAAAAGTACTTTCTTGTGAAATTGAATTACTTTTTTAATTTAATTTTTTTTTAATTTTTTTTTTTTACTATTTTTAAATGGTAAATACTCAGCTTGTGAATATATTAACTAAACAACACGAAGATGATATGAGTTTTTAAATGATAAACAAAAACAGAAAAAAAACAACAACAATTTAAACGTTTTAAGGTAAATTTGTAACAGTTAAAACCTCTACTATAGACAGTTAAACATGATTTTAGGTCATGGAAGTGTATATAACGGCTAGCTGACTGAAAAAAAAAACGGTTTAACATCATATTGCTTGTAAATGTTATTTATTATGAAAGATAAGATTGTACCGAGAGCGGTTGACAATCCCTGCACTAGTCAATGGGCGGCAGTAGATCCATATCATGGTTTAACCCTGTTGCTGTTGCTGTTTCAAAGAAGAAGAAGGAAAACAAACACCGTTGTATTACTACTAAAGTTTAAAGTAAAAAGTGTTTTCCTCTTCTAAATCTTCAGATAGACCTTTTTTCTTTCTTCTTTTAAAATATGGTCGCAGTAAAACTGTCGAGCTAATCAAGTCGGGTTCAGTTCAACGCCCACGAGTTGCTACAGAAGAGTGGGTGAGTTTTCTAACTTGGAAAAGTTTCATGATGGCCAACTTGCCTTAACATTTCAATGTTTTGAATTAAACTAGCTAAACTACTTTTAACATAGTATTGAACTTAATTAAAGTCTAGAAAAGGTGTGCGTCGTTAGATTAAGCGGACCAGACACTTTTGTTAGGAAGCGCCTGTTTATAAACAAGGCTTTGCTAGTGTATGTATTATATATATATATATATATATATATATATATATATATATATATATATAGAGAGAGAGAGAGAGAGAGAGAGAGAGAGAGAGAGAGAGAGAATGAGAATATAAACTATGAATGACTATAGAATATATGAAATGACTATAGAAAATGCACTATCCTAACTTAAATAGTTGTAATTCAAGATTGTTTAGGAATATAGACCTAAGTGGTCTTGTTTTAAAGAAGACAATCAGCAGTTTATTGCTGAAGCGAAAGCACTTCAAAAAAACGAAAGTATGAAAAAGTTATGGAAGTTTAAATTGACTGTTAAATTAAATGTACTGTAATTAATATTTTTTATTTTATATAAAATACATATTTTACGAAATAATTTTTACTACAAAATCAAAGCCATATGCCTAACCAAGTTGTGTCCCAAATTTGAAGTTGATATCACAAAAATCGAAGTTCCCATGACATTTTGTTTAGGCGCTGCACTAAAAATATCCACCGAGTGTCACCCACATTCCATTGAATTTTTTTTTGATGCATTCTCCTGTAACAAATTGATGCATTTCTGTCCAGATATCACTTCTATCACAAAACAGTCACCAAATATGGAACCTTGAGAAACAGACCTTTCCGACGATATATGTTTTGTCAAGATTAGAAAAGGTTTTGATTATAAAGTAGTTAAAATAAATGTTGTAATATGAAACCTGACCGGCCACTAGGGGGGGAGCCCGCTTAAAGAATTTAGAGTACCGTTACCATTGTTAACCAATTTTTTTTTCACAGGATCGTAAGCTTTCGAATAATACCTAAATTTATGATGATTACTAAAATATGTGATATGAAAAAAGGGCGATTAAAAAAAAAAGAGTGCCAAGCGTCCTGCTAGCGGGACGGTGACAGTTAAGGGGTTAAAGTACCATTTTTTTATTTTCTGTTATCATGCCTTAAATATACTAGTTGTGTTGTACAATATTAGGGCCAGCTTAGTCATTTTACCATAATAGCAAACCTATAAATCATAGCAGAGTCTTGTAATATATGTAAGTTGTATACATGTTGTTTTAGGTGATGTGTATCATGTAGGTTTGGCATCACAAGTAGCCTGCCCAGCAGCATTCACCACGGCGGGGGAAATCAGACCCATTGTGTGCAGGGTGGTTATCTACCTACAGCGGGACATGTCAGGAGAGAGCTGCCTGCACCAGCTTCAACCACAAACCGGGCCCATTGTGTCAGTCTCTTCAGTGTCCTGCCCCAAGACTGACACTTGCACCTACCGCGGCGTCACCGGCAACAAGTACGTGCAGCTCAATGTTGGTGGAAATCTTTACTATTCCACACTACAGGTGCTCACCCGACAGGACACCCTGCTAAGATCCATGTTTAGCGGCAAAAAGGAGGTGCTCACCGATAAGGAAGGCAGGTTATTTAGACATTGCAGAGATAAGACCTCTTCAGCCTTGACTCACAGTTGATGTTGTTAAAGTTCTTTTTTTCTTTAGGTTGGATCCTAATAGATCGCTGTGGGAAACACTTTGGTTTGATTCTCAGCTATCTCCGAGATGGATTTGTGACTTTGCCCAAGAGCAGACAGGGTATCATGGAGCTCCTAGCAGAAGCCAAGTATTACCTGATCCAGGGCTTGATAGATTTGTGCCAGAAGGCCCTGCAGGTTGGTTTAGACGTATGAAACGAATATACTCCGTGCCTTTAAAATATGCACTCACTATAAATTGTGCACTCACTTGATTATATGTGTTCTTGCTTTTGTGTTGTTCTCATGAAACCTGTCAAACAATAAAGAAATTATGACATAAGTTAAGCACATTTACACCACACATTTTTATTGTCGTTATGCAAATACGATTATCTCATTATCATTACTGTAATATACACAGATGAGCCAAAACATTATGACCACCTGCCTAATATGTTCTTCGTTCTCCGCGTGATGCCAAAACAGTGCCCACCTGCCGAGGCATGGACTCGACAAGACCTCTGAAGGTGTCCTGTGGTTTCTGGCACCAAGACATTAGCAGCAGATTATTCAAGTCCTGTAGCCTGCGAGGTGGAGCCACCGTGGATCCAACTTTTTGGTCCAGCACATCCCACAGATGCTCAATTGGATTGAGATCTGGGGAATTTGGAGGCCAAAACCATGAACTCTTCTTCATGTTCCTCAAACCATTGCTGAGCAATGTGTGCAATCCGGCAGGGCGCATTATCCTGCTGAAAAGAGCCACTTCCACCAGGGGACACCATTGTCATGAAGGTGTGTACTTGGTCTGCAACAATGTTTAGGTCAAATTTATGTCCACAAGAATTTGCTCAGGGTATCACACTCCCTCCACCGGCTTGTCGTCATCCCAAAATGCATCCTGGTGCCATCACTTCCCAAGATAAACGTCACACGCGTACATAGCCGTCCACGTGATGTAAAAGAAAACGTGACTCACCGGACCAGACAACCTTTTTCCACTGCTCCAAGGTCCAGTTCTGACACTCGTGGGCCCATTGTAGGCGCATTCGTTGTGACGCATTCCTCCCATAACCATCATCCCATAACCTTCTGTTGGCTCGAACCAGACTGGATAGCCTTCATTGCCCTCGTGCATCACTGAGCCTTGTGCACCCTGTCTCCGGTTTGTGGTTTGTTCCTCCTCGGACTCCTTCCTCCCCTGTTGGTAAATCCTCACCACTGCTGACCGGGAGCAACACACAATCCTTGATGTTTCAGAGATACTCTGACCCAGTCACCTTACTATATCAATTTGTCGAAATACAATGTTGAGAATAAAATCATTACATTTCGAGAATAAAGTTGTGTTTCGAGAAAAAACTTGATAAATTTAAAGAAAAAAAAGCGAAATAAAATGTTGAGAATAAACTCTTTGAGAAAAAACGGGACATTAATCATTAAAAAAGACTTTAATCTCGAGATGGTTTTATTTTTTTTATTATTGCTTGGCCCTAATCTTCTTCTGTAAAAAAAAGTAGTAACGTTATGCATTAAGCAAAAAGTATTATTTTGTTTATTTATTGAAATGTTACCCAGATATTTTGACTGGCTTTTTGAGATGTATTAGTTTGTTTGTTGATCTATTATTATTTTATTAATATATTCTTATTTATTTGCTTGTCTGTAGGATAATGAAGAAAAGGCTTTGTGTGTTATCCCATTCATAACATCTCCTAAAGAGGAGGAGAGACTTATACAAGGCTGCGTAAGGGTGAGTCTGTCCTGTCTTTTGGTTTCTATGTTCAGTGTTCACATAAAATCAAGATAATCTATAACTCTAAATGTCTCCTGACATGATTATTTTTCCCCTTACAGCCTGTTGTGAAACTGCTTTACAACCGAGGTAACAACAAATATTCCTATACAAGGTAAATACAAGTGTTTGATCATTCGTTAACATTCAACATGAGTTACCTTTTGGAGAGATTCAGATAGCTTCTACTGTCAATACTTATCTTTTTGATTGGTTTTATCTTCTTCAAAAGCAACTCGGATGACAACCTACTCAAGAATATCGAGTTGTTTGAGAAGCTGTCCCTGAGCTACAGTGGTCGTGTACTCTTCATTAAAGATGTCATTGGAGACGAGATCTGCTGCTGGTCATTTTACGGACAAAGCCGTAAACTAGCAGAAGTCTGCTGCACATCCATTGTTTATGCCACTGAGAAGAAGCAGACAAAGGTAAGTCCTGTTTAAAAAAGGTATTTGTGACCCGTGCTGGCAAAAGGAGTTGGAATGCGCACGGGCTACAGGCAAAACAAGTGAAAAATGTCAATTTTGGTCGAATTTGAGGTTTTCACAAAAATAAGTTCATTAAGCCCTCGTCTAGTGATCCCAATGCTCCAAACAGCAGTGAAACATTTAAAAGTATCTTTATTTGTACGTTCTGAGAGGAGTACCTTTCCTTTGTCCATGAAAAATGCCGTTTTTCTCTGCTTGCTTCTCAACCACTGGCGCTTTCCCTCAGCACAAGTTTGGTATTGTTTTAAAGCGCAGCATTCCAACTTTGTTAAAGGGTTAGTTCACCCGAAAATGAAAATTCTGTCATTAATTCCTCACCCTCATGTCGTTCCAAACCCGTAAGACCTTCGTTCATCTTCGGAACACAAATGAAGATATTTTTGATGATATCTGAGAGCTTTCTGACCCCCAATAGACAGCAACACAACGACCACTTTCAAGGTCCAGAAAGGTAGTAAAGACACTGTTAAAATAGTCCATGTGACTCCAGTGGTTGAACCTTAATGTTATGAAGTGATGAGAATGTTTTTTTGCACACAAAAAGTAAACAAAAATAACGACTTTATTCAACAATATCTTCTCTTTCGTAATCTCTCCTACACGATTCACGTAATGACGTATGGCCGCCGTTCTGCCAAAGAAGAGCTGCACTGTGAATAGCCCAACATGAATCACGTAAGAGAGTGACAGGGAGAAGACATTGTTGAATAAAGTCGTTATTTTTTGTTCGTTTTTTTGCGCACGAAAAGTATTCTCATCGCTTCATAACATTAAGGTTGAACCACTGTAGTACTGTTGTCAAAAGCACTGACTCCGGTACCAAGTCGGCGCTGAAATTTAAAAAATGTGATGCTTTGAGCACTGTTGAGCGGACTCGTAAACACCTCTGATTGCCCATTGTGCTCACGCGCTCGTTGGATATGTCTGTGATTGGCTACAATGATCAGCGCTTCAAAAACATAAATATACAATATACATATTTACATGATGTAAATATACATCAATGACGCTCTTCACCGAGCGCTTACACAGATACACACGGGAGCCTGCTTTTGCTTTCAAACTCTCCCGCTCCCGCTTTCTTTCAAACGCTCCCGTGCATTGGTCATTGTAGCCAATCACAGACATATCCGATGAGCGCGTGAGCACAATGGCCAATCAGCGGTGTTTACGATTCGGCTCAACAGCGCTTAAAGCGTCATAATTTCAGTACCGAAGTTGGTACTTTTGACAACACTACACTGTAGTCACATGGACAATTTTAACGATGTCTTTACTACCTTTCTGGGCCTTGAAAGTGTTCATTAAATTACTGTCTATGTGGGGTCAGAAAGCTCTCTGATTGCATCAAAAATATATTAATTTGTGTTCCAAAGATGAATGAAGGTCTTACGGGTTTGGAACGACATGAGGGCGAGGAATTGATGACAGAATTTTAATTTTCGGGTGAACTATCCCTTTAATGTTAATCAAACAAATGTGGTATCATTGAAAAAAAAAAAAGTTGAATATATATTTTTCCTATAGATATTTGGTTTTGACTTGGTGTGTGTCAAATTGGGTATTATTACCAGGGATTTTAAGGTATGGTTGCTAGGTGATTTTGTTTTGGAACCTTCAGAAAACTTTAACTCGATTTTTCTCAAAATTGACTTTGCTCACTTTGTCGACTTCAAACGTTTAGCTCAGTCATTTTTTGTCCGATTCCAACAAATCATACATCATAGAGAATGTGAAAATAACAAAACCTCATTTTTGAAAATGTGCTCATTGCGACATTTTTTGCATTTTGCATTTTTCCAGCACGGGTCACATTTGTAGAGACCCTTTCATCGCCTATTCAAATGTATCACAGAAGAACTCTTGTAATGCTCTCAGGTTGAGTTTCCAGAAGCACGGATCTACGAGGAGACGCTAAATGCCCTGCTTTACGAGACTCTCCCGGTCCCAGATAACTCCCTGTTGGAGGCCACCCGCAGACGGACCAATTGTTGCTCACACAGTGAAGAGGAGGAGGCCGTGGAGCTGAGGGAGCGCGTACGTCGCATCCACATTAAAAGATACAGCACTTATGACGACAGACCGCTTGGACATTAGCCTAACTGTGAATTGAGGCTTCCAAGAATTGGCTCAGTTTTCACATTGTCTCTGGAGAACACTAAACTACCAGCACCGTTGAACCACTTTGTAATTTTCTGCCGGTACAGATTGCTGCTTTCTTGACAATCAGTGTTTTGAATGAAATCCGGCTTGAACATTAATGTGAACAGAACACAAAAAGGTTGATCTTAATTAGCATCAATTCCTATATTTTAATTTATTATGTTATTTTTTTTTTAGGAAAACACTACATTTTTAAATAGTAATTACTAACCTAATCATAGAATGTTTTGATGCCAAGATAAATATGCCAAGTACATCACTCTGTTTCTGCTAACCGTACAGGATCATGTACTCTTGTTACAATCTTGCCTTATGCCTACATTAATCATCCATACTGTGATTTAAGATAGGATTAATATAGGAAATAGATTTGAAAAGAAATTATGTATATGGACTTGGGGTGTTGCATTTGGGAAAATGAGGTAGTGTTTGATTGTTTTGTCTAGTGTGATAATAAGAAAAGTGCTTTTACTGCCTAAAAAAATGAATGAATGTGCCTTAGAAGTGTCCTGCTCTAATTATTTAACATTTGTAAAAATTGTCTATATTAACTTAAAGGGATAGTTCAACCAAAAATGAAAATTGGCCCATGATTTGCTCACCCTCAAGTCATCCTAGGTGTATATGACATTCTTCTTTCAGACGAAAACAATTAGAGTTATATTAAAAATGTCCTGGCTCCTCCAAGCTTTATAATGGCAGTGAATGGCTGTTTCTGTTTTGAAGTCAATAAAAGTGCATCTATCCATCATATAACTGCTCCACACGGCTCAGGGGGTTAATAAAGGCCTTCTGAAGCGAAACGATGCATTTGTGTGAGAAAAATATCCATATTTAAAACTTTACAAACTGTAATCGGTAACTTCCGCTAACTGTCGTACGTGCGTGCACGAAAGACTGGCGTTCCAGTGTATGACGCATGCGTAGCGTAGCGTACGTTCCGGTGACGAACATGGAAGCGCAGAGGATAGCGTAAAACTTGGTTCTCGAGAGAACTAGCATATTCTCACAGGAGCGTCCTACGTCATACGCTGGAACGCCAGTCTCTCATGAGCGCGCGTACGACAGTTAGTGGAAGTTAGAGATTACAGTTTGTAAAGTTTTAAATACGGATATTTTTCTTACACAAACGCATCACTTCGCTTCAGAAACCCTTTATTAACCCCCCGGAGCCGTGTGGAGCAGTTATATGATGCCATTCACCGCCAGGACATTTTTTAATATAACTGATTGTGTTCGTCTGAAAGAAGAATGTCATACACACCTAGGATGACTTGAGTAAATCATGGGCTAATTTTCATTTAAAGGGATAGTTCATCCAAAAAAAATGTTTTGCCTATGCATTGAAAGTGGGGTCCAAAACAACACTAGACCTCTTTGACTGTCAATGTATGAACACACACAATAATGGAGACATTTTTTTAAAATATCTCATGTATGTTTTAGTTTTGTTACAGGTCAGGTATATCATTTTATCCTAGTAACTTTAACAGTAGATATTAAAGGCAAATTATAAATTGTACCTCAAAGCCCTTAAACGGCTTCTAAATATTCAGTATCAACTCAATAGTTTAATTTGGATGCACCTGTGCCATTTATAGATAATAGCTATCTGTGCCTTCCATAACAGGATGCGAGACTATAACCATCATGCATCACGTATCTTCTCATCCAGTAGGTCATATGAACATCATGTCTTGGTGAACGCCTAATGACAATGCCTGGTTAGTTGAACCATCTCAAGCGCCTCCATCTGAGCTGTCAAATGTGGAGGGGAGCTAAAAATAAATCGCCGTCACTGCCTGAACGGCGCGTGAAGAGATTTATCCCATTGATCAACAATGAGGAGGGGGCGGGGCCAGCGGCGATTGCGTCATAAAGGAACCGAAGATGGCTTCACGACGCGCTACGGCAGTGCTCAGATGCGTCAACGCTCAGCTGTCAGTACACACGCTTATGAAAAGGAAGGAAGGGTAAAAAAAAATATAGGGGGGAAAGGCAGGCGAGCCGTTCAGATTTATGTATCGAGCCAGTTTATGCTGCACTTAGGTTGTTTAACAGTCTGGGACAATGGGTTCGACTACAGATGAAGAATTTAAAGAGAAATTACTATGGAACGTCAAAAGAGAAGTAAGTATAATTCTCTTAGTTTTGATTGCATGCTGAAAACATTATATTGCATGCTTTGTTGTTGCGATGTGCATCCGAATTAAGTGCATGCATAGGGAAGTTTCAGATGCGCTGATGGTTACAGTGAATCAATGTATAACGAGTCACATTTATGACTCTCCATGTATATCTCTTATAGATTCACATTCAAACCCGTTCACCTGTAGAGCTGAAGGGTTCGGATATTTCCGTCTTCATCCGCGTATAACTTGATATGGCTATGGGAGACTCATTTGTATCAATGGTTTCTGCGGTCATCATGCAAAAGGCTCAATACAGCCTAAACCGCATGGACGAATACGTTTTTAGTGTCGAATATGCTCCTAGTCGTTTGCAATGTAAACAAAAACGAGCCGAGACCGAATTTCCATTGACAGATACTTGAGGGGCTGAGCGCTCAGAGCACGCGAGGTTTATTTATAAGAGAAAGAGCGCTACTTTATTATTTGACTGATTACAAGAGATCGGTTGCATTGGTAACTCTGGATTGTGTGATTATTTTCTTTTTATCGCATGCAGAGACTAAAAAAAAAACTTTCTTGTGTGTAACCTAATTTTTCGAGCTGTTTACACATTCATTTCAATGACCTAAGTTTTTATTCTATGTGAGGGGATGTTAAATTCATATCTGCATAATATAGGACCAGTATGGCAGTTGTTGGTTTACACTACAGGTTGAACTGGCCAGGGCATACTTTTGTATTGTAGCTTCAAACTCATCATTAAAAACTGTCTAATTCGACTACTAGATTAAATTATGTAAGGGATTGGCCCGGTTTCACAGACAGGGTTTAGATTAAGCCGGGATTAATTAGGGCATTTCATTAGCTTTTATAAACGTGCCTTAGAAAAAAAACATTACTGATGTGCATCTTGAGACAAAACAATGCCACTGACATATTTTAAGAAATGTCAGTGCAAGTTGCTTTCTGTTAAAACAGCTCAAACATGCATTTTAATCTGGGACTAGTTTAAGCCTTGTCTGTGGAACCGGGGGAATATGCCTATGTAAAAAAATCACGGGTTTATTTTGCAATAATTGCCGGTGTATTGATAATAAACATGACATATTTATTTGAAGTCATACACTCAAAAAATGCTGGGTTAAAAATAACCCAAATTGGACTAATTATGGACAAACCCAGCGATTGGGTTGTTTTGACCCAGGAGTTGTGTTAAATGTTTGACCCAACCTGCTGGGTAGTTTTATTTAACTCAACTATTGTTTCAAAATTACTATATTGCTTGCTTAAAATGAACCCAAAACAGGTTGGAAATTAACATTTATTAATACGTATAAAAAAATAATACTTAAATAATAAGCATTTATTAAATTGCTTATTAATAAATGTTTGCCTTTTGATTATTACTGTTGCCTCTAGTAATTATGTGAAACATATTCTGTTGGACTGTAATTTTTATAATATTGCTAGAAAACGTTTTTTATTCAGAAACATGTTGACGTGGAATATTTTGGAATGTGTCACCTGAATGTATTTTAGATTTTCTATCTTATGTCAAGTTAATGGATTGTGTTTATGGATAATGGATTGTGTTTATGGATTGTAATATTGACCTTGTGTTTGCCATGTAAATAGCCTCGATGCTAACATGGCGTTAACAATTTAATAAACAAACAAACTCGTAATTATGTGTCTGATTTTTAATTTTTTGGGTTCTTTTTAAGATAGCCATACAGTAATTTTTAAACAATAGTTGAGTTAAATAAAACTGCCCAGCAGGTTGGTCAAATATTTAACCTAACTGCTGGGTTTGTCCATATTTAACCCAACTTGGGTTGTTTTTAACCCAGCATTTTTAAAGTATTAATTTACCTCTAAATTAGCTTAAATCTTCTACTAATAGGCTAATAGCCCATTACAGTACAGAAAACAATTCACGAACATCTCAGTGGTGTAATAACTAGTTTAATGAGAATAATCAGAGTACACTCCAAAAATGTTGGGTTGTTTCAACCAAAATTTGGGTCAAATATGGACTAACACAACCATTGGGTTACATTTTTAAATTCAATTTTTAACCTAACAATTGGGTTTGTCCATATTTGACCCAAATTTGGGTTGAAACAACGCAGCATTTTTTAGTGTATAATTTTAACCTAAAAAATGTGTACAAAAAAAAAAAATTAATTTAATATTTTTTTATTTAAAATGTGCTTACCATTTTATACCACTTCAAAATAAGTACACTGAGATAATATGAATGAACTCTTCTCGAGCATATTTTTGTATTAATTATTTGATAAGACATCACATTTACATAGTTTCGAATGTTTTCACTCCAGGAACTGTAAAGTGGAAGAAGCTGTTACATTCTTTTATATCAGTATAATTAATTCTTATCTTTTCCCTTACAGTGCAGGGAATGCTAGTTTTAAATCCGGCCCTCATGAATAATAGAAATCTTGAATGAATTGCTGCAAAGAATAGATGTCCTAAATTGGTACCAGGGTGTCTCATGTGTCAGAACAGACTGTGTCCAAGGCTGATTCAGCCACAATCCTGGCAGACATCATTTCTCATGATAGTTAAGGGCATGTCTAATAAACCCCAAAAATCATGGATGTGAAGAGCAGCAGTAATTCTTAAGGTGTCTGGCCTCAGGTGGCTCAGTGGCCTGGGTTAATAAGGAAATAAATTTTTAACATCTCGTTCATCAAGTTTTACTTAACTTTTGTGCATCATATTCACTTAAATCTCATATTTTTACATCTAAAATTAGTTACTTTCTCTACAGAGATGTCCTGGACTCTTTTCACCAAAATATATCATTTCCCATTTATTTAAAGGTGCAGTGTGTAGTATTTATGAGGATCTATTGACAGAAATGCAATATAATATACATAACTATGTTTTCAGTGGTGTATAAATATACATAATGAACCGTTATGTCTTTATTACCATAGATTGAGCTGTTTCTATCTACATACACCACGGGTCCCCTTACAGTGAAGTTGCTATTTTGCGCCGTTTCTACAGTAGCCCTAAATGGACAAACTTCTCTACAGAGCACTAGCTACTCTCTGCTGTCTCAGACGACATCTTTGTCCTGTGTTGGCCACCTTAGCTTCTCTATGTGCTTCGAAAAGGAGGGGTGAGCAGTTGCAATTCCCAACCTCACCACTAGATGTCGCTAAAATGTACACAGTGCACCTTTTAAAGGCACAATATGTAATTTTCGCAGCTAGAGGTCGCTTATTCAAAACAAAGGCGTAGCTCGATGATGCCTTGATTTCACGGAATCATGGGAGTAGTTGTCTTCACCTCAAAAGAATCCGACGGGACTCGGGCAGAAATCATATTCATAGATGAGCTAATGTATTAAAGATTTATTAACGTTACTGTAGTATGAAGCAGGGTGGGGCTGAAAGCCGTTGGAGCGGAACGAGGCCGCTGGAGCGATTGCTAATGAGAGACGAGCGCGACACACGGCTCGAGAGCAGTGGAGCTTTTATTATGCCGCAGATGACCGCTTCCGCTCATGTGTATGTGGGGTAGCACAGTGCTGTTTTATCATATTACATACATTTGAGTGTGTTGAAAGTTATGTTATAATGCTACTCTGTGTGTTTGCTCGGCGGCTACTTGTTGCACACTGCAGTAAGCTAGATCGATATTAGGCATGGTTAAATATGGTACTCGCAGTAAATCAAGAAAATCAGATTTAAACAATAAGACTAACTGTGTTGAGCTGTATAACAATGATTAGTTTTCTGTCGATGAATGTATCCAAACAGTTGCTCACCTAAAACACATAATATATTAAAGCGTCTTTGGAGTTTCCATGGTTTCTACAAAATAAAACCGGAAATCGAGGGTAACGCGGGTATGATGTCATTGATAGGCGACGCACGGACACGGTCCGTGTCCTGGTTAAAATAGCTTATTTCTCTGGATTTAAACATTCTTGGAAACATTTGGGATAACGTAAGTACACAAGTCAACAAAATATATAACATTGTTCTAGTGTTTTTTGGATATTTTGATCAAAAAATCTTACATATTGTGCCTTTAACACAGTGTTTCTCATGCAGTTACTTCCACAATTATGTTTCTTTTGGGGCATAGAAATACGCTATTTAAAATGAAACACACACACACACACATTATATATATATATATATATATATATATATATATATATTACACAGATCAGGCATAACATTATGACCGCTGACAGGTGAAGTGAATAACACTGATTATCTGTATCTCTTCATCACAGCACCTGTTAGTGGGTGGGATATATTAGGCAGCAAGTGAACATTTTGTGCTCAAAGTTGATGTGGTAGAAGCAGGAAAAATGTGCAAGCGTAAGGATTTGAGCGAGTTTGACAAGGGCCAAATTGTGATGGCTAGACGACTGGGTCAGAGCATCTCCAAAACTGCAGCTCTTGTGGGGTGTTCCTGGTCTGCAGTGGTCAGTATCTGTCAAAAGTGGTCCAAGGAAGGAACAGTGGTGAACCGGCGACAGGGTCATGGGCGGCCAAGGCTCATTGATGCACGTGGGGAGCGAAGGCTGGCCCGTGTGGTCTGATCAAACAGACGAGCTACTGTAGCTCAAATTGCTCAATAAGTTAATGCTGGTTCTGATAGAAAGGTGCCAGAATACACAGTGCATCACAGTTTGTTGCGTATGGGGCTGCATAGCCGCAGACCAGTCAGGGTGCCCATACTGACCCCTGTCCACCGCCGAAAGCGCCAACAGTGGGCACATGAGCATCAGAACTGGACCACGGAGCAATGGTCTGATGAATCATGTTTTCTTTTACATCACATGGATGGCCGGGTGCGTGTGCGTGGCTTACCTGGGGAACACATGGCACCAGGATGCACTATGGGAAGAAGGCAAGCCGGCGGAGGCAGTGTGATGCTTTGGGCGATGTTCTGCTGGGAAACCTTGGGTCCTGCCATTCATGTGGATGTTAGTTTGACACATACCACCTACCTAAGCATTGTTGCAGACCATGTACACCCTTTCATGAAAACAGTATTCCCTGGTGGCTGTGGCCTCTTTCAGCAGGATAATGCAATCTGCCACAGAGCCAAAATGGTAAAGGAATGGTTTGAGGAGCACAACAACGAGTTTGGGGTGTTGACTTGGCCTCCAAATTCCCCAGATCTCAATCCAATCAAGCATCTGTGGAATGTGCTGAACAAAAAAGTCCGATCCATGGAGGCCCCACCTCGCAACTTACAGGACTTAAAGGATCTGCTGCTAACATCTTGGTGCCAGATACCACAGCACACCTTCAGGGGTCTAGTGGAGTCCATGCCTCGACGGGTCAGGGCTGTTTTGGCAGCAAAAGGGGGACCAACACAGTATTAGGAAGGTGGTCATAATATTATGCCTGATCGGTATATATAGTGAGGAAATAAATGTGCCATTTTACACAGGAAATAACAGCCTCGCTGCAATACACAGAGAATTAGATTTTTATTCCTCCATTGACTTTCTTTGTGTAACATCCCATGTCTCTGTCGCTTTAAGCTGCAGTCAGCCGTCTTCTGGTTGCCTAGGAACTGAAAGCATCAGCAGCTACCTAAGAAGTTAAATTGCATCAGTGGACGATTAATACAGCTGCATGAAGCAGGGATCGTCACAAATGGCTCCCACAAGAGCAAAACAACTTAGTTTTATTTTCCTGTTCTCTGCTTTTCCCCCCCCATCCATATTTATTGCTTGCACTGTGCAACATTGCTCCATTTTGCAATTATCTATTTAATAGTTACTAACATTTTTTTTGCATTTGCAGAATTTTTTTTTTTTTATTGAGATGTTTTGTCAATTAGATTTTCTTAGATAAAGATTTTGAACTGCGTGCTGCTTCATAGACTTTTTATTTTACAGTCCTGTTTCCCATATTGTAGTAATGACACTAACTGGGTAATAACTAGGTGAACCTACCCCTAAACCTAACCTTAACCCGTGTTGTTACCTCAGTATTTTTGTGGGTAAGTACACTGTAATTACAATGAAAGTGCACATACTATAAAATAAAGCACAACTGACTGTTCTTTTTATAGCTGTGTGTGTGACTGACTGCAACCTTTCATAGGTGTTCACTATATCCTCTTAAAGGGATAGTTCACCCAAAAATGGACATTCTGTCATCATTTACTCACCCTCAAGTTGTTCCAAACCTGTATGAGTAGTTTTTCTTCCGCTGAACACAAAATAAGATATTTTGAAGATTTTTGGTAACCACACAGTTGACGGTAGCCATTGACTTCCATAGTAGAAAAAAAATACTATGGAAGTCAATGGCTACCGTCAACTTTCTGATTACCAACGTTTAAAGTGCCCCTATTATGCTATTTTAAAGGTTCCTACTTTTGTTTTGGAGGTCTCCTACAACAGGTTTACATGCATCAAAAGTCAAAAAACACTTTAATTTTTACATAATATACATTGCACATCGCCACATTGTTCAATGATTCTCAGACGACTCGACGGATGAATCAGTCTCTCTAAATCCCTCCTTTCCGTGAGCTACTCTGCTCTGATTGGCCAGATGGCTCAGTCTGTTGTGATTGGTCTACCGTGTGCAGCCGTGTTTCTGGAAGCTAAACGTTCATTACCATAACTAAACTCAAACTCCTATCAATCTAAGCGCGAGTCTGATGATGAAACATTAGAAGAGTTATTCAACCCGAACCTCCATCACAAGGACGACTTGAGCAGGACGTTTCTCAGTGATACGCTACTCATTTTGAGATACATTATGAGATGTTGCAGCTGTAATTTCTCACCATCAACATAAACAAGGGTATTTCTGTCAGGACCACTATCGTCAAAGATGATTGACAATTAGCATACAGTTTGGATTGGCGGTATGGTTCTGTTCTGGGCAAGAACTCCCCGCGCATCCATGCAGCCTAACATGGATAAGAGCAGGGAGAGCAGCAATAACCCCCCTTAGGGTAAACAGAACAGAACCAACATAATGTATTGCATATATTATTAATGTCAATATTTAATGTACAAAATTATTCGGGAATTTAGTCTGATTCGAGGGGAATCAGAATACCAAATTCTGACTGGACGAGAGGAGGAGCTGGGGATGGAGGAGGGTAATTGGCTCCGGAGAAACGCAATAGCTGCTGATAGTACTGAAGGAGCTTATATATGTATGCTGTGATAGACGTCGTATTCCTATAGGTAGACTTGATCAGCTGACAGTCAGCTGATGCGAGCTTGACTAACGTGACCTGCCAGAACTGACGCTACGCTTGATGTCCATCAACAAACCAATGTGTTTATTTCGAATTTATTGCGGTGCACATGCGGGAACTGTATCAATAACAGCGCATACGTTAGCCGAGTACTAACGTGAATGACTGATGTAACATTAAAGTTTGTAAAACAAATCTTGCTCCATCCTTTATCTTTACTCAAAGTAGTAAAAACGCCAGACAATCTGCATTAATAGACACAGTTTAAGGTAATAGTGGCCCACAGATAATGAGCAGAAGTATTTCAGTAAGACAGTAATAACGTGAGTTAGCCGGAAACTTACACAATATAAAACACAAAACTACGTATTTTAAACACCCGGTAGAAAATATATACATTAATATTTATTCATATTTATAGGTTGTGATTCTGAGGAGCAAGCTGGTCCAAATAAACTGGTACTGACCCATCTTTCAAGAGCAAGCGTTTTGCGAATCCCACGTTGAACTCCGAGATTTGAGAAGCATTTGTCAGTAAAATGACGTTTGAGGGCGGGACAATGTACGGGCGTTATGCAAATGTCTTTTTTAGTGATGTAGAACCGTAACGCAGTGGGATTCGAATTACGAACGACTCGTTTAGGCGGTTCAGAGTCGATTCTTTCTTTTGGGAGACAACAACTTTATTTATCGTGCACTTTCAACTTTACAACTTTGCAGAACGTTTACATTCACAAACAGTGATATTACACACTGCATTAAAGGGAATATTCCAAAAGCCATAATAGGGGCACTTTAAATTGGACAGGAGCTCTTTCTATTTACCAATATTAGATGCTGAGCATATTGTGAAAATATCAGTCCACGTGTGTGTGTGTGTGTGTGTGTGTGTGGACTTGCCCCTTATTTCAGCTGTAAAACTCCTTGAATGACGACTTCATTGTTACCGCTGTCAGTTTGGCTGGAAATGGGTTGTAATGCCATTGTTTTTTCCTTTGAGTCACTATGTGGAGCATTTGAACTGGGTTACAATAAACATTTACAATTTTGTGTGTGCCATTCGAGCGTTCAACCATTCTTGCGTCTTTTCAGACGTGTTATGTAATGCAACAGGCTACTGTAGTTAACTGGCTCCACAAGTTCAAATTTTTTCTTTTTAATCCCAAGGACAACTGGCCAAAGACTTGATATCAGCCTATAAATCAACCTTCTTTTGCGGTCTGTTGGCCTTGTGGCAAATCTCATACCATAGGGTGCACACAAGTCATGCCCGTAATCAGCAGATGCCCATAATTTACCCCCTCCCATTGCTACAATTACCCTTCTACTGTTCTTCAAATTACACAAACAGTAGAAAGCCGCCTGCAAGGATTGTGATTAATTAGTCTAGGATTTGCTGTAATACTGACAGTTGGAGGAGAAAAATGTGAGACAGCCTCATTCTACACAGTTCCTTGCACTCCCAGGGAAACTTATCAATTGAATGGTGCTAATTAAAGCATTTGTGGTTACGCTGTCATGATTCATTAGTTGCTTTTGTGCACCCGATTCCAATGTGCAGAAAGAGTTTTGACTTGCCGTTATTTTTGCAGATCTCCTAATTACGTGTCTTTCCACGTCTAGGTGAAGCAGATTATGGAGGAGGCGGTGACCAAGAAGTTTGTACACGAAGACAGCAGCCACATTATTGCACTTTGCAGTGAGTACAAATCAAGAGGTGTTTTGTTTTACAAGTGCTTTGTATCACACAGCCTGATTCAATTCAGTTTATTTGTATAGCGCTTTTCACAATACAGAATCGTGTCAAAGAAGCTTTACAGACAATGCATGTGTCGACACTGCAATTCCAAATAATCTGTTATCAGAGATGACTGTGTCCAAGTAATGTTCATATGTCAGAAATGTACAGTTCTAAGATAATACAAATCATGCAGTTAGCTAACATTGTGTATTAATTTAAGCAGAAACAATGAGCTCATTAAAGCAGTTATTACATGTTGTGATCATAAGGATGCCTTTCATAAGCATTTTCTGTGACTTATGGAATGTTGTGCTGATTTGAATGTCACCATGTTATTTTGCTGGTTAACATATATAAGGTTTGAAATTGTGAGAATAATTTGTGATAGTCTTTCAAGCATCTTGTAGTATTGGTTGAAAATAATTAACAAATCATCATAGTAAAAGTGGGTTAATGAATATCATAAACGTCAAAATGTCATGGCTATAGCTGCACAATTTCCTAACTATTTTTTTTTTTTTTACTATATTACAAATTAAAGTAATGAATCAATAATTAATATACATTCAGTATGTTTTTTGTAAATAAAACCTAATAATTACTCAGAAATATATTCTAAATATAGATATAAATAGGAATAAAAATATTTTCATTTCTGACATAAAAATAGCAGCTTAATTTCCCATTGTGAATAAAATTATTAATTAATAACTTTTTGTAAAGTTACCGAATAATTACTGAGAAATATATTATAAAGATATAAATAGAAATATAAAAACATATTTCTTTCTGACCCATAAAATAGATGCACAGTTTCCAAGCTGTTATTGCAAATTCATATCACAGATTAAGTTATTAAATAACTAATAATTAATATATATTAATATATATTTTTTTGTTAAAGACAACTTGACATTTAATATTGCAAATTAAAGTATTAATGAATTAATAATTAATATATATTCAATATAACTTTTTTGTAAAGAAAACCTAATAATTACTCAGAAAAAAAAAAAAAAAAAAAAAAATATATATATATATATATATAAAAATAAAAAAATAAATAAGTAAATGAATGAATGAATGAATGAAAATATTTTTATTTCTGACATAAAAATAGCAGCTCAATTTCCCATTGTGAATAAAATTAATACATTAATAATTAATTAACTATAACTTTTTCTAAAGAAAACCTAATAATTACTGAGAAATATATTATATAAAAAGATATAAATATACTGTAAATAGAAATAAAATGACATTACTTTCTCCCACATGAAAATAGCTGCACAATTTCCCAGCTGTTGTTGCAAATTAATTTATTAACTAATAGTTAATATGCACTGATATGTAAAGAAAACCAAATAATTATTAAAAATATATAGAAATATAAAATACATTTCTTTCTGACCCATAAAAATAGATGCACAGTTTCCCAGCTGTTATTGCAAATTCATTTTGCAGATTAAATGATTAAATAACTAATAATTAATATATATATATTTGTAAAAGACATCTTGACATTTAATGAAAATATCTTTCAGACACATCTTAAATTATAATAATATTAATATTAATAATAATAATAATAATAATAATAATAAAATGTTTTTGCAATGTGCCAGTGAAAATATTGGCATGGCCGGCATTAATCTGAACCAGGACCAGCAGGAAAAAAAATCATTTTTTGTTGAGCAGGAAAGACTGGCTAGGGCTTCTGGAGCTTTGGATCGCTGCCAACAATAAGGATAATTTGTCCGGTGCGGATTACTGGGAATGTGTGTGTGTGTGTGTGTGTGTGTGTGTGTGTGTGTGTGTGTGTGTGTGTGTGTGTGTGTGTGTGTGTGTGTGTGACTCACACTCTTTACTCCAGTGACACAGAGACAGGCCGGAACATTAACCCAGTCTCATTACGTCAGTGACACACCAGTGCTGCGTGGCACCACAGATATTGCTTAGTCAAGTTTCCTCAATGCAGAAGTAAATGTTGTTTATATATATATATATATATATATATATATATATATATATACAGTGGGGAGAACAAGTATTTGATACACTGCCGATTTTGCAGGTTTGCCCACTTACAAAGCATGTAGAGGTCTGTAATTTTTATCATAGGTACTCTTCAACTGTGAGAGACTGAATCTAAAACAAAAATCCAGAAAATCACATTGTATGATTTTTAAGTAATTAATTTGCATTTTATTGCGTGACATAAGTATTTGATACATCAGAAAAGCAGAACTTAATATTTGGTACAGAAACTTTTGTTTGCAATTACAGAGATCATACGTTTCCTGTAGTTCTTGACCAGGTTTGCACACACTGCAGCAGGGATTTTGGCCCACTCCTCCATACAGACCTTCTCCAGATCCTTCAGGTTTCGGGGCTGTCACTGGGCAATACGGACTTTCAGCTCCCTCCAAAGATTTTCTATTGGGTTCAGGTCTGAAGACTGGCTAGGCCACACCAGGACCTTGAGATGCTTCTTACGGAGCCACTCCTTAGTTGCCCTGGCTGTGTGTTTCGGGTCATTGTCATGCTGGAAGACCCAGCCACGACCCATCTTCAATGCTCTTACTGAGGGAAGGAGGTTGTTGGCCAAGATCTCGCAATACATGGCCCCATCCATCCTCCCCTCAATACGGTGCAGTCGTCCTGTCCCCTTTGCAGAAAAGCATCCCCAAAGAATGATGTTTCCACCTCCATGCTTCACGGTTGGGATGGTGTTCTTGGAGTTTTACTCATCCTTCTTCTTCCTCCAAACACGGCGAGTGGAGTTTAGACCAAAAAGCTCTATTTTTGTCTCATCAGACCACATGACTTTTTCCCATTCCTCCTCTGGATCATCCAGATGGTCACTGGCAAACTTCAGACGGGCCTGGACATGCGCTGGCTTGAGCAGGGGGACCTTGCGTGCGCTGCAGGATTTTAATCCATGACGACGTAGTGTGTTACTAATGGTTTTCTTTGAGACTGTGGTCCCAGCTCTCTTCAGGTCATTGACCAGGTCCTGCCGTGTAGTTCTGGGCTGATCACTCACCTTCCTCATGATCATTGATGCCCCACGAGGTGAGATCTTGCATGGTGCCCCAGACCGAGGGAGATTGACCGTCATCTTGAACTTCCTCCATTTTCTAATAATTGCGCCAACAGTTGTTGCCTTCTCACCAAGCTGCTTGCCTATTGTCCTGTAGCCCATCCCAGCCTTGTGCAGGTCTACAATTTTATCCCTGATGTCCTTACACAGCTCTCTGGTCTTGGCCATTGTGGAGAGGTTGGAGTCTGTTTGATTGAGTGTGTGGACAGGTGTCTTTTATACAGGTAACGAGTTCAAACAGGTGCAGTTAATACAGGTAATGAGTGGAGAACAGGAGGGCTTCTTAAAAAACTAACAGGTCTGTGAGAGCCGGAATTCTTACTGGTTGGTAGGTGATCAAATACTTATGTCATGCAATAAAATGCAAATTAATTATTTAAAAATCATACAATATGATTTTCTGGATTTTTGTTTTAGATTCCGTCTCTCACAGTTGAAGTGTACCTATGATAAAAATTACAGACCTCTACATGCTTTGTAAGTAGGAAAACCTGCAAAATCGCCAGTGTATCAAATACTTGTTCTCCCCACTGTATATATATATATATGAATGGAAAGGAATAGTACAGTATCACACAGCTTTGTCGTGTACATGCTCCTTTTGCCTTTGGTTATTTACTATCAGAAAGCAGTTGATTTGCCTGTTTATGCAAATATGAATTCAGTTTATAATTTGTGGTCAATCTGTATTTCACACATAGCAGATATTATTGCACTGCCGCTGTTGATATTTACAGTTTGTGCCTCTTTTCGTCCAATATGGCGTGCCAGCTTTTGCTTTGAGGCTCAGTTGTTGTGTTGTGCTCATTTCTGTAAGATCTAAACACAGTGTGCAAGAGTGTGGACATGTCACTACACATCAAAAATCACCGTGCCCATGTTTGCCTGAAATCTTTTTATAAGTATGCTGTGCTACCATGTTTATACAAAATACTAAATTTATCCAAACTCATGTTATTTTCCATGACTGCTCTCATTTAAAAGACTAAAATGGAACTGCTTCTGTGTATCGAGGTTAAAGGTCACACGATAACAAGCAGTAATGTCAGTCCTCGGCTATTCTGTGACTCATCTCTGTCCTTCCGTTTGCCGGTTAGTGCTTTTTAATTGTGGAACATCTGGTAATAAATTTGAAATTATTACTTCTGTTAGTCAGGCACTTTTTTTGGACACCATAATGAGTACATCTTCATTCGGCACTCCTTTTCATTAGCTCGAAATTACAAGGAGTTGGAATATGAGATTTGCTGTGTAAATGCTATAGCAATAGATATTTAACTCCATGACTACAGCAGATCTAACCTTCTCAATGCTTAATATTAGTCCTTTGAGATCATGTGTTTGCACTCAGCTTATGTGAATCCCGGGAGCCTTTCAAGATGTTAATCAGGTGAACAGTGGCACAAATAGTACAAAAGTTTGGAAACATTACTATTTGTAATGTTTTTGAAAGAGGTCTCTTATGCTCATCAAGCCTGCATTTATTTGATCAAAAAATTTTAATATTGTGAAATAATATTATTACAATTTAAAATAATGGTTTTCTATTTGAATATACTTTAAAATGTAATTTATTCCTGTGATCAAAGCTGAATTTTCAGCATCATTACTCCAGTATTCAGTGTCACATGATCCTTCAGAAATCATTCTAATATGATGATTTATTATTATGATCACTCTGTGTCACATGATCCTTCTGGAATAATTTGAATATGCTGATTTATTATCAATGTTGGAAATAAATGTTGTGCTGCTTTATATTTTATAACCTGTGATTACTTTTTTTCATCCTTTGATGAATAAAAAGTAAAAAAGAGAACTGATTTTTTTTAAAATAGAATAAATTAATACTTTTATTCAGCAAGGATGTGTTAAATTCATAAAAAGTAATAGTAAAGATTAATATTTTTAGAAAAGATTTCTATTTTGAATAAATGCTGTTCTTTTTAACTTTTTATTCATCAATTAATCCTGAAAAAACAGGTTCCAAAAAAAATATTAAGCAGCACAACTGCTTCCAACATTGATAATAACGAAGTATCAAATCATCATATTAGAATGATTTCTGAAGGATCATGTGACACTGAAGACTGGAGGAATGATGCTGAAAATTCAGCTTTGATCACAGGAATAAATTATGTTTTAAAGTATATTAAAATAGAAAAACATTATTTTAAATTGTAATATTTTACAATATTAGTTTTTTTTGTGTGTATTTTTGATCAAACAAATGCAGCCTTGATGAGCATAACAGACTTCTTACAAAAACATTAAAAATAGTAAATGTTTAAAATTAAACAATTAAAAATATAAATGTAGTAATGATTCATATATATGTATTTGTATATATGTGTGTATATAATAATAACTATAATAATTATATATAATAATTATGGTGATACAGAATTAAATATCTGTGTATGACTGATGCATGTCACATTCTTGTGTAGTCTGTATTTCTTTTCATTTCTTTTATTTAGAATGGCAAAGAAAGAGGCTGATTTTTTTGGTGTTTTCTTCTAAGCCGTTTCTCCCCTCACGCTGGTTTTCACACCCTCACGCATCGCAGGCGTTTTACATGATGATTTGGAGTGTTTTTGGGTGTCTGAGGGTGAGAGCATCTGAGTCGTGACCGTGAGCGGGGTGAGGTTTAGTATAAATGCTGTTCAGCGCTGGTGTGTGTGTGGGTGTGCGGAGGGGTGGTCTGGGAGCGCTGCCAGTCTGTCGTCACTACCAAAAAAGCAGAGCAGTTCCCCTGTTTTCCAGTCAGTCGTCGGGCACGGATTCCCCACGCAGCTGGCCACCCCCTCACTTTCATCCTGGAGCACGCACTCACCCACGTCACACCAGCTTGTGACAGTGCACTTCCCAGCTAAATTATGTCTATGGGGAATAAATCAAAAGGAATTGTGCCTGTGCAATGTAGGTTGGTAACGGTGCGTGTGTTATGGAGGCGGCATGTTGCGTTTGAGCACTAACATAAAGGCTCTGTTCTGACTTAGAAGGAGAAAGCGCTCCGCTAGCATTTCTGTTCATCTCAGTGGCAGTTGCTTGGATGGACTGTGCCATGCCAATCAAACAAACCTTGAACACTCTCTTCAGACAATCAAATTGTTTTTTTGTTTTTTTGGCATATTTGACACATCCATTCAGTAGTTGTAGTCTGCCGCAAAAAAAAGGCATATGGAATTTGATTGAAATTTACAAGTGAAAGGGTCCATTTTTTTAAATAAAAGATAAGTCTCTTATGTTTTCGTAAGAAGACTCACCAAGGCTGCATTTATTTGATCTAAAATACAGGAAAAACTGTAATATTGTAAAATATTATTACAATTTAAAATAACGGTTTTAAAATGTAATTTATTCCTGTGATCAAAGCTGAATTTTCAGCATCATTACTCCAGTCTTCAGTGTCACATAATCCTTCAGAAATTATTCTAATATGCTGATTTGCTGCTCAAGAAACATTTATTTTTTTATTATTATTATTATTATTATTATTATTACTACTACTATTATTACTACTACTATTATTACTACTACTATTATTACTACTACTACTACTGTGGCGGCAGTGGCTCAGTGGTTCATGTGGGTTGTCTACAAACCGGAAGGTTGGTGGTTCTATCCCTGGTTCCACCTGACCAAGTGTCGAGGTGAGCAAGACTGCTTCTGACGAGCTGGATGGCGCCTTGCATGGCTGACACCGCCGTCAGTGAATGAATGGGTGAATGTGAGGCAATATGTAAAGCGCTTTGGTGGCCATGGGTCTGTTGAAAGCACTATATAAATGCAGTCCTATTATTATTATTATTAATGTTAAAAACACTGCTTAAAGGTGCAGTATGTAATATGGACAGCTAGTGGTTGAAATGGGTACTGAAGTCCAAATTCAAAATATTGGAGAGAGTTGTTCCTCCTCCTCAAGCCGAAAGTATACTCCGTTTTTTTTTTTTTACGCGTACTTGAGCGTATATGCACAGTCGAACGCACAGCCTTGCAAAGTATACTTCTTTTGACTCGTATGCAGGTGTTCGACGCATGCGCAGTTTTGAGCAATCTCTCACCACGAGTTACAACCCATGTCAATACTGCAAAAAATGTAATGTAAGATTACAAAAATCCGGCAGTGTGCGTACTCTTCTGATGACGAAATTGGCGTCACGCGCACTGTACGCGTAAAAAGTGAAGTATACTTTGGCCTTCAGACTCAACACTCACACGGGTTGCCAGATTGAGGACACGCAACAGGAGACATTGGGAAATAATGAGCTTTACACTAAGTTGATGAGCTAATGTATACGTTTGCAATGTTTTTATTGCAGTGGCTTTTTAGGTGGGGTACAATCTATGATTTTTTTTTTTTTTTTTTGACCCAGTTCATTTGCTTGCGTCAAGGCTGCAATGTGCTGTGTTTTCCAACAACTGGCAACCCGGGGTGTCGAAATACTATTGGGTAAATTGGCAGTGGGCAGGATCACACAGTCCAAAACAAAAACAGACATTCCGACAGTGGAATAAGTGGAATAAGTGGCTGTTGCATTGCTTTTCAGAGAAACAAATATTTGAACTTAGCATGTTTCCTAAATCTCTGCAAACATATTATGCTTTAGTACGGTCAAAGAAATTACATACATACAGCAACTTTAATATTTTTGAGAAAAATGTGATGTATTTTTTTTCAGGATTGAATGTAGAAAGAATAATTTGTTCTTGCTGAATAAAAGTATTCATTTCTTAAAAAAATAAAAATTAAAATATAGCAACCGCAGTGTCTGAATAAACGCATACGGTTTTATTATTTTCAGAATAACTGATATAGTCATAAAGATAGCATTGAAAAATCTAGACCATGTTTATGTGCAAAGTCACAAAGAACTCTCTCAGTCTGGCAATATTATGGCAATAACATGATATTTATTTCCTAAATTGGTCTCTTTTTTTTGGCTTCTCTTCAGAAATGAGTCAAAAGCCTAAAACTGGAGAATCTGTCAGATGCTTTGATCCCAATGTGTTTGATATTGGTGTTGCTGTCAGATCATGTGCCTGTACCCTGCTGCCTCCCCATAATGCAGAGCACACATTGTACGGACATGCCCTCTCTGATACCATTAGGCACAGCAGAGCTACATAATAGCCCCTGTCCTGATGCTGCCACTGCTAATGCCTGTTTGAGAATTACATGGGTGTGTGCACTCACAGATCTCTCTGTGTATTTAGTGTAAAATAATAAAAAAAAACACCCTTCAAACATCTCATTCTACATCATGATAAAGTTTGCTCATTCAGTGTGCAAATCATACAGTGACTTTTAAGGCTTTTATTATAACTTACAATAAAGTTTTCTATGGTAACATTTTTTAATGCATTTGGTAGTGGTAATATTAATATTTACATATACACTACCATTTTTATTGTTTTTGGGTTTGTGATGGAACTGCAGGGGGTTCGTGAATTTAATGAAAATCTATTAAGTAATTAAACCATAAAAAGTGTAAATTAAAATAAAAACAATAAAAATAAAACTACTGAAAAGATTTTTTTTAAATTATTTGTTTGCCTGCATATCATGTAACCATTAACTGACATCAGAGAACTGTGAACTTAATTTTGTTATTATTTATTATTATTATTTAATTGACAATTTTATTATTGACCTAATTTACAAATTAAAATCTCAGGGGATTCTTCAAGTAAATATATCAGGTCAAAGAAATTTCAGCTGACAAAAAAGTTGGGGAATCCCTGCATTGCATGTAAATATGAAATGACGTGAATTTGTACATTTTAATGTGTTTGAAAGACAAAAGCTTCCAAAGACATTAATACATGGTTATATAACTCACTGAAACTGAGTGATAATTCAAATAATAATTAATGCGTTAATCAGGAGTTGATTAGATATGCAATGTTGAGAAAACACTTGATAAAAGTGAAATGATTTCACATGACCAGTGGCTGGTCTGTGTGTGCAGTTCCACAAACCTGGAAGACCTTCTGAACGTATACGAGCAGTGGGCGTTTTTAGAAAGGAATTTGTAAAAGATAAAAAAGAAGTAGTAGGGAGAATCAATGAATTATGAATATTTGACTGCCGTTGTTAGAATATCATGTAATCAATAAAAAAGTAACTGTAGTCTGATTACGAGTATTTTAAAATGTAATATAATCTAATTACAAGTACTTCATTTTTGGAATCTGATTACGTGATCCAGATTACATATGATCAGTTACTACCCAGCTCTGGTAGTGTGTACATTTTTAACATTTCAAGTTGTATAAATTTATTAAAACTTTATTTCATGTATTAGGAACAAACATGAATTAGCGCTAATCAATAGAAGATTTCAAATTTAGCATTAACATAGATTAATAAAAGATGTAAAAATGTCATTCATATTTAATTCATGATATTAACTATCATGAATTAGCTGTGATCCTTTTTTTTTATTAACTAATGTTAACAAATTAGACCATATTGTAAAGTGTTACTATAATTTCCATAGTAAATGTTTAGCATGCAATGTGTTGCAGTTAGTCAAACATAGTTAATAAAGTGACAGAAATGACAAATAATCATAAATAATATATTTATGTTTTGACAATAATGGATATTGGATAAGTGCTACTCCCTCAGATGAATACAATTTCCCACAGGTGAGTCCTGTAACTTTTGAGATGACTGAAACAGGGTTCAGGACAGACCTTAGTTTTGGAATCAGGGCATATTTAGGCAAGTTTTATAGCTGTTTTTAAATCTATGCTTGTACGTCTTATCAACAGTATCAACATTTCCTACGATTCATTAATTTACTCACTTCCAGCATGAAAAGAATGCCTCGCTAGTTTCCCATGGGTAGTTTTGACATTGTGCTGGCGTTCATCTCGCAAATAATTTTGAGAGTTTGACCAGCATGTTCTAAAAGTTTTCGTCCTCCATGCATATTAACAAGCAGTGGGTTGTGTCGGGGGTCAGCTGGCTCCAGGCTGTGTAGCCCACTGGCTGATCAATGGAAGGAAAAACACAGACCTTGTAAATCCTTCAGGCTGTGTGTGGGCGGGGTCAGGGGTCAGCAGAAGAGGGCAAGAGCACAAATAGCTATTTACGTATTTAATATGAATTAAAAAGTATTTGAATTGTGTTGGGACTACATGCTTCTATTCTGTAATTTGGTGCCATTAATGAATAATACAGAGATAATTAGTCAGATCCCATTAGATGCTGATTTTCTGCTGTTGTATGCATTCGCAAAAAGCGACATTCATTTGAGCGATTGATTCAAATCTGATTATTTTTGATTGATTTTTTTTTAAGAGACATTTCTCTTTAAAAGTGAGCAAAAATGTGCAGTTTTTGTGTGTGTCCCTTTAAATGCAAATGAGCTGGTGATCCCGGCCCCCTTTCAAGAAGAGGGTGGAGCTTCAAGAGCTCATGCAACAACAAAACAAGACAATCTCACGCACTGAAAATGTCAGAAAGTGTCAGTAGCAGTGTTCCAAATGAAGGTCAACACTTTACTGATGAATTTTATGAAGATTATTGTACATCACACACAAAAGATGAAGCGTCCGCTCCAGAAAATCACTGTAAGAGCTGAATACACAGTACAAGACGTGTGCATTAAAGTCTCATCCATAAACTCTTGCATTATCATCAATATACACAGCGAATTACACAAAAACACTTGTTCCAAAGTAGAATAAATACCAAGTTCTGTCATGAAACTTCCTTAATGAAGTTAGGTTAAGGTTCCTTAACACAACCTGATGACATTTACATCGTTTACTACATGGCACAAGCTGATTGGTTCCTGTCACATCTGCAGCCAATGAGCTTGCTTCTCAACATTTAAATAGCTGTTTGCAGCACGCTTCAGAGTTCCTCTGAAACCCTCCACCTTCCCCAGCGCCACCTGTATAGATCTGCTACAGGTAATTTTATATGCTATTTGTGCAGCAGCAGTATGTCTCGCATGCCACAGCAGTGTATCAGTGTTTGTATTGGAAGTAGCAAGTCCCTGTACATGCTAAAGCAGCAGCAATATTCTACAAAAACAGCAATAATCAACGACAGCAGCAGCATAGCCGATCTATTTCGCCAATACCAAACACATTAAAATTGTCATATGCATTATCATGCTAAAAATCTTCAGAGAGTGAACTGGCTGTAGCATTGTTTTTCAAGTATTTGAACTTAGCATGTTTCCTAAATCTCTGCAAACATATTATGGTATTTTTATGCTTACAGCACCTTTAAGTCAGAGACTTTAGAGGAATGACTGGTCAGGGCATAAGGTCACATCATATCCAATACTTCCTGATTCATGGAATGCTAACAATACCAGAAGGCTACTCAAGGAAGTAAAGCACTATGTTGTTGTTTCCTATTTTCCTGTAAAAAATACCAATCTTTTCACTTCACCCAGTCTAACTTCCTGTGTGCTGCATTTTTAAGTCCCTTAACATCATAAGGAGCTGAAACAGAACTTTGCAGATTTTCTCTCGAACACCTGCGCCACTGTGAGCTAATTATACGTTAATGAGTGAATGAATAGATTTGTGAGTCATGTCTGTTTTCCCAGCGTCCCTCAGCTAATGCTCACAATGAAGCATCTTGTGAATGAGTCTTACTTGAGATCCAGATTCAAATTAGACTGTGAGCAGACTTTATTTGTGAAGCACACAGCTGTTCGCTCGGATATGGCCAAGTCGAATGTAGAGCAGGTAGTGAATTTTCCAGATCGGATGCTCCTTTACCCATTGACTCAAAATCGCGGGAGGAGTTATAGAGAATTTTTTTTGTCGCTGCAACTGCAGGTTTTTCATTTTAAGAAGGAAGCAGACAGAGCAGGGTTATTTTCTGAAATTGAGATTGTAGGACACACATGCTTAAGAGACTAATAACATCTGTATCTGATACAGCTTTTCTGTCTTTGTTTGAATCACAAGAACAAGCTACATGTGGGTCGAGGAAACAGGTCATTTAGTGATCAACCGATATGATGTTTCCAGTGTCGAATTTACATGCCACATCCACTCTAGAAAGTGGAAAATGGGAGTTAATCATATTTTAAAGCAGGTGTCTTCAGACCATGGGCCCTCTTGACTCTCTGTGGTCATTAAAAATCCCAGGATGTCCTTCGGAAAAGAGTAGGGGTGTAACCCCGGCATCCTGGCCAAATTTGCCATTGGCCTCGGTCCATCATGGCCTCCTAATAATCCCCATATACCGATTGGCTTCATCACTCTGTCTCCTCTCCACCAGTAAACTGGTGTGTGGTGGGCGTTTTGGCGCAATATGGCTGCCGTCGCATCATCCAGGCGGATGCTGCACATTGGTGGTGGTTGAGGAGATTCCCCCCCTTCCATGTAAAGCGCTTTGAGTACCCAGAAAACAAACAAATAATAATAATTATTATTATTATTATTATTATTATTATTATTGGTGAATAGAAAGACCATCTGAATGTATATGACTGAGTGTTGCATTTTAAGTGTGGCCTATAACAACATGTCTATGGCATCATATTTATGTATTTACATTAGGGAGGCACAATATATTGGAACAATATCTAGTCAATATTAGAAACTTTTTAATTAATTGATATTGGATATTTAATTGTGCATGTCTCATTTCCCCTCTCTGTGCATTTAAATTACCTTTGCAAATCTCAAAAAATGATTTTAACAAGTTATTCACATAACATGAAAATAATTATAATAATTTTAATGTTGGTTTTAAAAATTTTAATATCAGTGTGCATCTCTAATTGACATTCACTACATTTTAAAAGTTTGGGACTGGTAAGATTTGTTTAAAGGTGTCATGAACTGGCTTTTTAAATTTTTTTATACTGTTGTCTGAGGTCAACTTATGACGTTTGCGTGGTTTTTTACATTCAAAAACATCATAATGAATAAGTAATAGGCTATTTTCTATTCTGGTTTTGAGCCTCTCTCCTGGAACGCTCGGTTTTTATGGGCGTGCCGCACTGAAGACTTAAACGCCCAATGCTACGATTGGATAAGCTTTGCATATTTAATGAGCTTCGGCTCCCCCGCGAGTACACGTGAGGAATTGTTTTGAAAGCGTGTGGGAAAAGGGCAACCGGAATGATTCGCCCACATGGCTCGCAAAATGTCTTTATCAAACAAACACAATGATTTATCTCTCATTCACCCGCAATTAAAAATAAAGTTCATCCATGCATTCATAATATTGGGATCTGAATGAAGCTTATGCGGCATGTTTATTGGTTGGAAGTTCGATCCGGTTTAGCTCCAGGTAGGCCTATGTTATTTATCATGTCAGGCACGAGTCGGTGGGCGGGGCTACAGAATCAGGCGTACTTCTTCTGTTGAGGCGGTGTTTCACCACACTCTGACGTCACAGCCTGGCACATTCTGAGATCTCTCGTTTGCTGGGCCTGGTGTCAATAAAAGCTTTTCTTTGACTAACAAGGAAGTTTTCAGCTCTGAAACTTACAGGATATTCTTATATTACCATGACCTTTTATATATCAAAAGTTCAAGGGAAAGTTGATTTCTCAATTCATGACCCCTTTAAATGTTTTTGAATGAAGTCTCTCACAAAAGGAAATATATTGTGAAATATTCATTTAGCATCTGCAAAATTAATAAATGTAAATGTATTACAATTTAAAATAACTGGTTTCTATTTTAATATATTTTAAAATGTTTATCAATGTTGAAAACTGTCACAGTTAAGGTCCTTGCACACTGAGTCCGTAATCTCGTCCAAAATTTCCGCACGTTAAAAAATAAATACGATTTCAAATTGTGTCAATCACGTTTACACACTGCCTCCGAAACTTTCGTTCGTCATAAAAAAATTCGGATCAGGTTCAATTTTCTGTGTTTTTCGCATCCGTAGCAAGCATTTTGAGAGGGGTTTTGACAATTCAGAGCCACCGTACAAGTGAACGCCAAAATCCAGAATGACGTCTGACAAGTTGATCCACTTTGTCTCGCAGCACAAAGCACTGTATGACAAACAAAGTTGAATGACAAACTGTATGACAAACAAAGTTTTTAATATGTAGCTCCAGTATCGCTAGCAAAGCATCAAACTGAGCCACTGACATGCTGAAGTAAACTTTGAATCGCTCTGGATAATCCCGCAGCTCCTTGATAAGGAGGTGGAACTCTCCTTCCTCTCTAGGCAATCTCAGGATTGGATGGACCCAATATTTCCTCTTTCTTTTTTTAAGAAGAGAGAGGACAAAATCATCCTCACTGCTTGAAGACTCCATTTTGTAATGTTTTGCAAAATGTTTTTCTCAACAGTGTGCAGGGTTTCTGTGCGTGACGAATCTTTAGGTTGACGAATACGAAAAAATATATATACACCGAGTGACTAAAGATCAAAACAAGGAGCAGCTGGAACAAATCAGTCAAACAATGAGTTGCCATGACAACAAATGAGAACATTCTGGAAACCATGGAAACAAAAAGGAAAAGAAACAAAAATCTACAAACTAAAAGTCCATGAAAACGAAACAGAAACCAAACTGAACGTTACAGAAAACATTTGTGCTGCTCAATATTTTTTTTTGTATTTTCAAGGTTCTTTGATTTTTCAATTTGACATAATTGGCAAATCTCCTGTAATACTGCAGTGGACCCTCCGTTTTAAAAAGGTTTATTGTGCTTGGAAAAAGTAGTTGTCAATGTAAAAGATTGACTGATTATTAAAATTCTATGACAAAAGGTTAAAATAACTGACATTTCTGGAATGTTTTGTTTTTAAGGTTTCATATATTATCTCATTTGAGTGTTTCCATGGCTACTAGGAATTCAAAATTATGTCATACTCATTGAAGAGAGGCTGATCAGATTTAAAATAATCCACTCTACATTTTAATATTTTTCTTATGCTCCTAGATGCTGATAATGTCAAAATGGTTAAACATCGGCTGACGCATCACTAGTCTAGCTTTCCCTTTTGGCAGTCAGTCCTGTATCTCCACATATGTGCTTGTGCATCATTTAGTGGAACCACAGATGTTGCAGAAGACTCTAGTATTTCACTAATTATGGTCTATCTCCATGACAACACAGTTTCTATACAGGGATTTGGCCATGTCAGAGGCTATTACGCACACATTTGCTGAAACAAACACACCGGTTATGTAACCCCCTCGGTCGGTGGTCTTCTTTAGGGTTATTTCTGAAGACAATGTGCTGTGCCCTGAAGTGACAGTGAAGGTGGCCACAGCAGACAACTCGGGCACTGATCCAGATTTGTAGTAAAAGTGCATATCTGCGTGATACATGTGCCAGGCTGATAAATAACATCGGTGTGTGCCCACAATCGATAAGATGATCCCTGGCACGGTGCTGAGGAGCTCACAAGCCCCCTGCACGCTGTCGCTGTGATGCGGTCTGCAGGGGACTCCGCTCTGGGGACCAGGCGGCATCTGACCTTCACAGCTTGAACACCACTGAGGTTGTACAGTTCGCTGTGCTCATGAGGACAGGACCGGCGTCATATTCCCGTCGATTTCATCAGCCAGGAGACTGCACTGAGAGACGCTTCATGTTGGGTGGCATAGACTTTCCCAGAGCTGTCCACTGGGGCTGATGGGAAGACCTGTCTCGGGTGTCTCTGACGGAGGTGTTTTTGTTGTGGATGATTGGCAGTCTAGATGGGATGTTATTTATGTGTTGCCATTTGGGGTTTGTGACTGATTTTCACCAGGGGATGTTCAGTCGTGATCAGTGCACCTGTTGGAATGATGTGTGTGTGTGTGTGTGTGTGTGTGTGTGTGTGTGTGTGTGAGCTGGTGTGTGACTGGATGACTGTACGGAGAGCTGCTTAGCTTGATGGGGTTCTCGGATGGCCTGCTGTTATCTCTTCACTGATTGGACAATGAGACTTTGTCTGTCTGTCTGTCTGTCTATCTATCTATCTATCTATCTATCTATCTATCTATCTATCTATCTATCTATCTATCTATCTATCTATCTATCTATCTATCTATCTATCTATCTATCTATCTATCATCTAATCGTAAAACATTAGTTTATTTTTTTATTATTGTGAATTTCTTTGACTTTCCATTTACTTTAATTATGCTTTATATATTCAAATTTAAATTGCAATTCTATTTCCTGTTCATCAATAAATTGATTTTGAATTTAAAAGCCATTCTAAATTCAATTCTGACGAAGCACTGACAATGACATCGTTCTACATACATTCTCTTGCATATAATTTCTAAAAAAAGTATACTATTTTCTACTAAAATAATTTTATTTTATACCATCATTTTGTTTATTAAGTACACAGTCTCTTACTTTTTTTGTCTTGTACCGCAGTCTTACTTTCTTTGCTTCAAATCAAAGTTTGTATTGTTTGGATTCATCTCAGAGTTGGTTGGTTTGGTTCATGAAACAAACAAACTGTAACACAGTTCGTATGAAGGAAGACGGAGGCGGTAACCGGCGAATGTTCAAACCATAGACCTTAAAAAAATATGGATGACGCGTCTTCACTACCTTCCACTGAAGACAAGTGAAGCCGCCAATGTTTGAATATGGCGCTGACATCTTGCACAGTTTTGGGACCGAGTCTGCGCAGTAGTAAACGTGGGACAGGAGTCTGCGCAGTAGAGAGCAGGAAGTAGAGCTGCGATATCAAAAGCCCGCCCACACTCTCGCAGATGCAGAACAATTCATTATGTCGGTGTGAAATAAACAGTTATGGAAATGTAGAAATTAAAGCTAAAGCTCCAATCTCCTCCCGAAAATCCCGAAAAAAGTCAGTTGGTGCCTCAGTGACAACTTCACTCAGAGAAGCCTTCAATCTCAGCTGTCAATCATGACCTCCCGTTTTTATAGCATCAAATAACTAACTAAAACCAAACTTATTTAAAAATTAAACACTTGAAATGAAATCATCGTGATAAAAACTGCCTAAAATGACAGAAACCATCTTTGGGAAAAAATTATTTGAAGTGTAATTTGATTGTTTAGTTTGTCTCGCGTCCATTAGAATATATGGAGGGGCGGGGGTTATGAGCTATACTGGGACCAACCACCTGGGGGCGATCGAGACGTTTTGGCTTCAGTTTTCAACACGAGTGGGGCAGGCTTGGTTCAAACACCAAATGAAAGTAACGCAGGCAGCCCCTCACGGACAGCTGCCTCACACACATAATAAAACATAAACAAAACACAATGTAAAGTCCAGGGGCCCGTTTCAGAAAGGAGGTTAAGTGGAAACTGAGTATGTTAACCCTGAAATGAGGGAAACTCTGGGTTTTCTGTTTCAGAATGGGAGGTATGTGTCAAAGCAGAGAAAGCAGGGTAAGTCAAGCCTGTTTCTGAAAGAGAGGTAACTTATACTCAGAGTCAGTTACCAGGGTAACTTACTCTGTAAACCTAACCTGGTCTGGAGCAGGTTTTCTTCGGTAAACCCAGAGTTTCTTTCGGTCTCCTCCCCCTTTTTAAAGCATCAGCGGTGTTTAAATACTTCATTTGTTCATTCACGCTGCACAAATGCTTTTCTTACTGAGTATTTGTGTCTTATTTCAAGTGCAAATGTCTAAAAATTATAAATTAAATCTAAATCTAAAATCTAAAGTAAGCGCATTTTACTTAAAACAAGTAAATTTATCTGCCAGTGGGGTAAAAAAAAAATAATCCTAATGCAAACGGAAACAAGATTATTTTTCTTACCCCACTGGCAGATAATTTGCAAAATAAGAAAAATGCACTTAAATTCGTTTTTTTTTTTCACCCCAGGAAACAAGACTAAATACCTTATGTCATTTTTCTTATGTAGAAAATGCATCTTGATTTAAGAATCTTTAGAAATTTTGACTGAAAACAACAGGACAAAAATACTAAGTAAGAAAAACATTTTTGCAGTGCAGGAACATTCATTGCTTGCTCATATTTTAATCATGAGGACACGGTCAAAGTGACAAAAATGGCATGTCCTTTTATAAAGGATCCTGACGTTCACTTGATAAACCTCTAGAAGTAACCTAATAATTAGAATTTCCTTTAGGATTTCCAGTGGTTGGATGCACTGATGACAGGTATATTCCCATCATCGCACTTTCTGAAAACGGATTACTGTATGGAATGGAAGGATGTTAGATGGAAGGGTAGTCTGAGATGTATGCCATAACCACCACCACAGCTGTTAAATAAACACTAATTATTCACAATTTATATGGTCATCTTTATTTCCTTCAAATGCTTTTTCCTTGGATTGTAATATTCTTCCTCCATCTCCTCTTCATCTGTCAGTGGTGCTGGTGTTTTGCGAGCCTCTGCCTTCTTGCTGTTGGCTGAGTAGAAGTCAAATGTTAATTTCATTACCCTAATTAAGAAATGTAACAGTCTAATGCTCTTTTCACATAATTAAATGTTCTCTGATCCAACCTATGTGGGAAAAGCTGCTGCACATTGAAATAGACACTGAATGATATTTATTTAATATGTCAAATGTTTGTAAAGTCATGAAACCTACACCCATGAACCTTTTATGCTTTAAAGCTTTACCCGATTAAATTATGTTTTAATACTTCATTTTTAGCTGATTCTTTTTTTGCCTGTGGGATACCATGAAAATTAAACTTAATTAAACTAATTAAAAACGTAACTAAACTTAGAATTAAACTTACATATTGACTCGGAAGTATGCGGACGTCTTTTGTCGGGTGCTGTTGCCATGGTGAATCATAATTTCGGAGCTACATTGATCGTGGCTTTTCATAGTCGTGGTGCACGTGCTTAACTCAGAGTCAGTCTACTCAGAGTTGATTGAACTAACTCAATTCAGCTGTTCTGAAACCCAAAACTCAGAGTTTCCCATCTCAGGGTAAGTCAACTCAGAGTTCAAGTTTAAACTCAAAGTTGGTTGAACCTCCTTATCCTCTCTCCTTCACTGTCGTCGCTCCTCCTTTTATGCATCTAAGCTCCTCTGTGAGAGATACGAGACCGGTGCAGCACGCAGCTGACGCTCATTATCAATCACGCCACCGGCCTCGACTGCTTGCCACATACCCCCATCGCCCCTCACAGGCCGGGGGGTACTCCCGAGACTGCGCTCTACCCCCCCCTCCGTGGGGACCGATCACGACGGCCAGGGCACCTGGGACCAGCGAGTCCCCTGTCCCCTGCTCCTCCCCAAACATGGCGGATGGCAGCAGGCTCCGGCCCACGGCAAACAGCGGCGACTCCTCTGCTCCCTCTTGGACGGCAGCCACCCCACCTCGACCCAGGAGCACAGCAGCGATCTCTCCGTCCCACCTGGTCTTCACTCGCTCCTGCACCACCGCCTCGGGCAGCCACTCGCAGTCTCAGCTCCTCCGTGCTGACCGACATCCTCAGCACCGCGATCCCCCTCAGCAGCGAGGGCTCTCCGACAGCATGTCCTTCCTTCCTCCCGGGTTTCAGCACCAATGTAACACAGTTCGTTGTTATGGGAAGAAGGAGGTGGGAACCGGCGAACATTCAACACTTTAATAAATAAATAAATATAAAATGAAAGTAAAAATCGCAGCCTCCTCACGGACAGCTGCCTCACACACATAATAAAACATAAACAAAACATAACGTAAAAGTCCAGGCCTGGTCCTCTCTCCTCCTTTACTGTCATCGCTCCTCCTTTTATGCATCTGAGCTCCTCCGTGAGAGATACGAGACTGGTGCGACGCGCAGCTGACGCTCATTATCAATCACACCACCGGCCTCATGCGTTCTCTCACGGTCCCTCTGCCTCGACTGCTTGCCACACAAACAAACAAACAAACATAGAAACACATTACAATCCTCGTTACATACCTATTTGCAAACAATCCGGTTCTCAAATAATCTGGTTTAATCCAATTTGTACCAACATTGTGTACCAACAAATGATGTTCCACTGTCTTCTCTAAACCCTCCTCAAATCCCACAATCCCTAGCTGTCAGACGGACACGACTCCTGATGCTCCTCAGCATTCCCTGACATGTTAACCATGGCAGTGTCTGCTGTTGTTCTTGTTCTCTGTGTCTCCGTGCTGGGGCCGGACTAGTTGATGTTGTTTCCCTTAATTAGAACCAAGTGTTAGCGAGGTAATGCGTAGGAGTGAATCCCCAGTGGGAGACATGCTTATTTGGGATTGAGAAGATTTAGCGCATGTCCATTTCCTGTGGAGCGTGGAAACTGAAGTGCACAAAATTCTCCCTGTCTTGTGATTAGGAATGTAAAGGATAGAAATGAAAAGGGGAAAGGGTGTTAAAATCAGACTTGTTAAGCACTAATTAATAAACCCTGTTAATTTTTTCCTCATTCCATCATTATATTTGATAGGGATGCTCTAAAATCTTGGCCTAAAATGTTTTAGATTTAATTTTGGGGGCATGTAGATATATTTCCACTTCAAAAACTGATGGCTCTGTGAATACTTATCACATGATAGACACATTCAGAACAGATGTTTTGAAAATTTGGAAGTCAATATGGGCCCCCAATCATTACCCGCATCATGCTTTCCATGGTATCTGTGAAATGCTGTTCTGAATAAAAGATTGAGGAAAAAGGGCTTCTGGAGGATGGATGTGAGCTTGTCATGGCTGAAGCAACCACAGCAATGTCACTGAATAATGTAGTTGAAGGGAGTATGCTTATAATCTAACTCTATAATGGAGAGATTCCACTCAGAAGTACACTGTTGGTCATATTATGATGCTTGCACTCGTTAAAGTTAATTTGATTTCATTTGATATATGAACTAAAACACATAATTACATAACACACACACACACACAAAATATATCTATATATACGGCACCTGTTAGTGGGTGGGATATATTACGTAGCAAGTGAACATTTTGTCCTCAAAGTTGATGTGTTAGAAGCAGGAAAAATGGGCAAGCGTAAGGATTTGAGCGAGTTTGACAAGGGCTACTGTAGCTCAAATTGAAACAAAGCAAAAATGATTCAGGAATGTTTTGAGGAGCACAGCATTGAGTTTGAGGTGTTGACTTGGCATCCAAATTCCCCAGATCTCAATCCAATCGAGTGAATTAAATGAAAATGTAACACATTTTCATAAAATATTTTTATCTATAAAAAATTTTGGGATTTTCCAACCCATTATTTTCCAAATAAAATACAGTTCACTACACGCAAAAGATGAATTCATTACCCTTAATTAATTTAATTGAAGAAAGTTTTTACACACAATTTAATTTATTTTATTTAAGTAAAATCTGTTTAGTTGGGTCAACATAATTTAGTTTAGGTCAAATTAATTTACTGTAGTATGTTTAACTTTATTACATTTTTAAACTATTTGTTTTATGTTGCCACTCATACGTGCCACTCTTCGGCACAATGGTAACCACAAAATTCCAAAACATTATAGAAACTCTTATAAATGTTCAACATAACTGAACATTAAACACTAACATGTTTTTCCCTTTACTGAAAAACACATAAACTAACAATTAATCCCTAAATTTGCTCTCCAGATGCAGTCCCTTGTAAAGCAAGCTGGCCAGTCAACAAAAATCATTCATGTATTCCCTACACAAAAGAATTAAGTAAAAGTCAGTTTTAAATATATTAGGTTGACTGAACACAATGAAATTAAGTTGACAAAATGTCTAATTTTAATTAATTAAATTGAACAAGGCAAACATCACTGAATTCATTTTTTTTAGTGTACAATTCACAAACAAACCATGGGTGCAAAACAGTTTTTTTTTTAAATATTTTCAAGACTGAAATTTCACAAACTACTGTCATAACGTTAACTAGCTATTGCATTGATGACATATTTAAGCAGGCCAAAACGCTCTCTCATTATTACCGGTGTTAAAGTTATTAAAAGTACTGGTGTCGTTTCAAAGATACCAAAAATAAAGTCTATTGCATTTGTTTTTTAATAATAGTCGCTAAGAACACACTTCTATGTCTCTGACAGCAGTATCAGGGAATGTTCTCTCTGTGAGTCTCAGTGGGTGTTTCTGTCAGGTGAACGCAGCATTGTCATGTTTTGCTGTCTCTGGAACAGGTGTTTGGCGACCGCTCGGCTCTTCTCCATATAGTGTCAGCAGCTGTGGTTGAGCGCTGCGCATCCCTCAGCTGATTGAAGCTTCTCTATGTTTTGTAGGTGCTTTAACAAATAAAGTGTTGATGAAGTAAACTTCCTCTTTCACACAGTGGATGGATGGCGGTGCACGCAGATTGATTTCTGTTCAACCTGCCCATTTTAGTCCAGAGAGATTAGATAAAACTCAAGCTTGCGATCACCGCCGTATGTCTCCGAGACGAGATTGCTGGTCTGATGGACCGTTAGAGTGAATCAATATTTAATCACAGGTGTGAGAGAATGACCTGCAAGGCCATGGGAAATGGAGGCACATTTGAACATGGCTTGTCTTAGCATGTTAATTTATACATCTATAATTATTTTACATCAATAAAAATGTATATTTACTTATGCAAAAATACATGCAAAATCTGTGACCACTAGTGAAATGTTTTTATTTTGCATTTAAAAAATATAATAATAAAAATAAAAAAAAATCAACATAAAAATATGAGTTAAAAGTAAAAAGAGAGAATGTTTTAGTATTTGGTTCATCCATCTTTTTTTATAGAAGTACTCAAGATGCATGAAGTTCATGCAGAAGATCCAAAGATTTAAGATCCAAAGAGCATCTTGAGCTTCACTGGAACAAAAACATCTGTATGAACAAAGTCAGATGATCAATGTCACAAATGTATTTATTCAAGGACTAACTAGTGCCAAATAAAAAAAAAAATCGTATTTATTTTACGTAATACCATTTATTTTTATTATTTTATTATATTATCTTATTTTATTTTTTAATTTATTTTATTTTTCCATTTTTTTAATTTTTATTTCAAATTTTAGATTTTTATGAAGCCCCCAAGGGGACATGGTGGTGGAAAAAAAATACGAGATGGGAGGAAAAATAATAAGTCAATGCTTTTGCGTTCCCCCGAGAAACTTTGCGTTCGCTCGCAAAACCTTTTTTTTTTCACCATTTCCCTTTAGGGGTTCAGTAGATTTTCAGATATTTTATTTTATTATTTATTTATTTATAATTTTATTTTATTAGATTTTTTTGACGCCTCTAAGGGGACATGGTGGTGGGGAAATGTTTGCGTTCCCCTGAGAATCCTTTTTTCAGACTTTTGGATTCCACTGTCGATGTGTATGTCAAAGATTCAAAGACTGAGATGAATCCAGCCATGTGAGGTTTGTTTGGCTGAGAGTCACTGGTTTGGAAGGATGAGACACAGAGCAGTTATTAGGATCATGAAAGCAGGAGTCACAGGTGTCCTGAGAGCAGGAATGGGGTGAATACATCATAAACTGACAGAGAGGCGTGAGTGAGTGTGTACAGGTGTGTGATTTCCTCATGTTGGGTTGTATTGTGTGTGTGTGTGTGTGTGTGTGTGTGTGTGTGAAATGTTTAAATAGACTGCCATTTTGCAAGCCTTCTTGGTGACAGACTTCTTGTGTTCACACTTGACTCCTTTCACAAAAAACTACGGATGGCTCTATAAATAGAGCTATCTAACTGTTTAAACTCAGCTTATTCTCACCTCATATAAATAGCAGGGCAAAAAAAATCCTTTCCTTTTTTCTTTTGAAAGCAACATCTGTAGAGCACAATAGTTTGTCATCATGAAGGAAGACTTCATTGCCTTCTGCTTGTTTAGTCTCTCCCATGGATTCTTCCTCATTCTACTTGACCATCTTATGAAGTTTTTCCTTGCAGAACAGTCCAACCAGCCTAACAGCCTAATTATGAAAACTTAAAGTTATACTCCCCTTCATGTCGTTCCAAACCTGTATGACCTTTTCTTCTGTGGAACATGAAAGAAGATATTTTGAGGCAATGTCTTTTTTTTTTTTTTTTTTTTTGGTACGTAAGATGGAAGTCAATGGAAACCAAAAGTGTTTATATACCATAATTCTTAAAAAATATCTTCTTTTTTGTTCTCTTTTTTTCATGCAGGTTTGGAACAACATTAGGGTAACATTATCAGAGCCATACATGAGCTTTGAATGAATGAATATCTCATCTTAAAGTCCCCATGAAATCAAAATGGAAGTGTTTTGGCTTTTAGTATGCATATGTTAGCCTTACAAAATTCTCATTTAGAAGATATAAGTGTTCAAAACGTACAGTCTCTCACTTCTGCCAATATGGATCAATAATTTTGATGACATCACTCTGCACTTCAGCTTCTCATCAGATTTTCTGTCCAAATGCTCTCTAGAATCAGAAGCCCCTACATTATAAATAGACGCTGAAGCTGCGGCTGAAATCGGTCACTCTTCACACATTTACTATTTCTACATGGTGAATGGTACATAGTGCACTATATAGGGTATAGGGAACGATTCAGGCAGTGTAAATATGCTTTCCATTGGGGCAAATGAAGTCTGGTTTCACGTTAGTGTCACGCGAACCGCCTCAGCGCGCACACAGTCTGCTCCGGTCCAGAGACACGATAGCACAGAGCGGATCATATGCGCGAGTTGGCGCAAACCAGAAAAGTATCGGACCCATTTGAATTCTGCACAGAATGCTATTTTAAATCGATATGGAGGAGATTAGGAGGAGAAACGGTTAGATATTAGGAGGAAACTGCGACTTTACTGAGCTCAACGGCTCTGGCCGAGCTGTGATATAAACGATACGCTATTGGCTGTTCAAAATGTCCTGCCTTGTCTTCCTGTTTCAGTGGAAATTACATCAATGCATTGAATAAAGATGCGTTCACACCATATCGTAATTATACAGTGGATCCGGAAAGTATTCACAGCGCTTTACTTTTTCCACATTTTGTTATGTTACAGCCTTATTCCAAAATGGATTAAATTCATTATTTTCCTCAAAATTCTACAAACAATACCCCATAATGACAACGTGAAAGAAGTTTGTTTGAAATCTTTGCTAATTTATTAAAAATAAAAAACGAAAATACATAAGTATTCACAGCCTCTGCCATGACACTCATAATTGAGCTCAGGTGTATCCGGTTTCCACTGATCATCCTTGAGATGTTTCTACAACTTGATTGGAGTCCACCTGTGGTAAATTCAGTTGATTGGACATGATTTGGAAAGGCACACACCTGTCTATATAAGGTCCCACAGTTAACAGTGCATGTCAGAGCACAAACCAAGCTACAAAGTCCAAGGAATTGTCTGTAGACCACCGAGACAGGATTGTATTTAGGCACAGATATGGGGAAGGGTATCGAAAAATTTCTGCAGCATTTAAGGTCCCAATGGCCTCCATTATCCGTAAATGGAAGAAGTTTGGAACCACCAGGATTCTTCCTAGAGCTGGCCGCCCGGCCAAACTGAACGATCGGAGGGGGAGGGCCTTACCTGAGTAAGAACCCGATGGTCACTCTGACAGAGCTCCAGCGTTTGTCTGTGGAGAGAGGAGAAACTTCCAGAAGAACAACCATCTCTGCAGCACTCCACCAATCAGGCCTGTATGGTAGAGTGGCCAGACGGAAGCCACTCCTCAGTAAAAGGCACATGACAGCCCGCCTGGAGTTTGCCAAAAGGCACCTGAAGGACTCTCAGACCATGAGAAAATTCTCTGGTCTGATGAAACAAAGATTGAACTCTTTGGCCTGAATGGCAAGCGTCATGTCTGGAGGAAACCAGGGACCGCTCATCACCTGGCCAATACCATCCCTACAGTGAAGCATGGTGGTGGCAGCATCATGCTGTGGGGATGTTTTTCAGTGGCAGGAACTGGGAGACTAGTCAGGATCGAGGGAAAGATGAATGCAGCAATGTACAGAGATATCCTTGATGAAAACCTGTTACAGAGTGCTCTGGACCTCAGACTGGGGCGAAGGTTCATCTTCCAACAGGACAACGACCCTAAGCACACAGCCAAGATAACAAAGGAGTGGCTACGGGACAACTCTGTGAATGTCCTTGAGTGGCCCAGCCAGAGCCCCGACTTGAACCCGATTAAACTTCTCTGGAGAGATCTGAAAATGGCTGTGCACCGACGCTCCCTATCCAACCTGATGGAGCTTGTGAAGGCCTCCTTCACCTTCCCCTCTATACAGATAACACATACGTATGTGTTATGCACACATACGTATTCAAACACAGCCTATAGGCTTAATACGTAATGCTTGCGTACATGCCGTTGCCGTTTTCACGGATTGGCCTTTTCAGGGGTTTGTGCGGGGATGATGATGTTATAGTTTCAAAACTATTTAAAGGTTTGCATTCTCGGGCCACCAGAAGCTGTTGCCGTGCGGATGGGGTCCGGAACACATTGGGGGTTTTCTGTTTTAATTGAAAATGGTGTTGTTTAAATGGCACCAAATTAAATAACTAATCAGTTTTTACAACAGAAATTAATCAAAAACTTTTCTTCAAAAACAAAATTATTTCCTATTATCACTGTGAAGCTTCTTTGAAGCAATCTGTGTTGCAAAAAGTGCTATATAAATGAAGGTGACTTGACTTGACTTGAGAGGTCCTGCAAAGAAGAATGGGAGAAACTGCCCAAAAAAAGGATTTGCCAAGCTTGTAGCATCATGCTCAAAAAGACTTGAGGCTGTAATTGGTGCCAAAGGTGCTTCAACAAAGTATTGAGTACTTATGTACATGTGATTTGTTTTCGTTTTTTATTTCTAATACATTTGCAAAGATTTCAAACAAACCTCTTTCACATTGTCATTATGGGGTATTGTTTGTAGAATTTTGAGGAAAATAATTAATTTAATCCATTTTGGAATAAGACTGTAACATAACAAAATGTGGAAAAAGTGAAGTGCTGTGAATACTTTCCGGATGCATTGTATATGATTTCAACTTGTAAAAAGCGTTCATGTCCTGTCTGAGAGCTCCTACTTGTACCACCTGACTGCTGCAGATTCATTTAGGCGTTGATAGTGGTGCCATAGAAACGTACAATTCCCAGTTCGAGTATGTGAACAGTTTCGAATATAACATCACGTGTTGTCATCTTGAGACTATGGTAATTACGTCATGGCAGCACAATGCTATGCGTTTCAAGGCACTTCAGTGGTCATTGGTATTCAGACGTCTGAACAATCTGAGCATGCTCTTTTCCGTAAGGCCAGCATTTGAGGACTGAGCCTGAGTCTAGACTGAGAGACAAAGATCAGGCTGATTAATAAGTACAGCACTGCCAGAGAGCAATGAGTCACTGAGCCTCTGCCATTTTCTTTCTGCCCCTTTATTCTACTCTATTAATCTTATCTTTTGGGTCTGTAGTTTCTCTCATTTCCTCGTTCTTCATCACTTTAACTCTGGCTTTCTTCTGGCCTGCCTTTCTATGCCCCTCATTTTCAGTCCTTGTGTAATCTTTTTTTTTAAATTTTTTTTTTTTGTTATGGTCCTCCCTTGCCTCCTATGCTCTGTGCAGCTGCCAAGTACCTCTGTAATGCAGTTCATTACTGTGATTCACAGCTTGACTGCACAGTCACAGGTGTGTTCCCCTACGGACGGCAGCGATCACATCCAGCCCCCCACCTCTTTCAGAGATGATAGTAGCTCTGATTACAGCCATCGATCAACGTGTATAGTCAGTTGTGAGCGCGTTCATGTGTGTGATGTCATAGCGTCTCAATACTTGTGATGTGCATCAATACTATGGCTAATAGATGATCTGCTGTATTCTGTCAACATGGTCAGTGTGAGCTTGATAAAAGCTTGTGGTTAATTGTGCCACTATAGCCTAATTAGATGATCTTCTCTAACTGCTCAAATAAGGCAAGACACCATGAATAAGGTAAAAATGTTAACTGATAGATAGGGGTTGGCGATATACCGGTAGACAGGATTAACCAGTAGAAATTTGTCAACCGGTAGAGATTTTGGACTATTGTCTCTATCGTGGTTATGCTCACGTGACATTTCTGTGTGGCGCGCTCACGAAAGCTTATCGTTGGTATGTGTTTTTAAGCATTGCGGTTTAAAAACAGGTGATTTTTAAACCATTGAAGCACAATAAGCAGCGAAAGACAACTCATTTCAGTATATGCGCACGCTCTCTGAGAGACTGTTTCTCAGCGCTGTCTGAGGGACGAGCGACATGAAGCTGCTGCTCATAGAGCGCGTGAGAACTCAACTGAGTGCTTTTTGCCAGCTAATTGAGCTTGAACGGTTAAATACACATACCTGTGTCAAAGTGACCATGTATTTGCAAGTAAACAGCAATTTATGTCTCAAGTGAACGCGGCGTCAACGCTTGACGGAGGACGTGTCTGAAGCGACGGTCATAGTGACAACAGCCAGTCACATTACTTTCCGGTGTTGGCTTAAAAAGGCTTAAATTCGCAATTGGCTAGCGTCTGCGCTAGGGTATTTGCATAGGGCGATCTGATTGGCTGACGCCTGCGTTGGCGCTTGAAAAGTTGAACATTTCTCAACTTCTGCTGCGAGCAACGCCAGTGATGTGACGCAACGGAACTCACAATTCAGTTCGGCAATGCATGACGTCACCCATTCAAAACAAATGAGAAGCGTTAACGCCGACGCCCTGTGTGAATGCACCGTAATGGATCCGTGCAGTCTTAAAGTGACAGCATCCAAATTTACCTTCTGTTGTTATTAATGCTAATTAATTGGGTATATCAAACAACAACAAAAAAGGAGAAAATCTCTCACTGCTCTTGACTAAATCACTTTTGTAACTTTTAATAAGAATACATGTATATTTAATTTACACAGTAAAGGCAATGCAGTGTTTTTTTATACATTTGATTACTTTATGCATTTAATGTAGTATTTCTAGCGCTTGAAGTTTTCTATTTCATCTAGGTCTATGTCTTTGTTCTATTGTAGTTGATTTTCTTTGCTCTTTCTTTATCACTGTTTATTCGTCTTCAGTAGGCTTGAGAGTTTTTTTAGGCTAGTATTAGTGTTTTAAATGATGTTGAAAATGGTGATAAGAATTATGAAATTACTATTGTGATATATATATCGTTATCGTGAAATAAATTACTCATATCTTGTTATAAAATTTTGGTCATATCGCCCACCCCTACTGATAGACATAACCATACTTCGCCAGTTGATTAATCACAGTACATTAAGACAATTGTTTGTTTGTATTACAGGATTGTTGAAATATGCAAATTAAATATGCACTAATTTACAAAGTTTCCCAAAACAGAACTCGAAATTCTTGTTTCATTTTGTAAAGGTTTTTCTAGAGAGAATTTTTGGATATCTCTTTTTATCTCTTAATATTTTTAGGAATACATTTATATATAAACCAGGTAAATGTTATACTATGAACAAACCCCTCTGTAAAAACCTTCAGATATAAATTAAACTTGTGTTTGGTGTATGTAAGTGCTTCTGAAGTTGAGATATCTTGCTCAGTGCATGAAAAAAAAACAGAAACAAACTGATAAGTATTGTAATTTAAAATCTACAGTTAGTTGTATTCCTAAATCGCTTTGGATTTGCATCTGCTAAATAAATACATGTAAAATGTAAATTTAGTAAAATAACAGTAATTGTGTATTTTCATTCTAGTCTGAAAGAAAACATGTTATGGAGGCTAAATAGACCAAGCTCTTAAAATTGACCAGTGCATGAAAATCATGTAGTGTCTTGCCATAAGCAGAGCAATGTTTAGATAGCACCACAAAGACAAATTAAAAATTTGTCACATAGGAAAGGAATCTATGGATGGCTTACATATAGTTGTATAAACTTGGATAGAAGTATTTCAAAATGACATAGCTTCCATGATTGAAAGAACACGGGAGGCTTTCGGCCATTAATGCTCCATTTAAGAATAGCAACAATATAAAAATGCAGAAAATGATTTATAGAGGTAATATGTCTAATCTGTTGCTTATTAAATCCCCATGTGGTCTGTCAGATGCTCTTGTCAATGCTTACTTCACCCTTATTGACTGGCAGTTGTTAGTTGAATCAGATAAACCCTTTTAATGTCTCTGTGATGGGATACTGATCTCCCATGTGCATTGTTTCAAAGCTTTCTTCAGTTAAATGCACAAAGCATCTTACCCATATGAGATAGTAAAAGTGTGTCATTTCCACAATGAGCAACTGAATAGAGAATGAATAGACAAAATAAGTACGAGTTGTAAGTATTATTTTTGCCTAAAATGGTTGTGTGCATTCAAACGTGTGCTTCGTGCATGAGACCAGAGTATCTTGTGGGTGTATGGATGCGTACAGAAAGTCGTGCACAGAGAGATTATGTAAATTCATCTTCATGAGCGTTCAGCTCGTTTCTCAAATGCACAGCGTTTTGTCTGCACATTTGTTGCTCACTGGATGATGGATCCGAGGAACACAGGAAGTGCCATTTCTTATAGTGCCTCTCAGGGCATTACTGTTCAAATCAGAGATGCTTTTGGGAGAGGACAGTTATCAGGCTGGGTTCTCAAGGGGGAAGCACTTAACAGCCACTTAGATGATTCATCTTGTTGTATGCTCTGAAATTAGAGGTGTAGATTAGCAACATATTTGCAGCTTGTGATCAAGTCTTTTTCTGTATGGCCGCACATACCATTAAAAATCTCATTGAAAGCTTGTTCCATAGTAGTTGACTCAAACTGTATGCGGTGAGGGGCCCTGCTGTTTAGCTTCTTTTGGGAGGCCCCTGGAAGTAGTCCAATGCAATCCCTGACCTTGTCTGCATGCATTTTCCCTTCATGAATGTGCATTTTAGCTTTCTAAATGTATCAGACAGGCTCGTAAAGGGAAAAACTTGAAGCGGAGAATGCTTAAGCCGCTGCCCCCGGTGGCACAAGCCGAGCAATAAAAGTGCCATTACCGCCATAAACATCTGATTGCTTCCACAAATGCAGTCGATTATGTAGCAGCGAAAGGACCTCAATTCCGCTGAGATATTGATAGCATCAATCACACAGCGAGTCGACAGGTAGACTTTACTCAGCTGTCACGGCAGATGCAAATCTCATAACTGGCCTTTCATTGCGATCATGTAAAAAATTATTTTGATTTCATTTGCCGAACAAGTCTCCTCATGTATCTTGATTTATGTTGTTTTTGGCCCGTGAGCACTTGGCTACTTGTCAAGAAAGATGGAAGAACGCATTAGTCATGCTTTTGCGGCAATATGAACATCCTCTCCATCCTTCATCGGTGAGATTAGGGGGCTGGGGAACTGTTGCCGTTGTTTATTTGTTTTTGAAGTGAGCCCACGGCGCTTGAGGCGCTTAAATCCCAGGCGTGTAACAGGTAGTTTGCCCTGACTTTGCCTTACTGAAATATTTAGCTGTGCTCCAGGATCCAGCGGTAAATCTCATTCTCAGTTGCAATTGCGCTCCCGTCATGGGTGTTTACCTCACAAAAGTAGAATGAGTATGAGGCTGAACACAATTACTTCTGCAATAAGATTTTCCCTTGCATCATGCGAGTTCATCGATAGCAAAGTCCACTGGGAAAGAAATGGAATTAAAAACATGACTTGTGAGAACAAATGGCTGTTATTAAAGGAATTCATGAAGCAGTTGGAAATAATAAGATGCTAATTGCTTAAGTTTATTCAGTGTTCTGTTTGATCTCTTATCAACTCCCTCTATGTTCCTGCAGGCTCCATTGAGGCTTGCTTAAGTCACCTGCTGAAGCGAAGAGCGGCCGGATTCCTCCGCAGCGATAAGATCGCCGCCCTCTTCACCAAGATCGGCAAGGTGAACACCATGGCGAGTGAGATCTGTCGCAAGGTTCAAGAACAGCTACAGCAGCAGGCCGAAATCACCAGGTCTGACTTCTTATTGTGTGCAAACTATGCACATTCTAATTGAATTTATTTAAAATCTTTTAATTTAATAAACTCTGCCTCTGAAACAACTTTCTTTTCATCTGATATCACCTAGGCCATGTGGGCTATTGGGCTAATCATAGTGTGCACTATCCCTTAAGCCTTTGTTTTTAGGCATACACTAGCATATGCGTGCAGTCAAACCAAAGACTGTAAAAAAAGATGGACGACGCACTGTTCACCGTTGACATAAGTGAAGCTCCAATCTCCTCCCGAAGTTCCCGAAAAATGTCCATTAGTGCCTCAGTGACTACTTCGCTCAGAGAAGCTGTCAATCATAATGTCACACCCCCGTTTTTATAGCATCAAATAACTAACTAAAACCAAACTTATTTAAATAACGAACTCTTGAACTAACATCAGCGTGATAAAAAACAGCCTAAAATGACAGAAACTATCTTTGGAAAAAATGTATTTGAAGTGTAATTTGATTGTTTAGTTTGTCTATGTCCCATTACATTTCATGGAGAGGGCGGGCTTTATGACCTATACTGCATCCAGTCACCTGGGGGCGATCAAGACGTGTTGGCTTCAGTTTTCAGGACTCGTGTGGCACACTAGAGTCAATCACGTCTGATCCACGTCTACCTATAGGAATACGACTACTATCACAGCGTCCCTATATAAGGGGGTGGGTAGTGGGGGGGTTGCGCACAAAAAGTATTCTTGTCGCTTCATAACTTTTAAGGTTGAACCACTGGAGTCACATGGACTATTTTAACGATGTCTTTACTACCTTTCTGGGCCTTGAAAGCGGTGATAACTTTGCTGTCTATAGTCTCTTTTTGCTGAACTAACCCTTTAAAGTCGGGTGGGTTCTGGCGTTCAACAATGGTTCTGAAAGTGATTCCAACAATATAGTTTCTCTGTGTCATTATAATTATAGCTGTGGTGTGGACTTCGCTATTCTCTTAAAATTAGAACGATTGAAATTTTATAGTGATAGTTATCGTTCTAGTTATCATCTTTAGTGTGAACGACCCTTAACAGTATGTAACAGAACTGCAAAATTTGGTTTAGCTCAAAATCAGTGTATTAGGCCGCCCCAACAAACAGCAGTGTATTGTCTCTGCATTTTAAACTACAATACGTGAATCGGAAAATGACATACTTTACTTACAGTTCATAATAATAAGCAGAATAAGAGACTGTTAAAAGTAGAGTAAGTATGCTAAAAAGGCAAAGAAAGCCATAAACTAGAACTGATCATATTAGTGATATAAGAATTGCTTTATGACTGATAAGCTTTTGAGACAATGATGAAAGCAGGAAGCAGATCACATCTGGTGTGTGGAGAGGGATGATTTGCTGCTTTGACTGGCTCTGCAGCACTCTAAATGAGGGATGGTTTGGGCGAATGCTGCGGGGCTTCGGTCAGCTTCTTATTTTCCAATTAACTCTCCATTAGCAGAGCCACATGGCCAATGTGTCACTCAAGAGTGCACCGCTCTGGTCTAATAGCCGCAATCTCCAGGTGATGTGGTCAGAGATGAGTTGAAGCCACTACAGTAGCTACTCACAGACACACATTTAAAGCATTTTTGTGGAGTGCTGCTAGTCACGTGTTCTGCGGTGTTCCCTGCCTATCCATTTTAACCACCCCTCCCCCACAGCGCACACTCGGTTACTCACGTTGCCACAGCAACACCATGGTGTCACCATCGCTAGAGCAACAAGATGCTCGCTGGTTATTGAATACCCCTACCGCAGCGATTCAGGGCTCAAACTCAGGTCTAATAAAGCAACTGTGTGTCATTAATTTCTTATATTGCATTCTAAACACATTTGTACTTCAGTGGTTCCCATCCTGGGGGGCACGACCCTGGGGCTTATAAAAAGGGGGGCGCGACAAGGCTAAGGGATACAAGTGTACAATCAGCAGATTGTTATATAAAAGAAACCTCTTCAGGGTGATACAAGACTCCACTGAGAACCCGTTATAATCAACGATGCTGTCTACATTGGATGTGGCGCGACATGACAAATTCCCGACAGTAAACTGTTATAACATATTGTTTCCTAGAAATACATCTGAAAAAAACGGGTTTGTCTTATATTCAGGGTCTAGACTTTTACATTTCAATAATACACCCATAGCAATAGGTGGTGCCAAATACGCGTAAAATGTGTCAGAGTATAATGTTAGGAGATCGCGAGCTCAAAAAGACTTAAAAACGCTAACAGTCAAAGAAAAGTTTACCGTCTAAGAGCCATGTGACTGTCATGTTTGCGCGCCTCGCTGACTGGACCAAACTTCCCCCGTACATGATTTTAAATTGTAAGACGGTACCAGATTTCAAAACTGCAATAAGATTTCACTTCTACTGTTAATGAAATGTTGATAGGCTACATGGTTTTCACTATGAGATTGATAGCCTAAATATTATATAATTCAGATGGGCTATGAGTTATTTTTATTAACCAATGTCTTTGCCGCTGACATTTGATGATCCAATTCAACCATACTAATAAGCTAAAATGACTTTAGTTGTCACATTTGTGTTTCTATTTTATTATTATTGCTAAAGAGTGTTGAACTGTACAGGCGTGAATTTGCATTTCCTTCAGCCTGAGGCTTATTCATTTCTCTTTTGGTGTGAAGGGACCATTCCATTTGCCAAAAATAGAACTTTTGTGTGTTTTTTTTTGTTATTAAAAAACAAACAAGCAAGGCCAGGCCAAGTGAAAAAAGTAATGCAAAAGTAGCGTAACCCGTTACTTTCCATAAAAAGTAACTAAGTAACACAATTAGTTACTTTTTTTTAGGGAGTAACACAATATTGTAACGCATTACTTTGAAAGAGTAACTTTCCCCAACAATGCAGATCTGTGTGTCTCTTACAAGTTTGTTGTTTTTGTTTTCTTGCTTTATAAGTGGAGACTCCTGAACTTGTAGTTGGTATGAAAAAAGAGACCGTTGAGTGATACGAAATACATGTTGCCCTGAACAAGGGTTAAATATACAGTTTAGCTGACATTATACAAAAATATGTGCAATTTGTGGATTCCTTATGCATTCACTTTATTAATGGCCTCTGAAGCTGCTCTGGATGCTCTGTATGATTGCTTTTGGAGAAGAAACGCACAGGTTTCATCTCCAGAGCATCTGCATAGCCCATCTCAGGTGCATGGATTTATTTGCTTGTTTATACTGAATGTCCACCACTGTGGCCAACACTCACACATACAGTGTAAGTGGTAGGCCATTATGGGATCAATGCTTATGTAAATCAGAGAAAATGAGGGCGCTGTGGCATAGACAGCAGACTCATCCATCTCTGGTGAGCCTGCAGCTGTGGTGTAGTGTGATGTCCGGGCTGGAGGGAGATTGATGGCTGCGGGGTGTTATTGGCTTACACCCCATGATGGACTCCCTCATCTGCGCTCTCAACATTACAGCAGTCCTCCCAGCTCTCCACAGATCTCAGAAGGGCTTAGTCTTAAAGGAATATTCCAACTATTCCAAATATTCTAATATTTCAACTGCTTTTCTCCATACAGTGAAAGTCAATGGGGTCCAAAACAGCAATGAAAAAAATAACAAATACAGTAGAAGACAAAATATTTTCTTTTGTGTTCCAAAATAGTTCAGAAATATGTAGATCTCCACTAGGGTTTTTCCTCATTTTTCTTATTTTTTCCCCGAACAGCTCTATTCAATCTTAGCTTTTTGCTCTAACTTGACAGTGCCCTAAAGCAATATTTTTTTATTTTGATCTTCTGTGATTTCTTTATTTTCTCAGAGTGCAGCAACGGCTCTCTGTCACCCTAGAGCTGATGTTTGGCTCTCAGCGAAACTAACAGTGCTTACTGAAAATACTGTGATGTAATCTCAGCCAAAACATACAGTAGCATTCAAAAGTTTGGGGTTGGTAAGATTTTTTTTTTTTTTTCATTTATTTGTTCAAAAATACAGTAAAAAAAGTAATATTGAGAAATATTATTACAATTTAAAGTAACGTTTTTCTATTTGAATATATTTTAAAATGTGATTTATTCCTGTGATCAAAGCTTTATTTTCAGCATCATTACTCCAGTCTTCAGTGTCACATGATCCTTCAGAAATCATTCCAATATGATGATTTGCTGATCAGTTATTACCAATGTTGGAAACATTTGTGCTGCTTATTATTTTTGAGGAAACCATGATTTTTTTTTTTTTTTTTTGATGAATAGAAAGTTCAAAAGAAGAGCATTTATTTTAAATAGAAATCTTTTGTAACATTAAAAAACCAAAGTTGTCATGAAACTCTAGATGGCGCGTGCTGATAGGTCCTTAACTCAATCTGCTTGCAATCACATCATTCTCTATTGGGCACAGCTGATTGTTTCCCGCTGTATCAGTAGCCAATGAGCTTGCAGCTCAACATTCAAATACTCGCCTATCGTTTGCTTAGCAGTTTGCAGTGCGCTTTAGGGGTGGGCGATACTGCAAAATTTGGTATCGATCCGATACCAAGTAAATACAGGGCTAGTATCGCCGATACCAATATAGATACCAATACTTTTTACTTTTAAACTTACATGTGCTTTCCTATAGGGGAAAGCAGTGTGTCATGATTTATGAGGTAAATAAATCATTAATATGCTAAATCTGAATACATTTTCATGATCACTAAAAGTTTTTGCGTTTTGTGCTCTTGACACGCCTGTAATTACATTTATTCATTTATTTACATACTACATTACTGTAGTAAAACCCTTGTTAATTTTTGTAAAGGGCTGCCAGTAACCTGTTGTACCACAAAAGGTCAAACTTTTGCACAATTACAAAACATAACAAACCATTTGAACTTTTAACAGTCACTTTAAATAAATTTTAATTGCACAAAACTAGCCTAATTATGTACATTTAAGTTCAAAAGTTTGGGGTCGGTACGATTTTTTTGTCTCTTCTGCTCACCAAGGCTGCATTTATTTGATCAAACAGTAATATTGTGAAATATTATTGCAATTTAAAATAGGTTATCTGTTTTCTATTTTATTATATTTTAAAATAATTAAAAATTTATTCCTGTGATCATAGCTGAATTTTCTTCTTACTGACGTCAACATTTTGAATGTTGTGTACACTTTCTGTTTGCTCATCGTTTCTCTGCCATTATAAGCATTGTTCAGGGCTCCCTTTCCCAAACGCATCTTCAGCCTGGCTTATGATCGTATGCTTATGATGCTTTTATGAAACGCAGCCCTATTCGAACAAGCACTGTGAGCGAAGCGCCAGCAGCGAACGCTCTCTGTGATTGATTGGTTCCATCTTGTATGTTCAGATGACCAGGAGAAATAGTTCCACCCTACGCAATTATTATTCGCTAAAATAGTTTATTTTTCCACTTAGAAGCTTATTTTTTGCACTGAATTTTGTGCTAAATAAATAAAATTACTGGTTAAAAAAACACACCTTAGGATCGATATCTTTAAGGCGAGGATCGATCCTTTCGATACAACATCAGTATCGATATTTCAGGATCGATCCGCCCACCACTAGTGCGCTTTCAGAAACCCTCCACCTTCCCCAGCTCCACCTGTATAGATCTGCTACAGCTGATTCATGTATGCTATATTGTACAGCAGCAGCATATCAGATCTATTCCGCCAAGACCAAACACATTAACATTGTCATATTCATTACCATGCCAAATACCCCGAGAGTTGTCATGACAGAAATGCCTTTACTGTCACTTTAGATCAATTTTATGCATCCTTGCTGAATAAAAGTATTAATTTCTTTCAAAAAAAGAAAATCTTACTGACCCCAACCTTTTGAACAGTTGTGTAATTACCAGTGGTGGATAAAGTACTCGAAAGCCACACTTGAGTAAAAGTATAGATATCTTGCCAGAAAATGACTTTGGTAAAAGTTAGAATATTTAGAATATTACTTGAGTAAAAGTTTTAAAGTATGTGATATTTATTGTACTTAAGTATAAAAAGTATTTTTTTTTATTTATATTAAACGTACTTAAGTATTGAAAGTGAAAGTACAATAGGGAAATACAAAAGGAGCAAAAAAATATTTGTTCTATACAGTTTGAGCAGCAAGATTGTGTTCAGTTTGAACTCTTTCTTCCATTTAGTTTTCTTTGAATAAAAAATGGCAAACTGTTTATTGTAAGTTTTAAATATAAAAAATATTAATATATTAATTATACCTTGATCATTCATGTTAATTCATAGCACAATAACTAGTGTAAGAGACGACTTTAAAATGTATTAGTAAATGTTGATGAACAATACTTTTACCCAACCTTAGTTAATGTTAAAAATGGACTCTTATTGTAAAATGTTACAATTTCATACAAATCCAAAGTCATGCATTGAAATTAGACACAGTATATGTATATTATATGTATATTTCACACTTTATTTGCTTCTATTTTAGAACACATATTTTGATTAAATAATCATCAAGTTACAGTGATGATAAAAAAAAACTGAAATCGAATGAGTTTCTGATTTGTTTGTATGTTTCTGTGAGGATACAGTTTTGATTTCTCATGTCACTAGCTTCAAATACGCCACTTTTCTGCATAATGACTGCATAAAAGCGTCCAGATGGATATAAAATAATGCAAATAGATGGTAACAAACGTGACATTAAACATTTGGGTCAGACTTGCGTGTGTTTTTGTCAGTTGTTTAAACCGCTTGAGGTACTAATGTTAGCATCAGCCTCGACGGCATTAATACAGCATCTAGTCAAAAGATTAATTACTTTATAGTGATAGGAAAACATGTACTGTAGTGTATAACATACCGTTTTGTTGTCTATGTTTTAAATCCGGTTTTGAAGTGTCCCGCTCTGTGCAGCGCGCAGCCGCACGTGTCAGTCGCTATAGCAACGGACGCATCACGGAAAATGAAATCAACCGCGCTTGTGCGAGCACTTGTTTGCACGTGCTTGCTTGCAGTCTATCGAATTTATTTTGTAGTAACGAAAATGCTTTGGGAAAATGTATCGGAGTAAAAGTGTACATTTTATGTAGGAAATGTAGTGGAGTAAAAGTAAAAGTTGACAGAAATATAAAAACTCAAGTAAAGTACAGATTCTCCCAAAAAATACTCAAGTACTGTAACGAAGTATTATTACTTCGTTACATTACACCACTGGTAATTACAGGGACTTTGGCCAAAAATGCTTTTCAGGAATAAGAGGAATAGCTGTTGTTGATGGGTTGAGTGGTCTGCATGACGGATGATACAATAACTCTAATCTTAGATGTTCCGGCTCTCGTGTTACTCAATCTTTTATCTGTGAGATTGATCTTTTTTAATACTCTGAGGTAAGTCTTTTGGGATGACACATGCTCTGTCCTTGTCATTGTGTAAATGTGTGTGTGTTGTCTTCATTGGCTGAATGGCCTGGCGGGTTCGAGTGGGCTTTGTAATTGCCGCTGGCCCTGCACTGCCAGGTCATCCTTTTGAGATGCTGTATGGAGAAGTATATGGACACACAAACACTTAGAAACACCCACTGACAGGCACAGTCATGATCCCTTTTGTGACTCTTGCTTCTTTCTTAAGAGCAGACAATGTAAGGGATTTTTAGAAGGTTATTCAGATTTTTCAGAAGCACAAAAGGAGTGAAGGTGTAGTCACGACAAGTCTGAACTTTTGAAAAACTGAAACGCACTTTGTAATTTTTTTTCAGAGACTTATGTCTTAAATTCATGTAATTTTTTTGGGAGAATGTCCAAGAAAAATTGCAAATTAGTGTAAATACTATAGGGTGTAGGGGTACACAAAAATGACGGTTCAGTACATACCTCGGTTTTGAAGTCACGGTTCGGTACAGCAGGAGGGAGAAAACTAAACATAAAATCCTTTTTTATTAAACAATGGTTTACTGGACAAATTGTGTCTCAAATATAAGCTCTTACTTGCACATTACTATAATATTAAATGTTACAATTAACAACAGAGCCCAAACTATTAGATCCAGTTGCTATTTATTTTATATATAATAATCAACACATAAATTTGTATGCAAACATGCAGTTTTTGCATAACTTCTAAATCTAATTTATGTAAATTCTAAATTATGTTTCTGCTTCAATTCGTTGTTAACCCTTAAACGTATACCTCAGGTCTTTAGTGACCCGGGATGTCACTCACTACCCTCCTCCTCATTCATTTTTTAAAGTTAGACATCAACCTTCTTAGTATTTCTCAATCAATTCATTATATCAATATAACATTCTTTTTTTGGAAAGATTGTATAGGATCGCTAATGACCCGAGGTGTGTAACAGTGTAAGTATATTTTTTTCTGCACAACAATAATTGAATCTTTGATGATTGTATAAGTATAATTCATCTTTATTCCACAAGGAGGCAATGTCTGATACACAATGATGAAGTGACGTTTCACTCATAGTTACAGCAGGCAGAAAACAAAAGAATAGGAAGTATCATCAGCAAAACTTGAAATGGCTTAGCGATTTACTCTGGTTAAATAAAATATAAAATATAATAAATATATAGGCTAATATAGTGCATATATTTAGTGAAAGAGTTCATTTCTCTAGCGAACTAACAAAGCCGTTGACACTGAATGACTTGCCTAATGCAAATATTGTAGTAGATGTCCCAAAAAGGGACCTGTACAAGTTGAGCGTCTATCGCATCAGCTGTGTTTGCCGTGGATTTATTACTACAAATATAATATGTGACATATTGTTTACAAGCTGGTTTATTGACGTCTTTCCGCGGTAGAAACACTGATCGAGCGATTACACGACATATGTTTCAGTAAGTTGTACTGTTTTCAACATACCTTCAAATGTTAATTCATGTTTATTCTGTACAAGCATTAGCACTAACTCTGTCGCGCCACATTAAAGAGCGTCAAAATGCCATTTATTGTTTGAATTTTGTGATAAAATGGACAGAATTTGAGAGATGAGACTTTGTTTCTTATCGAAAGTAACAAAACACAGAGCTTGTTGTGATTATTGGGGGTTAAAAGTGGTTAATGGGCTACAACTCGTGTACCGAACCGAAAGACACATACGGAAAATTCTCAGTACAAATACGTGTACCGTTACGTTACACCCCAGTAAATACTGTTGTTAAATTGTAAGAAAATGTGTGCTAATTAATGCTATTGTGTCATTTGGACACATCAGACTTGACTTTGTCTATGTGCTTGTTTAGTGAGCATTTTTGTCATATTCACTTTTGATCTTGTGTGTGAACTTGTTTGTTACTGCTCGTGTCTCTCACAGGAGGACCCAGAGCACAGGACAGGAGGCCCTCAGGAGGCAGGGCTCCTCTGCCGGCCGAGCGCCTCAGCCACTCTCCGCACAGGCCATCAAGCACATATGGGTCCGCACGGCCCTCTTTGAGAAAGTCCTGGACAAAGTTGTGCAGTATATTGTGGATAACGCAAGGTAATAATTAGTAATCAGTACTGCCTGTATGTAAATTGAAAAACTAATAATTTAATAACTCTGTCATCTTTAGTCTTAAAATTAAACTGTCCTGTCTAACTATTCCTGCCATAGAAAGACATGGTTCAAAATATTAAGAATAGTATGCGGTTATGATTTAAACAAGACAGAATATTCTGAGGTCGGTGTCATATTATGGAGCCCCGCACATGAAATGCAGTAAATAAATATGTATATTTTGGCCACGAATTAAGAATTTGTTCCCACGACTTACTAATACGTCAGCACTTTTACTAATCCGTTCCCTCATTTTAAGTAAATCGTGCTCATGACATAATTATTTGTTCCCTTGTTTTACTAAAACGTGGCCACATTGTAGTAATTTGGTCCCTTGTTTTAGTAAAATCAAAATGAGAGAACGAAATAGGACAATGTGGCCATGATTTACTAAAACGAGGGAACTAATTACGAATTCTTAATACGTGGTCATGATTTAACGGCCATAACATGAAAATAATTATCAGCTTATTGATATAGTTTTAATATCTGTGCATGCCAATAATTTTTTCTTTCTTATTCATATTATTATTTGGTAAGATTAAGGCTAAACATTTATTTTTGTCCATAGTGATTGTTTGGACTGTCATATGGAGCTCATGAAATAATAATGAGTTATTTGTTCAGCCTTTGAAAGAGGTCACTGGTTATTGACATACACATTTTGTGTGTTTGCTGTTGGTGTGTGTCTGTAGTAAGTATTATGAAAGGGAGGCCCTCATACATGACTCTGTGTTTGGCCCTATACTGGCGGCACTGCTGGGTGAGTCCATCTGATGCATAAAACACACTCTATATTCTCATAATGCAGCTAATAGAGATTGATAATTGAGATCTTTGAACTTGTTAAAGTGCCCCTATTATGGTTTTTCAAATATTCCCTTTCATGTGTAATATAACTGTTTGTGAATGTAAACGTTCTGCAAAGTTGTAAAGTCGAAAGTGCATGATAAATAAAGTTATTGTCTCCCAAAAGAAAGAATCGACTCTGAACCACCTAAACGAGTCGTTCGTAATTAAAATCTCACTGTGTTACGGTTCTACGTCACTAGAAAATACATTTGCATAATGTCCGCCTATGTTGTACGGCAAGGGCGAACAACTTGACCAGCCCTCAAACGTCATTTACTGACGACTGCTTCTCAAATCTCGGAGTTCAATGCGGGTTTTGAATACATATACATACATACATACATACATACATACGTACATACATACAGTGCTCGGCTAACGTATGCGCTGTTATTGATACAGTTCCCACATGTGCACCGCAATAAATTAGAAATATACACATGGGTTTGTTGATGAACACACTTGTTAATGCTGATGGTGAGGAATTACAGTTGAAACATCTCATAATGTACCTCAAAATGAGTAGCGTATCACTGAGAAACGTCCTGCTCAAGTCGTCCTTGCGATGGAGGTTCGGGTTAAATATCTAATTCTTCCAATGTTTCATCATCAGACTCGCGCTCGGATTGATATGGTAAAATTGACTCCATCGTTACTGTCTTTACAGTGTGTACAATCGCTGAGCTTTAGGAAGCCTCCGGAGCTAAAGTTTAGTTATGGTAATGGCCGTTTAGCTTCCGACACGCACTGTGAGCAGTAGACCAATCACAGCAGACTGGGCCGTCTGACTAATCAGAGCAGAGTAGCTCACGGAAAGGAGGGATTTAGAGAGATCGATTCATCCGACGAGTCTGTATAATGTATATTATGAGAAAATGAAAGTGTTTTTTGACCTTTGATGCATGTAAACCTGTTGTAGGAGACCTCCAAAACAAAATTAAGAACCTTTAAAGTAGCATAATAGGGGCACTTTAAATGAAAAGAGATATAACAAATTAAAGCATTCAAATGTTGTTAGCATTTTATTATTTTATTATGATTCACTGTGTCATTTTTTTCATCTATAGTTGGCCCTTGTGCTCTAGAGTACACTAAGCTTAAGACGTCAGATCATTTCTGGACGGACCCGTCGGCCAATGAGCTGGTCCAGAGGCATCGCATCCACGGGGCCCACAGGGGCCAGGAGGTGTCGCCGGGACGCAGGCCTACACTTGGGGTGAGAATATCATACATGTTTTGTTTTAGTAGTTCAATATTAGAGTAAACTCATATTCATGGTACTTTCCTCAGATCCGAAAGCGTCAGTCCTCAGGAAGCATGTCTGAGGATAAGTTTGCAGCCTCGGCGAGAGAGTATGTCGAATCCCTGCACCAAAACTCACGCGTTCACTTGCTCTACGGAAAGAACAATGTACTCGTTCAACCGGTAAGACGGCACACACACACACACACACACACACACACATGCAAATGCACTTACAGGAAAACCAGTTTGCATCTACATTTCTTTTGATGGTTGTAACAAAACAGATTGATTGTAGATCAATGTATCTCATCTAATCAATACAGTGGAGCTCAAGGACTGCTGGTTATAGGAAGTGAGCCACAGTGGTGTACTGTAGGTAGAACAGATCATTGATCTACTGGTCAAAATTGGTTCTTCCCTTGTGTAATGAATGGTCAGATGGATCCGGCTCCCTTTATCCCTAATATTTTTAGCTCTGCTGACTTCCTAGCTGATAGTTGTGAACTGGAAAAGGCAGACTGGATTAGCCATTACACCACAGATTTGTCATCAAATGAGTCAGGCACGGACTTGATGTGTGCATGAGAGTGTCTGTGAGATTTGCAACAGTGACTGATGTAACTGGGCACAGAGAGTGCTGGGTCTGGCGAGGACTTGTAGAAATCAATAGTGTAGACGACCCCTGCCAAAAGGATTGCAGTGATTCAGGTCTAATTGGATTTCTGTGTGAAACCTGATGCATTTCGTAGTTCTCATCATCACAGTAAATCGCCAAAGACGTTTTATTTATGCCACTCTGTTGCTCATATCACTCTCTTTTCTTTCATTCTGTGAGCTCACACCTTTTTTCTCATTTTCTTGTGCTAATTTATAAACAGAGAAAAGTCAAAGGCTGCTGATTTTACTAGTTATTTTTAGACTTCCTTTAAGAGGAATCGGGGAAGCTGCTGTGTTTTATTAAATGGACTTTGTTCTTTGCAGAAGAAAGACATGGAGGTGCTGCGTGGTTACCTGTCCCTTCATCAGACGGCAGAAACACTGACGCTGAAGTGGACGCCTAATCAGCTAATCAATGGCACTCTGGGAGACTGCGACCTGGAGAAGAGGTAAAACATACTGTATATACACACACACGGGGAAATCAGGGAAATTATGTCATCAGGTAAAATGGGCCGGAAGAGCTTGAAATGATTTGAGATGGCCAATCACTGCAAATAATTTTGCCACTACTCTGATATGTAGGAACTGATTTGATTGGTCTGATTGTTAGGTTGGGCAGAGCAATTACTTTTATGGAGGATTTACAGGAAAAGCAAAAGATGAGTGTGCTGATATGCTGATTACTGATTTGTAATGATAAGGTTGATAGATGTCTATATGTGTAGGATCAGGAATGAGATTAGCAAAGCAACCTTGTTGATTTTATGAAAAAGACTATTTAGATTCAGATCTATTTTAATAGAACAGGCACAAATGTTCACTCTCTGCCTCTTTCTCCCTCTTTCTCATTTTTTTTTATCAACCTCTATCACTCTTTAGTATTTATTGGGACTACGCTTTGACTGTGCCTTTAAGACAGATCGTCTGCATTCATTGTCACCAGCGTCGTGAGTTCCCTTCCTACACCTTTGGCATATTGTTATGTTATGTTATGTTATGTTATGTTATGTTATGTTATGTTATGTTATATTATATTATATTATATTATATTATAAATATATAATATAATATAATATAATATAATTATAAATACTTAACATTTGACAGATTCAATGTAGCACATTTTTTTTCAGTAACAATTATTGATTTAATTCACATTATATCTGATTATTATATTATATTATATTATATTATATTATATTATATGAAATTATATTATATTATGTTATATTATATTATAAATACTTAACATTTGACAGATTCAATGTAGCACATTTTTTCACTAACAATTATTGATTTAATTCACATTATATTTATGATTATTATATTATATTACATTACATTTATTTTTAAACAGCTTGTGCTTTTGTAGGGTTGCAGGTGTATTATATTATATATTATATAAAAAAAAAATGTAATGTGAATTTCTCTTAGCGGACTGTGGCGGTACTCTGGTGTTAGTAAGTCAGGATGGGATCCAGCGGCCTCCTCTGCACTTCCCTCCTGGGGGCCACCTGCTGGCGTTCCTTTCCTGTTTGGAGACGGGTCTAATGCCCCGGGGTCAGCTGGAGCCCCCCCTCTGGTCCCAGAGGGGTAAGGTGAGCGTTTTACTGCAGCAGTTCTTAAAAACATCATGTAACAGAATGTTTAGACGTGTCAGCAGCATTTGAAACTTCCACACTTATTAGTGATCTACTGGCAATGCATTTACTGTTGATGCATTGCAAATTAATTGCATGCTCTTTATTTGGAGTTTAGTTTGAATATGGCTCCATGTGTTTGCTTAACAGGGCAAAGTCTTCCCTAAGCTTCGTAAGAAGAACAGCACGGTCCGTTTAGTAGATCAGGATGGGGATGGAGAGGAGCAAATTGCTGCAGACTATGTGTTTCGCATCGTTTATCCAGGGCACCGTCACGACTCAAGTGAGTTTCAGCCAAAATATGCCTGACCTGTTCACATCTGTATGTCCATCCATCTGTCCATCCAACTACAGTGACCCCAAAAGCAGTAAACACTTAAAAGCCACGCATAAAATGCTTTTTGCATTATAATTAAATACCATTTTTAAGTGTGACTTTAGTGTCCAAAAGTACGTTTTTGGGGCCATTGTACATCTTAAAACCTTTAAGTCCTCAGGCATCCTGTCGGATGTGTGAACACTGAACAGGGCTGCATCAGACACCATCCCCGCATATCATTGTTGTCTGTGTGTTTTGTTCTCACTTTTCTCTGGCACATAACAGCCGTTGTGGAGGCTGCTGGGAGGGACGTGGGTATTCAACGCAGCCTTTAGATTTTCAGCTGTTCTTATTGGGTTCACACTGCTCCTTTTTTATAGCTGTGTATGTATGCACTGCAAAAAATCATGTCAGTGTTTTTGCCTTGTTTTCCAGTTAAAATATCGAAACATCCTTAAAACAAGAGCCATTTACTCAAGAAGCAAAATTGCATACGTTTTTAAGATTTGTTTGCAGAGAACATGTCTTAAATTCCTTCAAATAAATCTTTGAATTATTTTTAACAACAAGAAACAAGAAAAAAATGTAGAGTGTGACATGATTTGGGAATTGATTGGATGGTTGTTGTTTGCTATTGGTTGATCTCATGTGAATGAATGGTTGCCCCGCCCTTGTGCCAGTAAACACATCAGAAGAGAAGAGAAGAGAAGAGAAGAGAAGAGAAGAGAAGAGAAGAGAAGAGAAGAGAAGAGAAGAGAAGAGAAGAGAAGTCACTTTTTGAGGCCTTTGCCATGCTCAAAAACTCATGAAACTTTGCAGAGACATCAGACCTGTGAAAAATGTAAAAGTTATGTAGTGCTTGGGCTTGGGCGTGGTTGAAGGGCTCTATAGCGTCACCAAACGCAGGCTGTGGTCGGGATGAAGTTTCTCCGACGTGCACAAAACCCAGAATGGTCATTAATGACGTCATGTAGGACAAAGTTCACTTGGAAAGTCTGCCATGTTGGATGGAATTTGCTATTTTTATATTTTCACGCACCGTTTTGAGGGGCTTACCATGGCTAAAAACACATGAAAGTTAACAGAAAAATTTGTCTTAGGACATTTTTTGATTTGATACTGCAATTCTGGAGAGACGCGCCTCATCGGCTCCATAGTGCCACCTAGCCCGAAAAAGGATATTTCGTACATTTAGAATATGTGAATAATTGGCACACTGGTAGAAGCTTTGCAAGACTTTATAATTCTATGGTCATTTGATTTGGGTGTGGCCAGTGGACTTCATAGCACCCCCTACAATTTCAAAATGTATTTACTGCTGTGGTTGCCACATATTTTGTCTGATATTCATGAATTTTCATAGGGATATTGCCCTAAACATGACAAACATACTTCCTATTAACATTCATTAGCTCCACCCAACAGGAAGTCGGCCATTTTGGATTGTTTGAAAATGGCATGCTGTTGATTTTGAAAGACTCCTCCTAGGGGATTTATCTAAGTGGCACAAAACTTCAATAAAATCATGCCAAGAGGTTAAATTGCGAAGATATTTTTGATATCTCAAACGGTGTTGCTACGGCGACGCAATAAAGAAACATCAAAAAATAGGAAAACACAAAGTGGCCTATATTTTCTGTATGCATCATGTGATTTACTTCTCATTGGAACCATATGTTTGGCTTTGTGGCCTGATCACATTGATGTGGCTAGTGTGGGTCACGGTTGTAGCGCCACCAACTGACGGAAAGAAGACATTTTAATAAACACAATGTTTATTTGTGTCCTTTTGAGGTACTTGTCTTGCTTTCATTTTTGTGATTTTTTTTTTGCACGCTCGTCAGTCATCTCCCATTATGGCTTGGCCAAGGTTCACACATGGGCGTGTAGAGGTGACTCTATAGCGCCACCTAGAAAATGGGCATTTTCAGGGAACTCTGTAGCACATCCCTTTCAGCTACGGTCACCAAGCTTTGCACATATATAGATCTCATCAAGCCAGACAACTTTCACACCACAGATATTAGCTCCGCCCAACAGGAGGTCAGCCATTTTGGATTGGTAAACATGAAGTGTCTCATATCTTTTGCATACATTGTGTTATTTACATTTAACTTTACTTAAATGTTTGGCCTTTTCGCCTGACGTGAACCAGCTGTGACTTAAGAAACGAATGGTGCTATGTGTTGTTTACCTGACTATAACCATAGCATACAACTACATTTTAATTCACTGTGCCTCAAAAGCACTGATGCCAAGCCCCCTTTATAGTGCGAGGGCCCTTCGTCCCCCTGTGATGGGGACCCCTCATCATGGTCATGGTTTTGGGGACTTTTGGGGCCCTTAACATGCTCAAAATCTCTTAAAAATTTGCCCACACATTGGAATCCGCAGCCATTAGGGCCAGCCCAAAGCTGGTACATGAGCATGGCAGGGGTGCGCTACAGCGCCCCCTTGAATGGAATCTGAAAACTTGGTTGCATACTAGCACGTATGTAAGAAACTCGGTACGCACATAGATCTCATCGAGCCGAAAAACTTCCGCACTGCATGTCATTAGCTCCGCCCAACATATTTGACATACTCCTCCTAGGGGATTCATCCGATCGCCACCAAACTCAGTCAACATGAAGTCAAGACATTGAGAAAGTCACAGCTAAATTGCGAGCCGATTTTCGATATCTCAAACGGTTTACCCGTGATGTTGAAACGACTTTATGACAAGAAAAGGGAAACAGGAAGTGTTTTATAACTTCTGCATACATTGACTGATTTGGATGAAACTTAAGCTGCATGTTCATTGTAGGAGGCTGATCACATGGATGTAACTATTGTGAGTCAAAGTCATAGTGCCACCAACTGACAGCAGGAAGTGTGTCACTTTCAAAAATGCTTTGAAATCCCTCTCTTATTTTTACCTGATTTGCTTCAAACCTCAGTATAATGTCAAAACATGGCAGATGTAGACCTGTGAAAGCATTCTTGATAGCTTAAATACTGTTGCTATGGCAACACATCAAACTTTGATAATATTCTTGGGTGTTTTTGCAAATTGCATGAAACTCGACACACACATCACACATTGGCTCCGACCAACAGGAAGTCTAATATTAGTTTGAATGTGGGTTTTAATTACCCCTCCTAGGGGATTCATGCGATTCACACCATTGCATTTTGCATTTGGATATGTATTTAGACATGATCAAAAACAAATTTGTCACAGTTTAGTTTTTTTTTTTTTTTAAATGTAGAATATTCTGGCTCAACTAACTGAGTCAGTCTCCAGCTGCTCCTTAGATCTCAATCTGCCTCTCTGTGTATGTGTATGTGTATGTGTGTGTGTGTTTCAGTTACACTCTTGATGGTTTAGAGTTAAACCCTTTCATTGCTGTGTGCTTTTGCCTGCATTAAAGGATAAGAAATCTCTTAGGCCTTGTCTTTTTCTAAAAGTTTGCATAACAAAATAAAGGCATAGAACCAGTTCATTTGTAGGGCACTGACAATATAGTTTTATATAATTAGTTTAATAATTAAGTTAATAGAAATATAAAAAGACCTTGAGATAAATACTGGACTTCTGGACTTTTTTGAGCTGCAAAAGATAACTGCACTTATTTGAAAGTGACCTATGACATTCTATGACATGAAATTCTCATGGATGTGGATGTTGTGGTTCGCAATCATAGTGACACCAGCTGCTGCATTAAATGTGGTGTATTCAAATGACTTTGACATAGTCTTTTTACATTTACCCTGTTTAAATGCATATTCCCTAAAGCCACCGGGGCTTGGGCCCGTCATAGCTGCCTGCAGCAATATTTTTAATTAAAGATTAAGAGACACGTGAATTTAAAAAAAATGATGTGCACATATAAATCATTTATAATAAATACTGCAACATTCCATAACAAAACAATAATTTTAATTTAAAATGTAAGCCTTAAAATTAGGCTTAAAATGAGAAAAAAAACTATTAAAATAAATTTCAGTTCAAGATGTGTTCTCTTGTGCGATTTTGCTTGTTTTAAGGATGTTTAGATATTTTACTACAAAACAAGAGAAAGGTTTTTTTTTTTTTTTTTTTTTTTTTTTTTTTTTTTTTTTTTTGCAGTGTGTGTGAGTAGAATGTGACTTTGCTTCAGAGGCGGGTGCTAAACTGTGTTCTTTTATTGCCCAAGCAGTCACTATAAACTACCACCACACCACGGGCAGTCGTGCGCCCTCTCTGGACGACGATGAGGAGGAGGAAGATAGACTTCACGCTATGATCTCTATGATCTGCTCACGGAACCTCACAGATCCTAATGTCATGAAAGGTTTTTATCACCAGTGGCCCACTTCATTCTCTCTTCCTCCTTTCATACTTCCTCAATCCTCTCCTCCCACTTTTCTTTCCATCCCAACTGTTACCTGGTCCCCACAAGCAGCAACCCAGCAGTGCGGCCGGTTGTCGGTCAGTGAGGGCAGATTGAGACACAGTAAGCGCCTCAGGCATCATGGTTTCCTTGTCACTCTTTAAGTTGCCGGCCTGATCTGTATGCTTGTAACCATGGTAATATTTGCGGCTAGGACAAAAGCTAGGTCAAGTCGCACAAGACCCTGAGTGTGTGTGGCACACATGCATTCCATTGATATAAAATATGTAAAAAATCCACATGTAATACTTTAAATAGATGTTGGCTAAATGAAAAGCAGCTAAACACTACGAGATCATACTGTACTAGTGATGGGAAAGTGTATAGTAAAGATAGTGTGCCAGTGTTGGGGCAGACTACTACATCATAAACTGCTTTTAAATGCCATGACTCCTGTGTTGCGTATTATAAGCATTTAAATTTGTTTATGATTTAAAGATGCTGTAAGTTACATTTCACTGCTTTCCTCCAAGCCTATTTTATTTCATTTTATACACTTTTTTTGTTAAAATGTATATAGCTCTAACCTAAAATTACTAATAATTCTAATTATTGATTTTGATTTAATTTAAATAACATGAATGTTGAAACACTTATTTTATTTTATTTTTTATTTTATCTTAAATATAATAAATAGTTGTAAGTACAATCTATGTATTACAAATTTTGCTCAAATGTATGACAATCTATGCATCACAAGTCTATTTAGCTAAAATGCATATTGTTCTAAACTAAAATAACTAGGTACAAAAAGTTTAAATGTATATTTATTTCACAAAATTTGAATGAGTTCACAGAATTTTGAATTATATTATATTATATTATATATCCATTTTCCAAACCACTTGTAGTATGTAGGGGTGCGGGTGTATTATATTATTATTATTATTATTACATAAGCTGAATATAAGCAAAGTTTACATCTGTGTGTGAGGTCAGTACAGTGCACATCTCTCCCCTTTACTCACTCTCCTCCACTGTCGTCACTCTTTTCCCTCCACGCCTCCGTTGCCGTGGGTTACCTACGCTAACCTTTTTCACAGTCAGAAGAGCGTCCACTGCCCTGCCACGTTGTTACAGTACTACTCTGCCTTTGTCCTTTTTCCTTCTCGCACACATACACGACACAACCTGACTGACCTAGGAGGTATGATTTTGTCATGGAATGGCGGTTGTGGAGTACAGACTCCTCACCTGAGCGCTTTCCTCCTCTCTGCACTGTTGGGCCTGACTGTGGTGGCCAGGCAGCAATGCTTCCAATGATTTGCTCTGTTTTCCTTTTGCACTGTTTGGTTAACATGAGTAAGTCCTTATGAGAAGTCTTGGTTATTTTTGGGTTTTGTATCTTTATTTGGTTTCACTGCCAAATGCTCAAGGGCTTTGCATGTCGAATTTGCACACATGGTGTATTATATTTTCTTTTTTTCTTTGCGGCGAATGTGCTCCACTGCTTACTCAGAACTGTGTCTCCTTCCCTTTATTAATTCTCTCTTTTCCTCTTTGGTTTGAGTTGTCGTTGTCGTTGTTTTGTTGTTTTGATGTTCCTCCTGTGTTGAGCCGGTTTTCTGCAATGCTGTTCACTGTAATTCTTCACTAACTGCAGTCACCTTTCATTATATCAGTTAGGTCCTGTGGGGTTCTGGTGTAGTCGACACATGAATCGTTCTGTGAACGCGTCGCCCATTCGATCATAGCCTTATCAAAGTCCTATAGCTCACGTGAGACTTTTAGGGACAGATATTGAATACATGCCCTCCGTCCACTTTTGTTATTTTGGTTACAAGCAGGGAAGTTACTGTGTATAGCAGGTCACCAGCTCCAACCTGAAGAATTAAGGTGAAGAGCATTTACGTTTACTATCGACTCTTTTGGTTCAAAATCACATTTTATACAATTACGCACAGTATACATTTCTCTTCTTTATTTGTCTTTATTTTTGTCATGGTTCAATCTGATGCATCCAGCATGGTAGGAATGGTTCCTGTCTGTCCTTCTATATTCCTCTCCAAGCTCTACCAGTGCCTGGCTTGATTTGTGACACTGTGATTGATTGATCGATTGATTGGCAGGTCTCCTGGCATGGCATCCCCGCATCGTTTTACACCTTTTCCTTCTGTTCATTCATAGATGCATGTTTCTGATATCCTTATATTTTCAGGTTTGCTTTGATTTCATTATGTGTGTTTAAGAACATCTGGTTAATGCCATTTGTGACAGGAAGAAATATCTGTAAAGAAAAGTACATCTAAATTGGGGCTGTCAATTAAATCAATAGGGGTACTATTTCAAATAAAGCAAAATATGCCGGAGTGCAGACAACGTGTTCCTGAGGTGAAAACAGCAACAGAATAAAGGGATATCGAGACGCTGAATTACTTTATACTAGAGATGCGGTCTTAAAAACATAGTGCTCATAGCGAGAGATGCTGAAAAACAGCGAGACTTGACTCTACTGACGCGAGTTTGCACATAAGCCAAAGTTTATAAACATAATGCAAGAACAAGTCTTATGTAAACAGCCCCAACAGATAAACGGATAGACTTATGCTCAATTATATGAAAATAATCAATATATAAAACATTTATTAAAAACTGATTTACTCATCTGCCACAAAATGTATTTTAAATGTTTTGTTGGGGATGTTTTCTCAATCAAAATTAATAAGTGAATACTTGCATTTAATTAATCAATATATCATTTAATAAATTCAGCCACACTTTCATTTGGGGAACACATACTCACTATTAACTACGACTTTTGCCTCAATAAACTCCTAATTTACTGCTTATTAATAGTTAGTAAGGTAGTTTTTATAGCGTTTAAGTTTAGGTATTGAGTAGGAATAAAGTGATAGTTCACCCAAAAATGAAAATTAGCCCATGATTTGCTCACCCTCAAGTCATCCTAGGTGTATATGACATTCTTCTTTCAGACGAAAACAGAGTTATATTAAAAAATGTCCTGGCTCTTCCCAGCTTTATAATGGCAGTGAATGGCTGTTTCTGTTTTGAAGTCCATAAAAGTGCGTCTATCCATCATAAAAGTGCTCCACACGGCTTCGGGGGGTTAATAAAGGCCTTCTGAAGAAATATCCATATTTAAAACTTTACAAACTGTAATCTGTAACTTCCACTAACTGTCGTACGCGCGTTCACGAGAGACTGGCGTTCCAGCGTATGACGTAGGATGCATGCGTAGCGTACGTTGGGACGTACGCAGCATATTCTCACCGGAGCGTCCAACGTCATCCGCTGGAACGCCAGTCTCTCGTGAACGCGCGTGCAGAAGTTAGAGATTACAGTTTTAAATATGGATATTTTTCTCACACAAACGCATTGCTTCGCTTCAAAAGGCCCCCCGAAGCCGTGTGGAGCACTTTTATGATGGATAGATGCACTTTTATGGACTTCAAAACAGAAACAGCCATTCACTGCCATTATAAAGCTTGAAAGAGCCAGGACATTTTTAATATAACTCTGATTGTTTTCGTCTGAAAGAAGAATGTCATATACACCTAGGATGACTTGAGGGTGAGTAAATCATGGGCCAATTTTAATTTTTGGGTGAACTAACCCTTTAAGGGATGTAGAATATGTTCATGCAGAATAAGGCATTAATATGTGCTGTATACGTACTAATAAACAGCCAATACACTAGTAATATGCATGCTAATAAGCAACTAGTTAATAGTGAGAATTGGTTAGTGTTACCATAAATTCATGTAATGAAAATTTGATTGACAGCCCTAATCTAAATACCATCCAAAATGAACAAATTGCTAAATATATAAAACATCCAAGTCAGATATATTTAAATGCATTTTAGGATGCATTTTACTTTTCCTTAATTATCTCATGGTTGAGCTGAGGCCTGTAATTCAGTGAATCTGAGGCTTTTGAGCTGAATATGTTTTATGGCCATTCTATTCCAGCTGTGAGAGCATAATTTCCATTCCCGTATGACAACAGCTTCATATTATAGAGTAGCTCTGTGAGGAAAGAAAAGTAATATTAATACTAATATTTCTCAAATATGCTCTTCAAATGCAGGTTACTAGAGCAGGTTTCACCTTTGCTTATTCATCTCTTATTTCCTGTCTCTCTTTCTCTTGCTCTGCCTCTTTTTTTGTCTGTTCCACTCCCACGCCCTAGTAGACCACAGGGACATGATGGAGATGCAGGGTTTTGGCGGCAGCCCGTTGTCATGGCAGCAGGGCGAGTGCTCCAGTCATATGTCATCTTGTCTGTCCTGCTCCACTGGGGGCAGCAACGCTTCCGTCGAGCTTCCAGCGAGCTGCACGTGCATGCATGACCGGTGAGTGAGAGACCTGCACTTTTACACTTCTGGCCCTGGGGACTTTTAGAAGGCACACTTTTATTTGATCAACAATAAACACAGTAAAAACAGTAATATTATGAAATATTAGTACAATTTAAAATAACCATCTTTCTGTTTTAATACATTTTAAAATGTCATTTATGCCTGTGATGGCAAAGCTGAATTTTCAGCATCATTACTTTCAGTGTCACATGATCCTTCAGAAATCATTCTAATTTGCTGCTCAAGAAACATTTCTTACTATTATCAGTGTTGAAAACAGTTGTGCAACTTAATATTTTTGTGGAAACCGTGAAACATTTTTGGAAAAAAATTGCATACAACTTTGTCTTGCTTAGCATTTTGCATTTTATACTTTGTAAATATGCACTATTAAATAATATTTTCACACTTTTATATAATATTGCAGTTTACTGGAAATGACACACAAAAAAAATTCTTTGTTTCTTCACACATCATGTCTCATTTTTCATTTAAGATATTTACACTGCTCAAAAAAATGAAGGGAACACTTAAATCACACATTGAATCTCAATGAATGAAATATTAAATTTGTTAAGAAAAATGTCGATGGAAACCAAAATCATCAACACACTGAGGGCTGGATTCAAAATCATACCAAAAATCAGTGTAAAATACTGAAGTTACAGGCAAGTTCATCACAGCAACTCATCATGTAAGTCAGAAACATGCACGCCGGTAGCCTGCTGGAGGCTGTTTTGTAGGGTTCTGGCAGTGCTCCTCCTGGCACAAAGGAGTAGATACCGGTCCTGCTGCTGGGTTGTTGCCCTTCTACGTCCGTGTCCAGCTCTCCTCGTGTAACGTCCTGTCTCCCGGTATCTCCTCCATGCTCTTGAAACTGTGCTGGGAGACACACCAAACCTTCTTACAACGGCATGTATGGATGTGCCATCCTGGAGGAGCAGGACTGCCTGTGCAACCTGATTGAGTTGCAGGTACTGCCTCATGCTACAGTGACAAGGACCCTAACGAAACACAAAACTAAAGACAAATCATTCAGGAAGAATAAGGAGAGAATCATTCCCTTTTGGGGGTTGTCTCTCCAGTGCACATGTTGTCACATTCATTTGCACCAAAGTAAGTGAAAATGATTCACAATCACGTATGCTTCCTAACTGGACAAATTGATATCCCTGAAGTTTAATTGACTTGGTGTTATACAGTTTTTTTGTTTGTTTTTTTTGAGCAGTGTACTTACACTTAGTGAACTTTATTAGTGGTAATATTGTTGATTGTCATGAGAATGATGCCACAACTGACAGAGTCAATTTGTGTAAAGATTGAGATAAATCATTTTCACACAGTAAATATTTAAATGGTTTATGTTTATTTTTTACTCTTTGTTTCGGTTGTCAATAGATTTTCATATTTTAAGATAATACAAAACTAATACATAAACAGCATTTGAAAAGTAGCAAAAACAAATTTTCCAAGACTGGTTTGAAGTGACTTTTATATAACCAAAAGAAAAAAAATTAAAATCCCTCAGACATAAAACTGCATAATATGTGCAGTTTGGCTGTAGTTTGCATACATTTTTCCAAAAGCATCCTGTATTGAAAGATGTAACGGATATTTCCCTTCTGTGTCTAGTATTCCACTGAAGATGCTGTGCCAAAATATGAAGAGACAGATTGTCTCCCGAGCGTTTTATGGCTGTAAGTCCAAAAGAATCTGCGTAATCATTCATATGAATTAGTATAATAAACCCTCAGCTGTGCTTTAATGCTCGTTTACCACTTTCCTGTTTGTAGGGCTGGCCTACTGTCGGCACCTGTCCACTGTGAGGACGCACCTTTCGGCACTGGTCAACCACAACATTGTCCCTCCAGACAAGCCCTGTGAAGCCGCTGGAGGGCTCAGCAAAGATGTGTGGAGTAAATATCAGAAAGACTGTAAGGTTAGCCTAGTACTCCTCAGCTCCAGTCACTAGAGCAGTGGTCTTCGCTATTTTTTTCATGAGAGCCACACTGACAGGACAAAATCAATAGGAGAGACACTTTTACCGCAAAGTATCAAAAGTTACATCTAGTAGATAGAGATAGAAAAGTAGATAGAGGGTATGCATAATATATTTTTAATGTAAACTTTCTTTTAGTGCTGTCAATCGATTAAAAAAATTAACTAGATTAATCACACATTTTTTCTGTGATTAATCGCAATTAAAAAGTTTTTATACGTTTTTAATATATTTTATAATGCAGTAATTTCACAGTAAATCGCCAAATTAATGTAGAAAAAACATAAAGACAGTATATTTTAAATATTTCTTTAATAGCATCTTTTTATGAATAAAGGCCAGTATCACTGATACTAATACAGCTACTGAAGCCAATTTTAAAACATTAATTATAGCCATTCAACATTACAGTGTAATTAAGCTTTTAACATTTATTAGGCTTCAAACTTTAACTTAAAACAATCCTCACATAAACCCATGTCATATTTACCTGTGCCCTTCCTGTCTAACAGGTAGGAAATAGGCTACAGAAATTGAATAAAGTTATCAAACAGTCTGCACTGCATAAAATATGAATTAAATATAGATTAATCCTTATTAAAGCTACAAAAGTTCTTTAGTCAAGAGCAGCGATGATTTTCTCTGTTACCTTTGTTTTTTGATTACCTTTAATGACAGACATCATTAGTGGCTGCTGTCACTTTAAGATCTGCCGCTGCCGAACATGACGCGGATCTGACGCGCTGTCACACGCATCTCATTTTCTCACAACAAGTTAATTTAAGACGTTATTTCACTCACTTAAAACGGTTCTTATGAGGATACTTGACAAAACGGACATTTTGGCATAATTCTGTGTTAAAGTTTGTTCAAGTGTGAAAGAGAACTCGACTCTGGCGCACTGTCTGTGCTCATGATACTGGCGCGTAACCCACACCACTAATCCTACACAACGGGTTGTGTATCATATGCACGTAAAAAGTCGTTTTGGCGTATAAATCGCATGATAAATACAATCCGTGTTATAGATACGAATTTCATGAGAACGTGTTGATCTCGATCTATAAGAGCACATTTGGCCTTAAGCTGGAAAGGCCGTCAAAACTGTCAACTCCGCAGTGAGTCGTGGACGTTAAGGCTGATTTATACTTCTGCGTCAGACCTGCGCCGTAGCCTCTACGCCGTGGGCTACGCGTCGATTTTCATTTATACTTCTGCTTCGTTGTCCGCGGTGACACGCAGTTACACATGCAGAGGGAGCATGTGTACCCCTGAGGGAGGGGTTCTGGCAGACCAATCACAGCGCTTGCGGTCCGCGTAGAATTGACGCGTTGTTACATTTTTGGAGAGGTGCACGTCAGGGTACGTCGTAGGCTACGCGTGCAACACAGCCTACGACGTACACTCGACGCAGAAGTATAAATTGGGCTTAAGGGCAGAGCAAGTTTAAATATCTTTTCTAGTCTATATTTCCATCTTGTAATGCCGCTGGTTTGGGTATTTTTTAAATATAAATTTTTTGTAATAGAGCAGACACTGAGTTTTTAATGGGTTATGTTATAGCCCTGCTTGTTTTTATGAAATATCTGTATTGACTGCATGATCATTTCACCGTATTATTTACTGTCATGCGAGCCGCAGATTAAGCTGGGCGAGCCGCGCAATGAGTACTAGAGGGTACTAGCGGTCAGTGTCATGCACCGTAGGTTGCTGTAGTCCCGCTGTCTCCATCTGTCCCTTATTCTCTCTTGCCAGAATTATAAGGAGCTGGAGCTGCTGAGGTTGGTTTACTATGGAGGGGTGGAGCATGAGATCAGAAAGGAGGTGTGGCCGTTTCTGCTGGGACACTACAAGTTCGGGATGGACAAGAAAGACATGGCTCAGGTAAAGAAGTTCCCAAAACTTTGTAGTGTGTGTATGGCGTGTACAAGAAGTACACTTCGGCATACTTTTAAAAAGAGTAGGGTACTTATTACAGAAATAATGTACTTTAAAAGAATATACATTGTGTGTTTTCAGTCACATAATTGCATGTTAATTGTTATAATATAATTATTATAGTTTCTATTAACTCAGTTTTTTAAATTACATTTTTTTTGTTTTTTTTTCTGGCTCACATAAGTAAGACTTAAGTACATTATTGTTTTTGAAGTATGGTAAATTGTACTGCTGTACTGCTGTAATCTAAAATATAATTTCATGTAATTTTTATTGAAACTTGTATGTCATTGCACATTTGTAATGATTAAGTTGAAGTTCATTTAAAATAACTTCAAATGTAATATCGGAAAACACACTACAGTTAAAATTATAATCAAGTACTTTGAAGTACAATTAGTAACATACTAAAGTACATGCAGTCAACACATCAAACTAAGTGTACTTCAAAGCATGGCAAAAGATTATTAAAACAATGATTTGTACTTTTAAAAGTAGAGCTTTTAAATTTGCCATTATTACAAAGTGCACTTAAGTGAGTTAAGACACGTAGTCATTCAAGTATACTCTCTTTAAGTACACTTAAGTGGCCTTTTATTTTTTTATTATATTATCTGAAAGTACATATACTTAAGATTTGAAGTGCACTACAGGTAGTGTACAGTGTGAAGCACATTCTTAAGCACAATTCTTTTTCACAAGGGTAAATAGTTTGTACTGGTGTGATATAGGTCTTGTCTGATGTGCCCTTGTGTGTTTTGTAGATTGATGAGAAGATCACAGAAAGGTATCAGCAGGTGATGCGGGAGTGGAAGGCATGTGAGGTCATTGTGAAGCAGCGGGAGAAAGAGATGCAGTCGGCCATCTTTGCTAAGTTGTCGTCAGGGAGCAGTATAGACAGCCACGTCCTCAGACTCATCCATAGGGACTCCACTATTAGCAACGAGGTCAGTCACAGGCTCTGTTTAAGCAAGTAAAGCATATTTACTTACAAACTCTGTTTCAAAACCTAGCAAGCTGCCTTGCTGCCTGCATAGGCAGAATTCTAATGCTCATATAACTTCATACGTGAATGGTTTGGGACAGTATTACTATGCAGCACCTGTATACAGTAAACAAAATGGCATTCCGCCGCAACTTAAGTACACTTAAAGTGCTAATAAGTGCATTATTATTAGCATGTTGATAAGCTAAGCATAAACGTACGTGGAACACACAAATATGAGGTAAAATAGTTTGTTTTTGAGTACACATACTTTTGAATATTGAATGAAATGTATATATACATCAGTGTTGCTAACCTAACCTATGTATTTTAATAAGCATAAACATGTGGCACACACAAATATTGGGTAAAATAGTTTGTTTTTGATTATGGCTGCACGATTAATCAAAATTAAACCGCTCACGATTTGGCAAAGGCTGCGGGTTTTTTTATGCGCAGCTTGTCAGTGAAGCACGGCTCTGTGATCAGCAGTAAATGCTGCTCCATCTGAAAGCCAGAGGGCGCTCTCGCGCATAAACTCCAAATATGCCCCGCAGAAGTAGAGCCCTGCACGGGCCTTTAATCTAGGCCCTAGCCCGAGACGCTCAGGCCCTAGCCCGGCACGTGCCCGACAGCTTATCAAAAATCTCGGCCCGAGTCCGACTGGTGCCCGTTTTGTTTTTTGTTTTTTTGTTTTTTTAATCCTCCCTATAACACACTGACACTGTTGCAGCCATTAAAATAGTTCAGTTTTGTTTTTAATATCAAAGTAGTTATATTTATTTTCGTTTCTTTATTAAGTTAATTTTGAAAAATGTTTGGAGTCTTGCCTATAATAAAATCCATAGATATAAAACATTTCATGCATATCACAATGTTAGTTTAAACTTTTACTATCACCACCTCAGTAAAAGCAAGCTGAGGCAGGCTGATGCTGCTCGCAACGGCGCTCGCAAACGAAACGGGCTATACGATCTAAACAAATAAAATTTAAAAAAATTAAAAAAAACATGCAGTTTGTCTTACCTTACACCTCTCCGCAAAATGAATATAAATCCGATCTTCAATTCCCGCACTTATTCATAAATATGCAATATGAGAAAGAACGACCGAAGCACTGGTAAGATTATTTAGTCTCATTAGTTTTAATGAAGATGATTGTGTTTTTGAGCATCCGAGACTTACTTTCAGTTTCACTTGTGGCAGTTTGCGTGTTAGAAATACTCATTTGAGGCGATGCGTGTTGCAGTAGCGCCGTCATATCTGGCTACAACATGTTGACGTGTTCTATATATGACCATATATAGCCAATAACACGCTCTCACATGTTTATTTTTTAACATTTTGCCAGGAGTAAAATTTACATATGTGGTTTAAACAACCAGATGCATTTACACTTGTCCAGTTTCGTCTGAAATGCGTCCCAGACCACCTTCTGAATTGGTTTGTTTGAGTGATCGGATTTAAATCTGTCTCGAAAGAATTTCGGAAGGCATTTACTCCTGGTCTTTTCACAATCGGATAGATATCTGATCAGAGAACGAATGAAGTGACCAGATGTAAAAAGGCCATAACTGAAGGAACGCTCACTGCTACTGCTGCTGGCGCGGACTCTAAACACCGTGCGAACCAGTCTTGACAGTCGCGGTAGCATGGTCACGTGTTGTTTCCACCAGCGCAGCACATCTCATAGTTTCTTTTAATTAATGAACATCTAAAATATAAAAAGAAGGAAAAGCCTAAAAAAGGCCCGAGGCCCGGCCCACGTGTGAGGTGTGATGTGAAAATTGGCCCGAAGCCCGGCCCTAGGGGCGTAAATAAGTCGGGGCCCGTCGGGCTCGGGCTGAAATGCAGGACTCTACTCAGAAGTACGATAATGCACGTCATTCCTGAATAAACAGAAGATTGAAACGCTTTGATTGATTAAACATGACTAATAAACACACGACTACGACAATATATGGTTTATCTGAGTTCTTCAAGCCTTCTCGGGTATTTTCATGATAATAAAGTATATTTATATTTCAATGCTAATCAACATAGCCTTTATCACTGTATAGAATACTATGAAATAATATGTTGTGTGCCTTATTCTGTGTAAGAAGCCACATCATCTGATGCTCAACTGGCGTTATGAAGTGAGTTTGGAGTAAAAACATGTTATTAAATGTCTTTTGTTGGACAAGAGGTTCATAAATGCTTCTCATGTTTGGAAAGATGTTTGACATGCGTTGCTTTTTCAAATGCACGTTATAATCGACTCAAACTCGCAGTGCTTTCAGATGGAGCAGCATTTACTACTGATCACAGAGCTGTGCTTCACTGACAAGCTGCGCATAGAAAATAATAGCCTTAGCCTTAGCCTTAGCGATTTCATAATCACAATAAGCCAAATCGGTTTAAGCTAGATTTGAGGCTAATTGCAATTAATCGTGCAGCCCTATTTTTGATACATGTCAATACATTTGAGTATTTAATGAAATGTATATTTATCATTTGGTGTTAGCATGTTGCTAAGCTAACAGTTCAGTACTTTAATAAGCATAAACATACGTGGCACACACAAATATTGGGCAAAATAGTTTGTTTTTATTTCAATATGTTTGAGTATTGAATGAAATGTATGTTTGTTTTTCATCTAGGATTCTAGGAAGCCTGAGGTAAATCTAGCATTATGTAGCCGTCATATCCCATGCATCTCATCTCTACTCTCTCTAGGTATTCATGTCTGTGGATGAGCCTGACGCAGGCGGTCACGACACCTCGTGTGAGGGAGGAAGTACTCCCACCTTAACCACTGTAGTCACTCCAGCCATGTTAGCCCCAGATGAGAGGCCGCTGGTGGAGTTTGACTCTCCAGACTCAGGCCTGCCCTCCTCCAGGAACTACTCCGTAGCCTCTGGACATTCCCAAATCATGTCCAGCATCGAAGACGGACAGAGCATGGAGGAGGACACTACACCCACTGGGGTTTTGGAGGAGCAGGGTGGACGGGACTCTTTGAGTGAGGATAAACTCTGCAGTCAGCTGGACAAGCTCGCAACCACCACTGAGGGCACGGCACCATCTTTCTCCTCCTATACGGTACATGCACAGTTTGAGCTAATACATCACAGTACTACATTTATCATTATAATATATTGGAAATGTCAATGATTCGCTGATTTCGATATTTCATAAATCTTGTCAATTGGTCAGATCTAGCTATCTAAAAACAGTTGTTTTGTATCAAATGCTGTGCTTGTGAGCAGATTGAGCTGTTGGACAAGGTGGCTCTGAACTTGCACAGAATAGACAAAGATGTTCAGCGCTGCGATCGCAACTACTATTACTTCACTACCAGCAACCTGGAGAAACTGCGCAACATCATGTGCAGGTCAGTGAAGGACAGTGTGGATCTCTGTGATCTGCTTGCATTCTCAGTCAGCTTTGTGTCTCTCTCAGAATAGCAGCTCATTGAATTTCAAATCAGTCAGTCTGTTAGATGAATTGAAACATAAATCATAGACTGTAACTAATTTTCTAAATCGGCTGAACTGAGGCTCAGTCTACCTCGGCCTCTCATGTCTTTGTCCCTGTTTTATGATCCAGTTACGTGTGGGAACATCTGGAGATTGGCTATGTGCAAGGCATGTGTGACCTTCTAGCCCCACTGATGGTCATTCTGGATGATGGTGAGTGAGACACATAAACATAATAGACAGACAGTCTTAACAATGTTTTATGTCATCGACTTGTATTTTTATTATACAAGTAATTTTATGAAATCCACTTGAGACCAACTTTCAAGAAGCAGCTGAAGACATCTTTTCACACACCACTTTACCTTAAACCAATGCACTTACACATGCATTAAAAAAAGGTTATATATTTTATATGCTTTTTCAACAAATATAATATTATTATTATTTTACAGAACATTAAATAACATTTTAGTAATATTTTTGAATAGTGTATTATAAACTTTTTCTCATAATCAAGATTTTAAAAGTAAAATTATATAAAATATACCTTTTTTTATATATAATAACATTTTATCGTTTTATATTATAATCTTTATTATTATTATATTCCCTCTCTTTAACCCCTAATTTGATGTAATATGTAACATTAATATAATATATATCTATACATGTATTTATAATTTATTTATACTATTTTATAAAAAAATATAATATGAAATTTAAAATTTTATATATATATATATATATATATATAAAGCACTATTTAGATGGGTTAGTGCTGTCAAATCGATTAATCGCATCCAAAATAAAAGTTTGTTTACATTAATATATGTATGTCTTGTATGATATATGTATGTGTATATAAATACACACACATGCATGTATATATTTAAGAAATAATATATACAGTATATTTATATATTTTACATTATATATAAATATTTTATATATAAATATAAAAACATTCTTAAATATATACATGCAAGTAATATATATATATATAAAAAAAAAAATTTTAATTTCATATTATATATATTTTTTTTTTCAACAATATTTTAGGTTAAATTTATATATAAAATATATCATTGTTATAATCATATTCTCATCATATTCTGTTTAACCCCCTCCAAAGAGTGCTTGGCTTACAGCTGTTTCACTCAGCTGATGAAAAGGATGAGTCAGAATTTCCCTACCGGAGGAGCCATGGACACTCACTTCGCCAATATGAGGTCACTAATACAGGTAACATGACACATGACCTTTCTCCTGCTTCCTGTCTGAGTCAGCATTATGATTTGTCTGTTCCTCTGATGCAGTCTGTGACATTATGAGCTCTTAACTTGATGTTTTTTCTTCAGATCCTTGACTCAGAGTTGTTTGAGCTCATGCATCAGAATGGAGATTACACTCATTTCTACTTCTGCTACCGCTGGTTCCTCCTGGACTTCAAAAGAGGTAACGACACACAGACACTCAAATGGAGCCTGTATGTTATCAAACACGGTGAAGATATTGTACCCTCGTTGTTTAACATACTGTTTATTTTATGTGTCTGTGTCAGAGCTACTCTATGAGGATGTGTTTGCTGTATGGGAGGTTATCTGGGTCGCCCCTCGCATCTCCTCCAAGCACTTTGTCCTGTTCATTGCATTGGCCTTGGTGGAGGTGTACAGAGACATTATCCTAGACAACAACATGGACTTCACTGATATCATCAAGTTCTTTAATGGTGAGTGAACTGAACAGAGGACAGCTTTAAAGCTGAAGCGTGCTGTTTGTGCGCTACTAGCACTGCTAAATGAAATTGCAAAAATTCAAACAGATTTTCCAAAACCAAAATGGATGGCATCACCCCAATCTAACACTATTGGTGGAGCCAACTACATACTGTAGAATCTTTCTCCATTGACAACCATTAAAAAATTAGTAGTATTCTGACAAAATAAATGTTTTTGTAAGCAACATACACCGATCAGGCATAACATTACGACCACTGACAGGTGAAGTAATTATCTCTTCATCACGGCAGCAAGTGAACAATTTGTCCTCAAAGTTGATGTGTTAGAAGCAGGAAAAATGGGCAAGCGTAAGGATTTGAGCGAGTTTGACAAGGGCCAAATTGTGATGGCTAGACGACTGAGTCAGAGCATCTCCAAAACTGCAGCTCTTGTGGGGTGTTCCCGGTCTGCAGTGGTCAGTATCTATCAAAAGTGGTCCAAGGAAGGAACAGTGGTGAACCGGCGACAGAGTCATGGGCGGCCAAGGCTCATTGATGCACGTGGGGAGCGAAGGCTGGCCCGCGTGGTCCGATCAAACAGACGAGCTACTGTAGCTCAAATTGCTCAAGAACTTAATGCTGGTTCTGATAGAAAGGTGTCAGAATACACAGTGCATCGCAGTTTGTTGCGTATGGGGCTGCATAGCCGCAGACCAGTCAGGGTGCCCATGCTGACCCCTGTCCACCGCCGAAAGCGCCAACAGTGGACACGTGAGCATCAGAACGGGACCACGGAGCAATGGAAGAAGTTGGCCTGGTCTGATGAATTTCTTTTACACCACGTGGATTGCTGGGTGCATGTGCGTCGCTTACCTGGGGAACACATGGCACCAGGATACACTATGGGAAGAAGGCAAGCCGGCAGAGGCAGTGTGATGCTTTGGGCAATGTTCTGCTGGGAAACCTTGGGTCCTGCCATCCATGTGGATGTTACTTTGACACGTACCACCTACCTAAGCATTGTTGCAGACCATGTACGCCCTTTCATGGAAACGGTATTCCCTGGTGGCTGTGGCACAACAACAGGAGCACAACAACGAGTTTGAGGTGTTGACTTGGCCTCCAAATTCCCCAGATCTCAATCCAATCGAGCATCTGTGTGATGTGCTGAACAAACAAGTCCGATCCATGGAGGCCCCACCTCGCAACTTACAGGACTTAAAGGATCTGCTGCTAACATCTTGGTGCCAGATACCACAGCACATCTTCAGGGGTCTAGTGGAGTCTATGCCTCGACGGGTCAGGGCTGTTTTAGCAGCAAAACTGGGACCAACACAATATTAGGAATGTGGTCATAATGTTATGTCTGATCTGTGTACACTACCATTCAAAAGTTTAGGGTTTTTAATAAGATGTCTCTAATGCTCACCAAGACAGCATTTATTTTTTCAATATAAATGTTTTTACTGTCACTTTTGACCAATTTAAAAATTTTAATGACCCCAAACTATTGAAAGGTAGTGTATATGCTGTGTAGTTGCTGTCTGCAACTATATTGTCATCTAAGGGATGAGCAGTGAAGAGTTTTGGAAATGAAGCAGAGCCACACAGAAAATCACTTACAACTCAAAAGTGGCTTTAAAGTGCACTATAGGGCTTTTCACACTTGAAATAGTCAACCGTGGGTAATTCTAAACCCCAGGTAAACTGATTCCTGGGTTATCTTGATACACGTTTTACACTGCTCATAATTTACCCGCGGTTAACAATGAATCCTGGGTATACTTATGCTGCTGTTTCACACTGTATATACACTATATTGCCAAAAGTATTGGGACACCCCTCCAAATCATTGAATTCAGGTGTTCCAATCACTTCCATGGCCACAGGTGAATAAAATCAAGCACCTAGGCATGCAGACGCTTCTACAAACATTTGTGAAAGAATGGGTCGCTCTCAGGAGCTCCGTGAATTCAAGCGTGGTACCGTGATAGGTTGCCACCTGTGCAATAAGTCCATTCATGAAATGTCCTCACTACTAAATATTCCACGGTCAACTGTTAGTGGTATTATAACAAAGTGGAAGCAATTGGGAACAACAGCAACTCAGCCACAAAGTGGTAAGCCACGTAAAACCACAGAGCAGGGTCAGCGCATGCTGAGGCGCACAGTGCGCAGAAGTTGCCAACTTTCTGCAGAGTCAATAGCTACAGACCTCCAAACTTTGTGTGGCCTTCAGAATAACTCAAGAACAGTGCGTAGAGAGCTTCATGGAATGGGTTTCCATGGCCGAGCAGCTCCATCCAAGCCTTACATCACCAAATGCAATGCAAAGTGTCAGATGCAGTGGTGTAAAGCACGCCGCCACTGGACTCTAGAGCAGTGGAGACGTGTGCTCTGGAGTGACCAATCACGCTTCTCTGTCTGGCAATCCGAGGATGAGTCTGGATTTGGCGGTTGCCAGGAGAACGGTACTTGCCTGACTGCATTGTGCCAAGTGTAAAGTTTGGTGGAGGGGGGATTATGGTGTGGGGTTGTTTTTCAGGGGTTGGGCTTGGCCCCTTAGTTCCAGTGAAAGGAACTCTTAATGCTTCAGCATACCAAGACATTTTGGACAATTTCATGCTCCGTACTTTGTGTGAACAGTTTGGGGATGGTCCCTTCCTGTTCCAACATGACTGTTCACCAGTGCACAAAGCAAGGTCCATAAAGACATGGATGAACGAGTTTGGTGTGGAGGAACTTGACTGGCCTGACTTTAGTCCCGACCTCAACCTGATAGAACATCTTTGGGATGAATTAGAGCGGAGACTGCGAGCCAGGCCTTCTCGTCCAACATCAGTTCCTGACCTCACAAATGCGCTTCTAGAAGAATGGTCAAAAATTCCCATAAACACACTCCTAAACCTTGTGGAAAGCCTTCCCAGAAGAGTTGAAGCTGTTATAGCTGCAAAGGGTGGGCCAACTCCATATTAAACCCTACGGATTAAGAATGGGATGTCATTAAAGTTTATGTGCATGTAAAGGCAGGCATCCCAAAACTTTTGGCAATATAGTGTACCTAAACTCCGGGTTAACGTCCTGATTTGCATAATTACGGAATTTTGTTTTCCGCTGACCCTTGCCGGAGCTACTTGTCTCTGCTTATGTATGACGAGTCACACAGGTACTGGGCTACTCCACAAGGGTTGTCGTTCCGAAAATAGTCCGAATATAAGGCGTACCGTATTAATTCAGTATAAGACAAAAACACAGTTCGGAAGATAGATACATGATGTGCTCGCTCATTGTATACATTTTTTTTCAATTTTGAACAAAAAAAGTTTACATAATGTACCTTTAACATCAAAAAAAAAAAAGAGTATACCATCATATGACGAAGTTTTAAACCAGAAATGCAGCATGTGGCGATGTGAAAATGTCAGTCTACTGAATCACTGTATTGTTTGTGTTCCTCTCTAACAGAGATGGCTGAGCGCCACGACGTGCAGCACATCCTCCAAATAGCGCGGGAGCTGGTACACAAGGTGCAGACCCTTATCGAGAACAAGTGAGAACAAGAGTAGGCTGCGGCCCACCTGCCTCGCCGAATCTCCTTCTCAACAGCCCAAGGCTTGAGACTGCCCGGGATCTGCCTCGACGTCTTGACTCTTTATATCGTTTGCCTGCCACAGAATGCCGTTGTGTCAGACCCTGGCGTTGTCTGCATGCTCGTGGTGTTTGAGCACACTGTGACTGAGGTTATTTTTTTCCATTTCTTGCTGTACACGCCTCCAGCACACGCCGCACCAATCAGGTCCTTTTAGATCTGTTTTTGTAAGACATGAGAAGCCTCGTACAACCGTTTCCCTCCCCTAACGGCCGACACATGTTAGTATTCCACTCTTAATGGAGACAACAGTGTTGTCTGCCTCGAATAAAACATGCCGTCGGACAGTTTAGCCGAGCACAGTTTTGAATCCTCAAACGAGGCTGCGTTAGCTCCCTTAAATAATAACTACGCCACGAAGAAGTCGTCCAAACAGTGTGTGACCAAAAGGACTGTGCCAATAACCTTTTACTAGTATTTATTGTTTAGCGTCTTTATTGCCCCTTTTCTTCTGTATGATTCGTTGAAGGTGATGACGACGATGATCTCGGAATAAAAGTAGTTGACGTTGCCTTTGTAACACGTTTCACGTCCATACTTTTGCACTTTGAATCTGTCGCTCCGTGATGCTCCTCTGACAGGAAGTGAAGGGGTTGAGGTGCTCACTACACGTCCCTCAGTGTCCTAAAGTCTGGAAAGGGTCCAGACTCTTCCACGGGTCAGCGAATTGCTTCCTCATGATGGAAAGAGTGTGACGAGACTTATTGTCGCATTTTAGATGCTGGTTGGCTTTATCTACTACCTACATGCTTTGTCACTCTGTACACTACTGTTTAAAAGTTTGGGGTCAGTAAGATTTATTTTAAAGAAATTTTTACTTTTATTCAGCAAGGACGCATTAAAGTAACAGTAAATGTATTTACAATGTTACAAAATTAATAAATGATAAATGCTGCACTATTCATCAAAAGCACAACTGTTTTGAACATTGATGATAATAATAAATGTTTCTTGAGCAGCAAATATTAGAATTAGTGCAGTCAAACGATAAATTGTGATTAATCGCATCCAAAATAAAAGTTTGTGATTTTACATAATAAATGTCTGTGTATAATTATTATGTATATATAAATACACACACATGCATGTATATATTTAAGAATTTTTTAATATTTATATATAAAATATTTATATTTATATATAATATAAATTATATATATATATAGTGTATACATGCAAATATTTCTTAAATATATACAATAATTATACACAAATATACAATATACAAAATATACATAATAATTATACACAGTACACACACACATATTATGTAAACACAAACTTTTATTTTGGATGCCATTAATCGTTTGACAGCCCTAATTAGAATGATTTCTGAAGGATCATGTGACACTGAAGACTGCAGTAATGATGCTGAAAATTCAGATTTGATCACAGGAATAAATTACACTTCAAAATATATTAAAATGGAAAGCAGTTATTTTAAACTGTAATAATATTTCACAATATCATTGTATTTTTGATCAAATAAATGCAGCCTTTGTGAGCATAAGAGACTTTAAAAACATTTTTAAAAAACCTAACTGACCCCAAACTATTGAAGGGAAGTTTACATAAATCCTGTCACACTTGCAAGTGATGAACTATCCCGAATCATGAAAAATAACTACTTGAATAAATCTAATCTGACTGTTCAGACTGAAAAAATTATTTGAAATGACAAGTGTCACTAAATTTGACCTGCTTTCGTCACGTTATGGCTGTATTTCATCAAATGTGTCTCATTGCTCTTGTCAAAGACATTGCATACTGATTGCACATTTTAAGTGTAATTCACTTCCATACTGTCTTCCCCATTTTCCAATTTGATGCCTAAGGCTGATCAGAATGAATTACTAGCTGACTGAATACTTCATACAGTATACTTTATACTAATAGTATACAGTGCAGCGTATTTTGGAAATAACTATTTATAGTTCAAATGTCCACTTTTGGCATGCTGATCAAGTGTTAGTTATATTATATTGGAAATGGTTAAATATACTGCACATTTGGTCATCAGGGTATTATTGCATGCATATGGACAGTTCACACATTGTGCATAGTGTGCATACTTCATACTGCAGAAGTAGTAGTATGGTAATATGCAATTCTGAACAGCCTAAATCAGTCCCAAAAAACCCAACTGTACTTTTAATAACAGCTGCCATTATGGGAGATAATGATGTGACTATTGCTCACTGCCTCAAATCTTGCCAATTGCTTTTGTTCTTGGTTCTGGTTGAATGTGTGCAAGTGCAAGGGATGTTTTTAGCCCTTATGAAAGGTTTACTTCCGACAGGAGCTCATGTACCAAAGCCTCTAAAACATCACCATCATCCTTGTCATACATGTGTGCAATGTTAAACCATAACTCGAAGACTGTTGATTAAGTGCATAAAAGGCAAATCATTTATTTTTATTTCTACTGTGAAACATTTATTATCCTCCTTTCCATGTGTATTATTGCACTGTAAATAAAGAGAAAAGCCCTGGATTTCTATGAGGAAACTACTGTCCGCTGTATTTCAGACTCTATTTTTTACTTTAGTTTTAGAGACTGTGCTAACCTGGAGAGCTGTACAATTCGAATGTGGGAAACCTTTGTTACTTGTTGACTGTTATGTCCCTAATCAACATTGTGCACTGGTTTCTAATCGTTTAAAATATATATGTACATTTTTGTTCGGACGCCAACATCAGAATGAAGTATGTATTGTAACAGATGTATCATTAATCTTGAATGTACATGTATTATGGCAAAAAGTTGTTCCTTACAATTAAAACATTTTCATATGCAGAAAAACTGTCGAAAGTGTACATTTTGAATCGCTTGTATTGGAAGTTCATCAAACAGTAACTGATTAAATGTAATCTGGGTTACGTAATCAGATTGCAAAAATAAAGTACTTTAGATTACATTACGTTTTAAAGTATTTGTAATCAGACTACAGTTACTTTTTTATTGATTACATGTTATTCTCACAATGGCAGTAAACTATTCATAATTCATTGATTTTTTCCTGCTTTATTATAATTTTCCTTTCTAAAAAAGCCTACTGCCGCTTATACTTTCAGAAGGTCTTCCAGGTTTGTGGAATTGCACACACAGACCATTTGATGAATGGATTTACAGAGATCATTTCACTTTTATCAAGCGTTTTGTCAACACTGCAGCATATCAAATCAACTCTTGACGAACACATTATTATTTGAATTATCACTCAGCAAGTCATTTAATCATGTATTACTGTCTTTGGAAGGTTTTTGTCTTTCAAACACATTCAAATGTATAAATTCATGTACATGCAATGCAGGGATTTCCAAACTTTTTTTGTCAGATGAACCTCTTTGACCTGATATTATAAATTAGGTTGATAATAATAAATACAATTAAGTTCACATTAAACGAATAAAAAAATAACACAGAATGGAATATATTTTCTTTCTCTTTGTAGTTTTATATCAATATGGCACAAGATTGTCAAATCAATGTGATAAAAGAGTTAGGTCAAAAGTAATCCAAAAGTAGTCAGATTATATTACCTTAAATGTGTTATGTGGATTACGTTACGGAGTAAAATTTTTGTCATGTAACTTGGAACAAGTAACCGAATCAGTAACATAGACATTACACTTCCACTGAAAAGCTTGGGGTCAGTAATTAAAAAAAAAGAAAATTTGGTTTAAATTTAATCTATGCATTAAATTGATAAAAAGCAACAGTAAACCCATTTATAATATTTCAAAAGATTTGTTTTAAATTAAGTTCTTTCAAACTTTCTATTCCTCAAAGAATCCTGGGGAAAAAATCAGTTTCACAAAAATATGAAGCAGCACAACAGTGATAGTAATAATAAATGTTTCTTGAGCAGCAAATCAGCATATTATAATGTTTTCTGAAGGATCATGTGACACTGAAGACTGGAGGAATGATGCTGAAAATTCAGGTTTGATCACAGTTATAAATAATTTTATATTAAAATGGAAAGCAGCTATTTTCAACTGTAATACTATTTCACAATATCACTGTATTTTGATCAAATAAATGCAGCCTTGGTGAGTATTAGAGACTTCAAAAACACTTTAAACGGTATAGACTGGTGCAGATATGACACTATGTCACTTTGTAGGCCAAAACGCGAACGCGAGTTAGCATTTCTGGTTCCATCGTCCTGAAAATATTGGTTAAATGGCTGAAATAAGGTCTGAACACAATCTAAAGACACGTTTACGTTTTATTCTAGGACATCAAATACATCAGTATTACCCCACTCGCGATTTTTAAGATGTTATGTGTCTTGAAAAGGGCGGTTGCTAACAAATTGCAAAATGGGACTACAAAGGTGAGATTAAACGTCATCACGCCGAGCAGTTAAACTCAGTCCGCTTTTACAGCCTCGTTATGCTCATAATTGTGCTCTTATAAACTATTCTAACTCAAACTTTCTGGTAAATGTTTTTAAATAAAAACTGAAAGAGTTTAATAGTGATGGTGAGGTGACTGTGGTGTAGTCCGTTTATAGCCTACCTTTAGCTTTTCACTTCTGGCGACAGCATTTAGGCTTCAAACTTCATAAAAGTTGTGCTCATCTGTGAAAATTATTATTTGTGACAAAACGTGTAAGTATCATAAACTTTTGCGATAATCCAAAAGCCAATGGAAAATCCTATTGGGTTTTTGTGAGGGAACCAGTGTAAACTGACCGTTGGCCTACATAGTGACGTCATACCTGCTCCACTCATGTGTGCAGTCTATCAAAGTAACCACTAGAGGGAGTGGTTATAACATAGTACACTTCCACAGATTTGTTGAATCCGACTAATGTCAGTGAATTGGCTGCCAACAGCGCTTAGGGGTTTATTTCATTGAAAGAAATAAAAGAGTACATAATTATGATTTACACAAGTACAAAAATAACAATCGTAAAAACAACATCACCGATGTGCGTTTCTCTACCAGTGGAGAAAATGTCAATGTGCCTCTTCCGTTCAACACTGGCAGCTCATTTATTACAGCTCCTCTCAGAGTACATAAGGTCACTCCATTGCGAAGGCAGAGAACAAAATGCATGTCTATCTCTACACAAGATTGAAGTCTTGCACATCATTCAGTATCAGTACCCAAGGAATTGCACATTACGAAGGCATGAAAACAAAAACCAACATTAAAATTGCGTCTTGTAAAGCCAACGCTCCTCCATAAATATTTCCTTGTTGCTAATTCAATCCACTGTATTTTCTTATAACAGAATCACAGGTTTATGAAGCCAGGAAAATGAATGAAAATTAAAAAGAGTACAGTGTGGAGAAACAGAAAAGAAGAAAACACAAAATTCAGAACAGCAATGACATTCTTAGGCCACAATTGTTACAGTACAACATCAAAGGCCAAAACTGTCCTACAAAGAGTGTTCTGAGTCCCGAGGCCTGTGTGTAGGCCTGTGTGTGTGTGCCTGCGTGTGTGTGTATGTGTGTGTGTGTGTGTGTGTGTGTCTCCATGCATGGAGGTCCCAGCATAGCAGGGGTGACTCAAGTCCATCATGGTCCCACGGCATCTGCTTCTACTCAGCCCTGAAACACAGCAAGAGCCCGTCAGCGGAGTAAAGGCCAGCTGTGTTTAGCATACAGTGTGTTACGTCAGCGTCATCACCAGTCATTGCTGACATCAGAGCCTCCATGCTTTACTACATAACTCATCAAATTAACAGAATATGGTCACATTCTTTATCCTTCCACAAATAAAAAATTATTTCATTTTCATTTTTAAATGTTTGGCTTTTGTGAAGTCCATTCATCACCATAAAACTTGAATAGGTGATATAGGAAATTTAAAGCAAAATACATAGAAAATCATAGACATTTTATGTTTCAATCAAATTTTTATGTCTCTGTTCAACATAATTATGCTGTGACATTATTTGATATTTCTGGCATCATATTTAAAGGAGCGACAGAGGTACATCTTTCTGAGCATTTCATTATGGTTAGAGAAGTAGTTACTCTGATACGGGAAAAAAAAATCAGTGATACTTTTTTTACAGAAAAAAATATTGTGCTTGGCACAAAGCACAAGAATACTTATTGTAAATAATGTCATGTTATGCAATAACAGCAATAATAATAATTGTTGTTTTGTATCTAATTGTTTACAAAAAACTTAAATGCATAATAATAATAATAACAACAACAACAACAACAACTATTATTAATAAACTAGTATTAATAATAAATTATTATTATTATAAATAATTAAATATATAATAATAACAAACAACAACAATTAATAAACAATCTATTAAATTGTTTATAATAATAATAAATTGTATTATATATTCATAGTATATAATATATTATTATAATAATAGTAATAATAACAATGCAAAAATAAGTATTATTTGCATCAAATTATTTATAAAAAATTAAATACATAATAATAATAATAATAATACATTTTATTACATATTTAACGGTTTTCAATAATAACAACAACAACAAACTATCTATTCAATTGGTTATAATAAATATATTTGATTGTTTATAATACTACTACTAATAATACTACACGTATTATATATTTAATAGTATATAATATATTAATATAACAATAGTAATAATAAATGCAAAAAATATTATTTTGTATACATTTAAAACAAATTAAATTTATACAAATTAAAACGGATAATAATATTAATAGTAATAAGTTATCCATTTATTTGTTTGAATAATAATAATAATTATAAAAATAATAATAATACATTGTATTACATATTTAACGGTTTTCAATAACAACAAAAATAATCTATTCAATTGTTTATAATAATAATAATAAACAATCTACTCAATTAATAGTACGAAATATATTAATATAATAATAGTAAAAACAACAACGCAAAATATTATTTTGTATCTAATTATTTATAAATAATTAAATGGATAAAAATAATAGTAATAATAAATTATCAATTTATTTGTTTGAATAATAATAATAATAATACATTTTATTACATTTAATTGTTTTCAATAATAATAATAATAATAATACATTTTATTATATATTTAATAGTATATAATAATATATTTATATAATAATAGTAACAACAACAACGCAAAAATTTATTTATTATTCTAGCACAAATGGCAGATTTTCTTTGGAACAGCACATATACAGTTAATGATACAAAACACTATCTGATCCAAAGAGGAACCAAAGTTTGCCAGTAAAGATGATAATAACTCACTTCTATTGATAAAGTTCTCGTCTTCTCCTCCTAACTTGGGTTTGGCTTTTCTGGAGACTTCTGAAGCTGTTATAAGACAAACATCTGTTACACATGTGTGGACAAAATGCTGTACAGTATAATGTGTGAATGAATGGTTTCAGTGTGCTGTATTGTTCTGAGCAATCATGTTAGTTCATGAAATGAAATACAGTTTTCATTTAGATCATTTTTATCTACAGAGGAGCAGATCTGATTAGAGTGTATATATGATATGATATTCATGTATATTTAGTGATTCATTAGTCACAGATTTTGAATCACAGCAACCTCCATCCCTCTTAAACTTCTCAACACCATCTAATCCAGGGGTTTTCTTTTTTTGATGCCAAGGACCCCCAAATACTTCTTGCAAGGGACCCCAAACAATAAAGGCAACTAAATATTTATTGTATACTGCTTAAGGAAAATATTAAACATGATATAATAAAGACAGCATTTTGTCTGTGAAATTAAACCATTAGTTTTTAGATTATCACTATACTAAATCCAAAACAAAGAATTAAAATATTAAAGGCACAGTATGTAAGTTTCACCACTAGAGGTCACTTTTTCAAAACAATAACAAAGGCGTAGCTTGATGACGCCGTGAACGAGCGTGGAATCAGTTGTCGTCTTCACGTCCACAGTAAAGTCAAAATAGTCATACTAAATACATTTTAGTGTGTTGAAAGTTGTTATTACTATGTGCAGTTGCTGCTTTGAGACACTGGTTGCACATTGCTAGATCGATATTAGAATATCATATTAATAAAAGCTGGATGACTTGTGTTGCTAAATGGCATGCAATTAATTTTAAAATACATTGTATGGTGGAGAAAATTATGTATTACTGTTACTACAAATAAAGCTCTCTCTGATTATGCTATGTTAGCCAGTGTTGTGGTATAGTGTTGTCTCTGAGGCATGGTACAAATCGCGGTAAATCAAGAAAACAAGAGATTCAAACAATAAGACTAACTGTGTTGAGCTGTATAACAGTGATTCGTTTTCTGACGATGAATGTCTCCAAACAGTTGCTCACCTGTAAAACACATAATATATTAAAGCGTCTTTGGTGTTTCCATGTTTTTTTTTTTTAAGGCGGAAATGACGTCATGACATGCGACGCAACGACACGGACGTTACACTGGTTAAAATGGCTGATTTCTCTGGATTTAAACATTGTTGAAAACATTTGGAATAATGTAAGTACACAAGTCAACAAAATATAGAACATTGTTTTAGTGGTTTTTGGATATTTTATTTAAAAAATCTTACATATTGTGCCTTTAACTGGAATACATATACATATATTTTGTATTTCCACCCAATTTTAGCTCGAAAATCCCTTAGTATTACCTTAATGGCAATGCAAATATAACAGGGTTTGTTTGTTTTCCAATAAAAGTTTTACTTGTATTTTGAGCTCAAAAATAATGCTATTAAATTCCTCATCTGTCCAAGAGGGGGCAGTATAAGCCATCTATCTAGAAAGCAGAACTATACACGCAAAAATGAGGCCACACACATTTCTAGCAGCTAATGTGATCGGATCAAAAAAATGAAACTATGAGATCAGAGGAGCGCAGACTGGAGGAGATCAAGACACCTTATTAATCACCATTATGATCAGAAATTATGTGAAGAGCAAAGAATCAAGAGTGAGTGGAAGCAGATGGGAAGTGAAGATCTCAAATGACCACCATTTTATTATTTACTAGTGGTGGGCATACTGTAACAAACAAAATAGGAAGAGCAAAATCAATAATAAAAAAAAGCCATTTATGAAGAGCTTAAGGACAGGCAGAATATCTACCATACCTGTGTCTGTTCTTTAAGAAAATCAGGTAGCTGAAATTCACCCTTAAAGACCTGGAAAAACAGAGAGCTGATTTTAGAGGCTGTCACACTGTGCAAACACAGGATCTACAGTCTTTCCACAAAGGGCAGCGCTCAATCATTACACAGTTCAAATTTCATATGTTTTTATTTCCCTACCTGAAGTTATTTTCATCTCTAAAAACATCCTTCTAAACAGCATCAATACAAAAACGGTTTTCATATGCCTCCAGAAAGCAGTAATGGCCAAATGAAAAGTCTGGCGCTGAACGGATAACAGAGTCGTCTTATGTGAATCGCTCTCTTGCGCTGCTTGGAGGATATTGTGTGTCAATTCCCAGGGTGTCTAGCTTCACAAAATTCACAAGCTCTATCCAGGGATGAAAGAAAGAGTGCAAGATTGTGAGAGATTGAAAGAGAGCCAGACTGAATGCTGGAATGAGAAGCAGCCAGTGTGTCTGCTCCAGAGAGGACGACAATCTCCAATTAAGACACATCCAGCTGATCTCATTTCCTGGCTTTCTAAGCTTAGGAAATTGAGAATAAGGAGCACAGAGAATCGTGCAAGTGTTTGGGGTGCGTACGTGTGTGCCACAGGAAAGAAGCGCTGACCTGACAGGAAGCTAGACAACTTGGCGATGGAGCCACTATTTGAAAACCCTTTCTGCTGCGGCAGGTCTAGACTGTGAGAAACCTGAAGCTCGCGCTCTTCACTCCACTGCAGGGGCTGTCAGGTATTGGAGCTCCGTGAAGGTGTTTTTCTTAGAAACAACCCATTTCATTTGTGCAGGAGCCAAAAACTATATGCATGATCAGTCCTGTCTTGCTTTTCCTCATACATGAAAAACAAAAGATAGAATGAAAGATAGATAGAATGAGTGTTCAGAATGAAAGATAGACAGAAGGACCAATTGATAGAATGAAAGATAGAATGACCGAACAAAAGACAGATAGAACGATAGATAGAAGGACCGAACAAAAGATAGATAAAGTGATAGATAGAAGGACGGATTGACAGAACGAAAGATAGACAGCATGACAGATAGAAGGACCGAACAAAAGATAGATAGAACGACAGATAGAAGGACAGACTGATAGAATGAAGGATAGACAGAATGACCGAACAAAAGATAGATAAAGCGATAGATAGAAGGACGGATTGATAGAATGAAACATAGATAGAAGGACCAAACGAAAGATAGATAGAACGACAGATAGAAGGACAGACTGATAGAATGAAAGATAGATAGAATGACAGAGAAGGACAGAACAAAAGACAGATAAAACGATAGATAGAAGGACAGATTGATTGAATGACAGAGAAGGACAGAACAGACAGATAAAGACAGACAGATGATAGATAGACAGACATATAGACAGACATGATAGATAGACAGACAGACAGACAGATACATAGACACAATATAGATAGA